>CAUJRU010000078.1:0-600000 GCA_963277665.1 Viscum album
TCGATTCATAACCCTTGCCCGTTATGGATACTCCCAATATTAAATGGGTGCTCTTCCAAAGGCTCATGGGTGGGGGTTCACACTGCAGAGTGATATGAAGGGTTTTCATGTTAACATGGTACATGTCCAAAGGTTATTGAATAAGCTGCATAGACTAAGGTTTCATGGTTGAGAGATTCCAATCCTTATGCATACAGAGATATTCTATGATAGGGCCATGAAATCAATAAGCAGAATGTATGATCAAAGTTACATGTCAAATGCATTATGTTTGATGTTGCTTAATGTAGGTTGCATGGTAAGGTGACAATTGAAAAGGGGGTGAATTCACAAGTCTAGCATCCTAGGAAACATTAAGTCCATGTGAGACCAAGTTCACATGACATTGCAACAAAAGGACAATGATGTGTAGCCTTCTTCGACATCTTAGGCCGCATGAAGGTATCATAAGACCAGGGTCTCATGTCAATGGTGATGTTTAGATAATAGTGAAAATCCATTATGTAAAGGGTGAAAATGAAATGGTTCATCACCTATACTCATGGATAGTGTCATGTAACTATATATCATAACCATGCCTCACATGACCGGGGGTGTTCACATGAAAAGGTTAAATGTCCAAGGTTGATATCCCACATAACAAAGGGGATCACAAGAGAAGTCTACATATCTTAGAACTCATAGAAAAGTTTCATGGACGGTGTCTCATAATGACATCACATGAATTCTTTGAATGATACTACTATATGACAAAGTATGCATGGAATGGGGTTTTAGTTACATATTTATGTGTTATTTTCCAAGGGTTCATGAATATGCTACATAAATAAGAGTTCACAATAATAAGGGGGAACGTTTCTAAGGGGGGATAACTACATCACATAACTGAGAGTTCACATGATACCATCACATGATGACACTTCCTAAGACTACCTTATGAAGGTCCTCCCCATTTAGATGTTCTATAATGTGGGGTCGCATGGTTATGAGAAGCATGTCCCAAACCACATGAAGGTATCACATGACTGGTGGGGAGTCATGTGGTCAAATAAGGCCACCATATAAATTATTTTAATGACTAGGGGTCCATGTAATAAAGAGATAACATGTTATCATTTTATCAATACTATCTTTCTCAACCCCATGGCATGTATGCGGTCATACACTAGAAAAAGGTGGAGCATGTCAATGGTAAATGAGAAATTGAGACCCCAGTTCTCATGAATGCATCATGAGAATTGGTTCACATGAGGGTCTCATGTGATATTCAAACCATAATGAGATCAGATAATGGGGCCACACGATTGGGTATTTCATGGTACCCATTTCTGTGTCCTTCTAGGTGATTCCCCATTATTCACTCCTCTATTTCTATTTCTCCACACTAATTAAAATAAGAGGTAGGATTTTATATTGGTTAACGTGGGATGAGTCTAACACTACTTTTCATGGTGAGTGTGCTTCATTTGTCAAATTCAGATGGGGTGGTTTATCATTGAAACTATGAAACTATTAGTGTTATCAAACTCATGTAACATAAAAGGCTTCATATGATCTTATTCACATGATATGATTTACATTATCTATTTCACTTGATCATCATATATGGTGGAGCTCGATCATGTGATGAAACTGATATATTCTGAAATGGGATCCTCCCATATACATTGTTTTTCATGTCAATACTCGATTATTTTCATCAAGGATTCACTTGATCATGTGATAGATTTAATATATATTACTTTCTAATGAAACTATGGTTGTTTCATAATGGGTCCTTTTCTCTCATTGTTATTCATTTGAATATTCTATGATACACGATTGATTCATGTGATCACATATTGTTTATGTGACACCTCATTTCTCATTCGAACAAGCCCATGCATGGAAGATAGATATTTCATCAGTGGATTTGTACGGTGAAAAAATTCTTGGTTTCTCAGCTTAATTGTTGGTGGTGGATGGAATAATGGACTTCAAACACTAGTGTGTCAATGTTGAGCATGAAAGGGATCGAAAGGTTAAAGATTATTTCTAATATAATAAAATGGTGTCAATTGGATTGATTGGGTGGCTAAGGTTATAGAGGATATTTATATGAATGAATATTATAACATGGGGGTCATCCCACATCAGTTTTGTGATCATCTCGGTTATAATTAATAAGTTATCATTTTTACTTCGATAGACAGAAGTGATTTCTGGGGTCTTATCCCAACATATTTTTTCTCCGACTTGTACTGGTATGATCCTCCATTGCGTTGCTGACCCATGGCATGTATCTTCTCCTATTACATGTGTGTGTGTGCATGAACCCTACAATTTTACATGTGGTACTCAATTGTATTGTCTCCCATTCATGGTTACGGGGATTCCCACATGTTCCTTGGTTGAACTAGCTAGCTAACTAGCCATGGCGGGCAAATTGGTTTACATTCATCTACACTCATAATACATAGAATCAAAATTAAATTAAATTTTGTGATAAAATATGTTCCATTTATAAAATAAAAACCAATATACTAATCTCCCAAAAAACCATTCATGAAAAAATATATTTTATATATTCAAGGGCTTATAAAAATTTTAAATCACCCACCAAGAAGTGCATGGTATGCATTTATGGATGAATAAAATGTACCCACTTATAATTGAATTTATTTGGAGTGAAATTAATTATATTATAATGTAAATGTATATTACTTTTCTTGTATTGGTATATCTAATGGGAATTATAACTGAACCCTATGAACATATTTTCTTGGAAGAGTGTGTTGACTGAGGGATTTTGGGTGTTATCAAGAGTGTAGTCTTGAATCAAGGTGATTGGGTTTCCAATATGGATAACCTTATAATTTATAATATGAAAAATATTCTTGAGGTATTGGATTTTATAAAAGGATAATATTTTCTTGGTTAATGGTTATCCTGAATTACAAAACTTATAAATTCTTGGATGGAAATGGAATTTGCATTTTTCTCTAAGATAAGGGACATAGATATTAATTCGTATCCCAAAGGACTGAGAATCAATCCATTAATAGTTTTGAGAAAAGATTCATATGTAGATCTATCTCATCCATAGGGGATATATGTTCCTGGATGAAAAACTGTATAATGAAATATCCAATATAAATATATCCCACATGTATGATAGGGTATGTTATTACTTTATGATATAATCAAGAATAGGGAGCTGTGTTTTAATTGGGATATCGCATGTATATGGCTCTCATGCAACATTTTAGACCATATAGAGAAGGTATTTCTAAAAAATTTTAGGTCATGAATGATAGACTGAGTCTCATGTAGTTTTAAGAAATTATAGGACTAGGTACCCTCACATGGGTCATGAGGGATAGAGATGTGCTCTAATGTTTTCCACGATTGATGGAACTAGAGATAATATCTTGATTTTTGATAGCACTAGATAATGGCCCCTATAATATTTTTATTTATTAATTTATACCCTAGCATTTTATTAACACATTGTGTGAATGTCATAGCGGGTATGGACTAAGATTCTTATCAAGATTCTCTCTATAGGTTTTTAAACTGATAAGCTTTATGCCATTTCCATTTCATAATTACTCGATGTTTTCTTCATCATAGAGGGTCTTTGTCTAGAAAGCGGATACTCTAATTTCGACCAGGGTTCCCTTTGTGGGTTTTCAACATGGTGATAATGATTTATATTTCAATTCATAGTTTATATTCTTGTAAGATAAATCAGAAAAATTGATGTTTAGGGTCAAACATCTTTGACATAATAGTACCAAAGTTTAGGGTTATATAGCTTGGAACTTATTTTTCTGCAGTTCAGGGTCATGTTTCTCAAACCATATTTTTCATTATTTTAGGTTTATATTTCTCAAAAATACTTTTCATGTAGTTTATGTTCATATATATTTATCTTTTTTTCTATAGTTAGGCTTGTAAAGCATAGAACTTCTTTGTTTTAGTTTAGGGATGTATAGATCAGTCCTTATTTAGTTTTAGTTTAGGATTTATTAGCTTGTACCTTTATTTTCTATTTTTTAGGGTCCTATAGATCAAACCTTGTTATTTTTTTAATTTGTTGCACAATACCTCATACCTTATATTGTTTTAATTTCGGTTAGTATAGCTCGAAACATATTTTGTTGTAGTTTAGGTTCTTATAGACCACATCCTACTTTTATTTAGTTAAGATTAAAATATCTCATACCTTGTTTTGTTTTAGTTTATGGTTATATAGCTCAGACCTTCTTTTTTCTTTTTATGGTCGTATAGCTCAGACATTCTTTTATATATAGTTTAAGGTCATATTACCCGGAACTTCTTCTGTTGTAGTTGATGGTCATATAGCTTGGACCTTATCCTACTGAAAAAATATAATTTCATGAATGATGGACACATAGAAGAGGGAAATAATGTCTTAAATATCTTGAAACAGTGATTATGATATTTTGAAAAAATACTGGTAATGTCCACAAAACACACTGAGTTACTGAGTTCTAATGTGATGTTGTTTGGGTTCACATAGGCCATCTGTTCTTTATTACAAGTCAAATAAACCTCTAGTTTCTAGGTTGAGTTCCCTTATTCATAATATAATATGTATTACAAGAATGATAATGTATTGGGGTCTCTAATCCTTTACAATTGTTGTGGAAGGTTTTATGAGGATCCATCACCCATGACATGAATTGAGACAATGAGGATTGATACTCTATAAGGGTTCTTAAATCTTATATCTTTTCTTTTGTCATAAAAGATGAATATTCATTAAGGGTTGTGGAACCCTGGGTCCTTACTATGTTATATATGAAGGATTTTTATGAAGGTTTCTATCACCCTACATCCATGTTGTTATAACGAAGTATGGACATTCATGCAGGGTTTTTTCACACTGCATCCTTGTTGAAATTATGACGTGTGGATATTCATACTTCGTGAAGGGTCAATATTCATGAAGGTTTCAAGGACCCTACATCCATACCATGGTTATGATGGATAGACATTCATGAAGGTGTCGGGTACCATGCATCCTTGGGTTTGGAAGGATTAATATTGATGAAGGGTACTCACACCCTTCATCCATTATTGGGTTACAAATTATTAATATTCATGAATGTTAATGGAACCCTGCTTCTTTTGTTAGGTTACGAAGCATAAATATCCATGAAGTGTTTTGAAACCTTGAATACAAGCTTATGAATGGCTATGATATATGGTGATATAATGTCAAGGATTGTGAATCCACTAGGATAGTTCACATTGGGATGATGACTTCAACTGTAATGTTATCAAGTCTCATGAGGGGTAAAGGTCCTTTTTTGGAATTTAAAGACACCTCTGGTAAACATTTCAAGGTCCCTTATATAGATCTAACTCATTCTTGATCACGTAGAGTGGTCCTCGCTCCTTTCCAAGGGTTTTGGGAGGTTTGTGATGGCTCAAACACTTGGAGAATGATGTAGGGTATGTATAAAAGTATATCTAAGGAGGGTTATAATATTCTAGATAATTTTCATGGACTACCCAAGAAAAGGGGAAATTTAGTTTATTGTTGTGAAGCTTGAGCCCTATATTACATTGGGTTGGATCACATGATGGGAGAAACCAACAGGTTCCAGAATGAGGTACCACTTCCCATCTTCAAAAACTGACATACTACAAGGTGACGTAATATCAAAGATGTTAAATCCTCTTGAACAATTGGATTATGGGACTTATATATCATGATCTGGTAAAATATAGTTAAATGGTAAGTGGATACTTATGGGTACAAGTCAAACATTATTAATCCTGGAAACTATTATCACAAGCATTCATGACAATATGTAATGGGTATAAGGGGGTCATATATTCCAAGACCAAAACAACCCTTTAAAACATGCTATGAGTCAATATTTTATTCACTAGATAATACAAGTGAGGTCCCTTAATATCAGTCAATCACCATTACCAATATGTTATAGGGGAGAACTGAGAGAAATATCATAAGGTTATGGGGTTCTATGATAATTTCATCAACATAATTTATTGTTGGGTATCATCTTGGACTTAAATGAAATGATGTTGTTTTTCAAAAAATAGTATATTAAAGAAGGTTTTGAGCACCCTAAATGTTATGGAACAATGTACTAAACATGTTACCTTGGTGTGAAAATGTGATAAAATATGTCTCTAATTTCTCGAGGAGAAGAAGTGTCCAGTAAGTAGGGATCGACTTTTAATAGGTTCATAAGATAGGCTCTATGATATTTCTTCCTTTTTATGCTAATAATTTTACATTAAATATGAATGTAAATAGATTATAGGGTAAAGACGTGTATTTTGTGCATACCACCCTTTGTGAGTTTTCTACCTGAAATGTTTGTTTATCTTTCACTATGAGTTTAGTGTATTTTAGTCTGGACCATTGAAGGATGAATTTTAAGGTTATATATCTTTGAACAATGTGTATATTGTTTACGGTCATGAGACATAGAACATATATCATGGGAGTGTTAGAAGATAATCTATTTAGGACTACAAAGGTTGAGATTACTCCCACTACCTTCTGAATAGAGAATAAATGTGATTTAAATCAATCCTCATGGTTCTTGACAAATGAGTGATTATATGAGATAGTCATTCCAACTATGATCATGAATCACACTAAGGTGACATGTTTCCTTGCTATATTATTTGGACTCAAATGCATTAGAGGACACTTCTTGCAAATCCAATTCTCCTCTAGATGATGCGTCTAAGGCCCTTATATGGGTCCAAAACATCCATGGTCATGTATAATGGTATTTTCTTCAATCCAAGTTTTACGGGATGTTTGTGGCACATCGAGATGCTCAATACATGAATTTTGATATATAGATCGAGGTGTTATAAAAGATAACAGACACACCTCAAACCTTGGTTTAACATGGTCTAGATCTTCTGGTCCTTGGATTAGGAGTGATGATGGATTATTTTTTTCCAATTTAATACCATGGAATGTGATGTACTTTTCAGGTAGTTTAATGTCATGCAACAAGGACTTAGGTGTATTTTAGTTTATGATCAAGTGATGTGAAACTGATGCTACATTGTTTAATGTCATGAATCATGAATTAAGGTTGTATAGTTTTAAATCAGGTGACTGGGAAATTGTGAGATAACATGATAATTATGAAATGTATCCTTTGTGACACCCTGCATTATTCAATGAAATTCAAATGATGGAGGCATTATTGTCCTTTCATGGTTTTATTAGTATATTTCCATATACAGGATCCCTTTTGTATAAATTTGACTCATGCATAAGAAATCCATACATAATCTGACTCATATGTTCATAAAATGTGTCTTTATAACTTTACCACTATTACGCAATTTACGGTCTTGATAGGTGGACCATCAATTCCACCCTTATTTGATCATGATAACCCCATCCATAGAAAATTGGTTGATCCAATCCTCTAAGATCACATGACTCGTGCTCTATGCAAGAAAGAATAGGTGGATTGAAAATTTCCCGTGATGTTTTGGATAGGTGTCCATGGATAAGAAATAAATAGATCTTTCATGCTAAGAATAGACAAGGCCCGTTTTGAACAGTATGTGACTTAGCCAGGGACTTAGGTGATCTAGGGGTATATGCCATTTCTTTTTCTTGTATTCCCTTGGGGTTCCTTATGCATCAAATGAGGGAAAAATCCATCCATAGATAGCTATTCAATAAAACACATCTATATATATCTAATTTATATGTATAATGGGGAGGATATGTTTATGGAAATTATGATAGGGCCTAGAGTGGATAATCCTCACATAACTAGATATATTATAAGGATGCCAATTGAGCCACATGTAGTTAAATATGGCTCCTAATGTTGATTGAACTCATCCATAGGGATAACAAAATTTCTATAAATACATGAAAAATATTCATGGGTCCCCCATTTCATAGACTACATCACATATAGGAAAGGATAAATAATCCTTACCTAATTAAAAAGTCATTGGTGAAGTTAAGTGTCACTGAAAATGTTCAAACACCATGGTATGAGGGGAATTTTTCTTCGAGAACATGGATATTTAAGAAAGTGATGGGGGCCAATACATCACATTGAAAGGGGTATCAACATGATTTTATTATTTGTATAATGACATGTGCAGCTATAAGCCATGATCCCCCTAGATCATTTGTTAGGGGAATGAAAGGGGTATTATCATTCTTAGGAATTTTGGATAGAACCATAATGTGGAATTTTGGACTGATTGCATATATTTTAATAACATGAATCAAGTTGAAGATAGTTCTAGAAAAGTGACGGTCCCCCTACATAGATCTGAATCATATATTGGGGAAGGGGAATTTCATTATGATCATAGGTTTCTAAAAATGATAACTCATGTCATAATCTCCTTGATAGATATGGATCAAATACAGAATGGTGGGAAAGTTCTCATTTTGAGTTTGATATTGGTGGTTGAGTCCATGGTAGATTTACTAGATGTCACTACATTTTCCATCGTGGTGGGAATCAATATTACACATAGCTATTGAAGAAAGTAAGCCCCATGTACATATAGTTCATGTGTAGGGGATATGGGTATGTTACTCCTCAAAATAAAAGTCACCAATTATAGTTTTAAGTGTATGATATCTAATTGGAAAAGACACAATTAAGGTGAGGGGATCTTATAATGGGAGAGTCTTTCACTAGCGCGGGAATCATTATAGTATTGTGTCCAAAAAAAGTAGATATCTTTCAATATAGACCATAAACCAGGGAAATGTGTGTTAGTGGAAACTATGTGGATGGCCCATTATAATATACTGATGAACCACTACATAATCTAATAGGATAAAAAACAATCAATATGTGATTATTAAAAACAAATAGTCCCTAATGTAGATCTGAATCATATTCAAGGGAGAATGAATTTAATTTTATCTTTTAACTAAATCTAGGAGAATGATTAGGGGATCTGGGCTTCAGTACTTTTCCTTTTTGTAGCATGAATCATGACACATATATTACTTGTAGAAAAAACTCCCTACATGAGTATGACCCATAGGTAGGGAGAGGGTATTTTTTCATTGTGTCCAGGCCCTGGATTAGGAGATCCATGCGTTACTATGTATCTTTTATGGACAAGAAACAATCCCCACTTAGTTCTTTAAGAAAAATTCCCAACTCAAATTTGGATCATATATAATGAATATGGTACATTTATGAACTTAGTCATCAGATCACCATGTTCAAAAGACTTCAACATGGATCTAGCTCTCATGTATGGGAGAAAAGTTTCTATATGGATTGATCCATTCTGATCAATTTAAATTCATGTGGGGTGGACTCTCATCACACATTTTAACCTTATATTATATGGATTATAACCATACAGTTTAACATTTTGGGCTAAGGATGTCTATTTTTTCATGGGTATGATCTACATGTAAATTGTAATGATGTTGTCTCTGTTAAGTGAAGGATCATTAATCGAGACAATTTAGGGGTATATCTAATTTTTGTTGTAAAGATAGATATCCACACATTATGTATTATTTTTCAAATTTGTGGTTAAGAGTAGTGTAATATAGATATGACTATGTATCTCAAAGGAATGAGAATAAAGACATGCATAGTTTTTAACGAAAACAAGGTCATCATAATAATATCAAGAATTTATTAGGAGGGATGTCATTTCTCTTTCATCGCTCTATTTCACATGTGGTCGAGGTTCCCTATAGGGTGGCTCACTCTTAGTTGTTTATGTACTTATTGGATGGACCATATTTCATGTAGTTTTATGTCATCTGACAAGGATATTATTATGCAGTTTAATATCACTTGAAAAGGACATACTTATTCAGTCTGACATCATTCAACTGGGATGTTGTCATGTAGTTTATGTTCTTGTAACAAGGACCTAGGATGTTGTGTATTTTAAATAAATTACCAGTTTGGAATTAATAAAACCAATGGGTGGTCCCAGGATAAGTGATCCAAGACATCACTATGTATCCCAGAAAGATGGGGATCATGTAACTTGAAATTCATATATAGAATCCATGAATATTTATTGCTCACATACTTGGAGGTGGAATTTTCTATCATTACCTGAGTGAACATTATCCTCAAAGTCATCTCAAGGGTCCTCTACATAGACCGAGTTCTTATATAGGGGAAGAGAATATCCATATTCTATTCTGGTATGGGTACTAAACATTAAAACCTGTCATATATTTATATATATGGGAATTTCCACATATCATTGTATGAATATTGCTCTCATTTAAGCATTGGGTCCCTAGAATGGCCCTCTCTATGAAATATTAGGTCTTGTAGGATGGAAAAAACACAATTTAGTTTAATTTCATGCCATAAGGACAATTATCTCAAGGGAGTTCCAAACTCATGGAATTTGGGTTTTTATAGGAGATGCATACCCAAAATTGAAAGGGTATAAGAAAACAAAATTATAATATTACATTGATAAGGTGTATGATGCAAAATTGTGTAGCATCAATGGTATCCAAAACCACTCGAATAGTTGTGTTATGGGAGGTGTAAATCATAGCCCAATAATATCATAGTCAATGATATGTCGATTCTAATGGGTACATGTTGACCATTAATAATGGAGAAACCCCATATCACTTGTATTTAGGAAAATAGATATTGGGTTTAAGTGGGACCAATCATTTGGGCCCGAAACATCCCCTAGGCAGGAGCTCTAAGGGGTTA
The DNA here is from genome assembly GCA_963277665.1 of Viscum album. Classification (NCBI taxonomy): domain Eukaryota; kingdom Viridiplantae; phylum Streptophyta; class Magnoliopsida; order Santalales; family Viscaceae; genus Viscum; species Viscum album. The sequence continues at coordinate 10,722 of CAUJRU010000078.1, forward strand.
TGTTATTCACCAAAAAATACTAGTAGGTTCAGTTCAGACCAGTCAATAACTATCAATAATATTCTGCAAGGGGGAACCAAGAATATGTTGGATCAAGATCTATGGAATCTTAAGATAATATGCGCTCAAGGAATAGGTTGTTATTAACTTATATAGTAGAGGTATGATGTAGGTTCATATAGAACATAATTTTCAAGAAGGGGTCAATCATCCTAAAGGATATGTGAATGTTTATTGAAGACATTTTTAGGGTGAATGGATAAAACATGAAATTATTGAGTACACAATCATTGAAGGGGATTATCTATTCAATTCGAAGACCTTATATGGTGTATTTTAATTTCATACAACAAGGATGGGGTTCCCTATCATTGAATAAGATGTATCTCTATTATTCTAGTCAGAGTGACATTCCAGGATCTCATGTGGGGATGTTTACATTTTAATGTGTATAGGAATCTACACATGGATCAGACTCACATGGAGGGACATGGTTAAAAGTAATTAAGAACTATGATTAGACCTTAAATAGATGATCCACGTGTCACTACTTATCCCATTAATATGGGAATAAAACTACATATAGTTCTTATATGTGGTTCAAATGTAGACATGATACTTATATAGGGATGATGATTTATATTTTCAGTATATATTTAACTTGTTTATATATACTTTCCATTTAATAGATTTACTGGATTAATAAAGAGGAAGACATGACATGAATATGGTCTTGGTGCCAAGAGGAGGTGAGAACTATTTTATTGTGAAAGGATATCGGAGAAAACTCACCATAAGATAGTTAATATGTACACTTTGTCCTTATACATTTATCTTGGTCATATGTAAAAAGGGGATGAAAGTCCCATAAGGTCCCCACATGTCATGGAGTTTAGCACCATAGGACTAGGACTGGTACTATGTACTTTATCATCAAGTGGTAAGGACAATGTCATGTAGTTTTACATCATGAAACTAGGAAATAGGTGTCATGTGGTTTAAGTTAATGTGTATAGGACCTGAGATTTTGTGTAGTTTAAAGTCTTTCTGTTAGGAATTCGGTTTGTGGGATTAAAAAACCTAGACATTTTTATCCTTATTGGACATGGAAAACAAATAAAGAAATTCATTCCTTTAAATGTTAAAACCTTGAATTGTTTTATAATGATCGGTGGGAGTATGTTGGCCATTTGTAATAGTAGAGGCTAGTTTCACACTATTAGAGAAATATCTCATGGGTTTAAGGGGAAAATTTCCTCTTTTACTAAAACATCCTATAGGCACATGTGGTACGGAATTGTCTAATTCATAAAAAAATTCTAGAGTGGTTACTTTAGATCATTCTTTCCATATTACAATTATGATACATGCTAGATCCAAGATGATATAGTCTTAAGGTCCATGAAATTCCACAATAAAATGAACTAGAGGCATTAGGTGAATTATACATAAAAAAGGGAATTATGTCCATTATGTGGATATATTTTTTTCCTGTGTATAGTTAATAGAGAGAACCTAGTGTGGAGTTGTGAACCAATATACTGAAATCCATTCCTGAATATATGGATCATGTATAAGAGGGAATAGGTCCCACAAGGTGGCCACATGGAATGTAGTTTAACATCATTAAACAAGGGGGGATGTCGTGTAGTTTAATATTATGTGGTCAGGATGTTTTCTCAAAATTTAACATCATGCAATTAATACATCGGTGTCCCACAGTTTTAGTCCATATTATGAGGACAAGTTGTGTTATGTATTTTAATGTCTTTATGCTCATACATTGGTATGATGGCATAAAACACCAAGACATTCTTGATACTTATTATATGTAGGAAAACTAATGAATTAAATCATGTATTTAAATGCTTAAATCAAGCATACTTTTTTATGATTGGTGGGAGTAGGTGGGACACTAGTAATGGTTGAGACCAATGTTGCACTATTAGATAAAAAGATCATGTGTTTAAGGGGTATGTTTACACTATAACCAAAACATCCCATATGTACAAGCTTTGAGGTGTTGTGTTATTCACCCTTGAATAACAATGGGGTCCCTTCATATCAGTCAGTCCTTGTTACTAATAGGCCAAATGGAAGAACCAAAAGGATTTGAGATTAAATTCCATGAAATGCCAAGATAATGTGTGGTCAAGTAATTAAGTGACTTTGACATGAAAAGTCTATAGGGTATGATTCGGTCTAAAAGGCTTGACCAAAAGAATTTTGAATGGTTCATGTCTATTCCTTCATGTGTTATAGGCATACACCAATGAAAAAAGGCATGAAATCATCTAGGGTTATAAAACATTGGCTATGATGAATTATCGGGAGGGATGGCCACCTCAAGGAATCTTTCTATTAACAAGAGATGCATACCTTGAAATAAAAGGGTATCAGAGTATGATGTTATAATCTTGATTTGAAAATAGGTATGATAAAAAGATGTTTAACATTGACTGTCTCCAAGTCCTATTGATTTTTTTTGGGTTATGGGAAGTGTAAATCATAACCCTTGAATATACGAGTCAATGGGATGTGAGGACTAGTGGGTACAGATCCACCGTTTGTAATGGATGAGGCCAACTCTACATATAGTCCAGACAACAACTCCCAGATTTCAGGGGGAACTTTTCTCCATAACCAAATCATTCCATAGGCACAATATCTAAGGCATTGTTTTATTCACCGGAAAATTATAGTGGGGTCCTTATATTTATTTAGTTCATGTTAGAAATATTCCACATAGGAAAACCATGAGGATATGGACACATGTCCCTTGTAATTCTACGAAAATATGTGCTCAAGACATTGGTTGGTATTAACATTGATATCAAAGGCATTATTATGGTTCATGGGGAACATAATATCAGAGAATGGTTCGAAAAAACTAAAAGATACACCAATGTGTATTCAATACATTCTCAAGGTGAAGGGATAAAACATGTTTCTCTTGAGTGAACAATCTTTAGAATGGATGATCTATCCAACATGAAGGCCTCATGTGGTGTAGTTTAACATCATGCACCAAATATGTAGTTCCCTGTCCTTGAATAAAATTCAATCGATCATTCTTTTTAAATTTATATTCCCAATTCTCTAAACTCACATGGGTCATGATCGGACTAATAAATAATAAACAACTGCAAATTTTAATGATCCATAGAAGAGTTCATGGTAGGGAAGACATGGGGATATTCACATTATAATGTGAGATAGAATCTCTACATGAATCTGACTCATATGGTGGGGTAGTGGCATTCCAAATTCTAACAAGATCTATCTCATTCACATTGAATTTACATTTATTAAATATCCTATATTAAGAATAAAGAAAAACTAATGTGGATAATGTTTTTTGTTATTAGAAATGGTGGGACTACATTATCTTCATGTAGGGTTGTTGGAGAAAACTCATCATTAGATGGTAAATCTATATAATGGAAACATTCTATGTAGATGTAGATCATACATAAAAGGGAAGGTAGTTCTATCAATTTGAACATGTATTGTAAATTTTAAGGTCTTATGACGAGGAACACTATTGAATTTATTGTTTTATAGTGAGGACTTAAGATGTTGCACAATTTTAAATCAATTGACCATGATGTGATTAGTATAGTTTAACTTCATGAAGCAAGGATGTGATCTGTGTAGTTAACATCTTGTCATAAGGACAATCCATGTGAAGTTTAACATTTTTCATTAATGAAAATGTTGTTTAATTTAATTTATTATGACTAGGACATGTTCTGTACAATGTAACATCATGTGGTAAGGATATTCCCTGTAGACATTAACACAATGTGTTATGGATCTTCACTGTGTAGTTCAATATCATGTGATATGGAATTTTTCATGCAGTTTAACATCATGTGACTAGGATTTATTCCATTCTGTTTAACTCCATGTGGTAATGATGTTACCTATGTAGTTTAATGTTATACTGTAACTATGTTTAGGAGAATTCCTTCACTTTATCAAACCATATAAGTTTATTTTCTTGGTCTCCTATTGATTGTGGTAAGGAGTTTCCAGTGGTTGATAGGGAACTGTATATGGTGATCCCCATTGTTTTTAGAACCTATATATATGAATTTTTCTTTACAATAGGGATTTGCTTTCCTAGAAATGATATCCTAATAGTGAGGTCATCAATGGTACATGCTAGTGGTAGGATCCCCATAATCCATCACCATGCTACAATGAGGTGGACTATTTTAGTAGTTGTTGCCTTCTGCTTTAGATGAAGAGTTGGAGGACCCTTGAAGTGCTTCAGATATTCATTGTATGGAGACAAGGATACTTTTATCGAGAAAAGTTAGAATATGACCGTCATCCCATATGATGGATGGAATATTCCATCCTACTATTTAGGGTTGATAAGGAGTATGGGCCTTCTCTAAAATTGTCACTAGTGTATGCCAATGACTAGTAGCTATAATGGGAATATGGGCCCGCTATTTAGATGATATTGGAATTTTCCAATGGACATCCTTATTATTGGAAGGAATATAATCCTTCCTTTGGAGGGTTGTGAAATTTGTTATTCAATCTTGGTTAATATGAGAATATAAACATTGTTCTGATGTTCACTCCATGTAAAATTATACTGACTAACCATCAAAATGGGAGAAGGAATATGGGCCTCCAACTATATAGCCTCTGAAGGATGTTGGTGGATTATTTCATCGATGATAGTAATAATAAGCCCCTTGATATTGTAAGCTATTGGAATATACCATGTATATTTTCTATTAAGGATATGAGCTTACCCTAAGGAGACATATAGAATATGTTGTTAAACCTCAATTAGATTGAGAATATGTGATTCATCATGATTGGCCTTGGGAATATGTCATTTTCCTTCTTCCATAAGAATATATTTCTATCTAGAGTTGTTTTTTAAACTGGGTTAATGAAGCCTAGCTAGAATGGGTACCCAATCCAGTTTCACATTTTTAGTATGCCACATGTTTTATTTAATAGTAATATATGTATGTCATGATATAATTTCTAAACTAGGTTGACAAAATCCTCTTATAAAAGGAATATCAGGTTGTTCTAGGGCCTCATCCTTTACTGGAATATTCTAATACTCCTCCTATATTGGAGTAAGAATATGTTCTTTCTATGGAGTATCCAGCCTCTCATGTTGATCCTTCTATTATGTCACTCTGACTATTAGAGTAGGAATATATGTTTCCCCATATATCATTACTGGAATATTTTAGTGAAGATCCTCTGTCATTAAAATAATACACTAGAAATTTAGAAAGGAATGGAAATGGATATATGCCTCCATGTTCTCCATTACTGGAACATGTTTTAAAATGTCTACAACTGATGTGGGGGATATATTCCCACTCATGTATTCCATTTTCTTTCAGGATATGTTGACGATATTTACATGTGGTAGTGGAGATAAATGTGTTCCCCTTTATTTTCATCAGTATATGTTGATGGACTTGGTTTGGGGGAGTAGGGATATAAGCCTACTCATTGGTTACTATTAGAATATGTTTGAATACTTCATCAGTGGAAGTGTGGATATGAGTTTTCTCTCCCTAGTTTATATTTTTTCTCATATAAAGATATATCTTTGGTGTCATTATATTATTGTATGGGGAGGTAATTTTCAAGGCAACACCCTAATCAGCTAACTTGGGGGCCATCATTTCATGATGTTACTAGAGTTAAGATTGTACCATATCATTAGTACTCTCTTACCATCACATTTTCCAGATGACACTGATGATATATCCCATATATTTGAGTAATTTTAATCTCCTAGAGACTCCATAGAAATAATTGAGGTTAAACAACATTTGGGGTTCACCCGATGATGGGGTGGAAAATATAAAAATTCCCCTAGCCATGTGGGATGGGGGACTTAATAATATGAAAATTACCCATCCCTATGGGATGGGGTGAGCTGGAATAATGTCTAGAGTTCAATCGAAATAGTGGTGAAGAATATAAAAATCCCCTTATATATGTGGGATAGGGAACATTCATGCAAGGAGAACCTCTAAGAGAGAGTACTAATAAATATTTTATGGGAAATATCAAAGATTCATTATCATAATTATTTCCTAGATATTATCATTATCCTATTAGAGTTGATATATTATTTCTTTAGCATAAATAATTTTTCCATCCTTAAGGGGTTGTCGGGTAGAAGACATGGTGACACCCATGTCTTTGAGAACGGAAGGATGCAAGGAATGTGATGGGAGTCCCAATGTGGACCTCATTTACTAAAACTAATATTTCCATTGGACATATTATCCATGTAAATTTAGATCTCAAGCTCCAATAGCGTTTATAATTCCTTCTATAAATACATGTAATGTATCAGTAATCCCTTCTTCACCATTATTTTTTGTGGATGATAGGTCACCCTATTATAGAACAAATGATTTTAGAAGGTAAAAATCATCCCCATTATGATTATGGTCATATTAATATTGTTGAAAGTCCTGAAATTTGGTAGATATCATGTGGATAAAGTCATATTTGGGATGATTCTCCTATTCAATGGAGTATCTCATTTGGTGGGTCGGTTCATGATGTACTATTTGTTGGGACAATTCCCATATATGAGATAACTCTTGTGTTAAAAGGGTAACATTCCATAACACCTATGCACTAGTGTACTCCCTAACATTCTTTAGTCAATAATTCTTGTTATGATGCAGTATGAGGATTCTCTCTAGTGTTAATCTAGGATTGTTTCTGGACCACTATTGGGATATGCTGACGGTACTCAGATAAATTGTTAGTAGAAAGGATATGTGAAATATATATTGTTTTACTATATAGATGCACTATTGGTCTCTCATATTAGATACCCTAGTTTGGGAGGTTGGGGTAGGCACAACTTCCTCTTCATCTTACAATGGAATTGAGTTCATACATCAATGGAGTTTTCTAGTGTGGATAAGAGCCTTCCTATGAAACTCTTAGGTAGTGTCCTTCATACGGGGGGTCTTCTCTTCCACCTCACTAATATGAGGAAGGTAGGTATAGTTGTACACTAGGAATAGAAACTTGATGTGATTGGTTGTGGTAATATGGGCCACCTTCTTCTCTTTTTACTATCATGGGAAAGAAGCCATGTGGTTCTTCATCCGATGGGGGATTTTATGAGATACCATCACATTTGGGATAGATCCACTGATATGGTACTCCCAATCCAGCATGTTCACCACCATACATCAGGGCCTCAAGGTCAAGGTTTCCATGGAAGACGAGAAGTATGATTTTTTTGTCAGTTTGTTGTGTGAAAATGCATGATGTTTTTCTGGGTAATACCAATTTTTTCAATGATCCTAGATTCATTTAGTGAAATTAGAGATTCTATTTGTAATATAGATAATCTCAAATGTCCTAAAGAGGAAATAATGAACCTTATTTGTGTAGAATCATTTATAAGGTTGAATGGTTGATAAATATATTTCACTATTAAAGGATAGATTTCTAGTAATTTACCTTCTATGAAAGGGTGGTAGTAGTTGAAATATTCACATCAGGTTCAATATTTTTCTTTCAAATTTGATTCCTAAAAAATGGTCTAACATGAATAGGATGATTGATACTCTTTTACCCGTGGAAGGGTTGAAAAAGTTGATGAATTCACATTGAGTTCACCATTTTTTTCGGAAAAAATGTGTGACCAATATTTAATAATAAACCTGTCATTTCCCATATATGAAGGTGTTGGCATAGTTGAAGGATTTATGTTAGGTTCATCATTTTTTTCAAAACGGATCAATGGACCATTACATGACTATAAAAGGATTAGTATAATCTAACAATCATTCACATTCGCACAATTTATCTATGGAAACTCACAATGGATCCCACATTCATAATGAGCTTCAAGCCTTCTTTCTAAAGATAGGTGGTCATTGGGGTTTATTACAAATGACACATAGAAACTCGCATTGGTTGAGATGATAGAAGGTTGGACTCATATTTCCCTGTTTGGGGAATTATTACCAACCCTGGGACTCTCTTATATATTTAATAGATATCCATTAATCCTTCTCAAGTCCCAATATGATATGAGTTTCCCATTTCTCGACAACTTGATCAAAATAATGTGTTGAGGAGAAAAACTGTTTGAATCACCTGTTCTCCCTTATTCCCTTATTTGTTTATGATGCTCTATTTTATTACCAAATTTCTGAAATTTGGAGTTTATTTCCTTCTTGGATGGAATTTGGTGTTTTGGAATTGGGATTTATCCTCCAAGAGGCTTCCTATATATCTATTCAAAACATGAATAAAAACCCATGTGTTTCGTTAGATGTATGTTTCATGAAAGACATGAAAACTAAATTTTGAATAGGTAATATGTATATGTGGATTCCTTAAGATAATTCATCAAGAATATTTCCCTATGAATAAATGGAAATTATAATCAGACTTACATTTGAAATGAGTCCCATATTTCGGGCATTCACACCATGTTATTCGTACAATCATCTCCAGTCTCTCTGCCCAAACAATCATTATTGGTGTGAGAAACATGATATAATATTTGATCTGTATGGGTCCTACACACACTTATGCTGACCTAGGATGGTTTATTTAGAATATGGATCGTTGAAGAAGTTTGGGATATGGTCGGGGCTTATACCTAAGGAAAATTCCCTTATTTGAGGTATTCAGTTACAGGGATTACAAAACTAAGAAATCCATGCTATTTGAGTGAGTACTACAAAAAACATTCACACTAAAACATGAGTGGGGATTAAATACTGAGGTTTGACTAATATTTTTTAGGGCTGACACATAATGGTCTCTTTAATAAGCTTCACCGGGATTATAGCATTTTGAGAAAAGGAAGATATAACCAGGGCTTACACATAGAGAGGATACCAATATTAGATGATTTTCTTATACTAATGGAATTATAATATCATGTCTCTAATCCAATATATTTGATGCTCTATATGAGAAACAAAAGATACCAGGAGATAAAATGCATTGAATATAGGTGTGGGACTTATGTGCGGAGGCTATCCTTACAGAATGTTATCACAATTCCCTGATGTAAATGGATCTATGAGTTTTATCCAAGGTAATTGTAATAAAAATTATCTATAAGGGTATTATAGTCATCAAAGGAAATATGGTTGTGAGGAAATATCCAATGAAAATATGTTTGATATGGTGCTAAAGTCTTAGGAAGGCATCCCATGTATCTTTTTTGTAACATGAATCGATTTCCTATAGTTCATAAGTTCCTAACTAGCTGTTCGGTGAGGAATGGTAATTAATACTCATGAGGATTATTGAATTAGAGATTAGAAATGAATAAAATTTATATAGACTTACAACAATGTGGATTTCCAATTAGGATTAACCCAAAAAGATAATCTCAGTTGAGACTTGTGATGCATGATAAAGCTGATAGGAGATATCTCGATATAAGGCTTTTGTTGGCATGGTCGCAGATTACATTAATGTAGAAACCAATGTATGAACCAATTTATCATTCACTGATATATGATTAAGAATGATAGACTCGTGGGATAATTTTTTCTTATGATATTGAATAATTTCAATATTTAGGGAATTAAACCAAGGTGGATTCCCATGTCACATATTAATTTTCTATTCCTTAACAAATGAAGATAAAACACCATGAAAGGTCTGTAAAACACGTTTCTATAACATAGAGTCCCCTTAAAATAAATGGAATGAGATAAATACCCCATTCTCTCAACCTGTGTTAATCAATCACATGATTAATTTAGGTTCATATTATCATGAGACCTCAAGGGGGTCATGAACTCATAAGTGAGTGGATGGAACAGGGTAAATAACATGGGTTCCTCATGGATAAAGTTATATAAGGCCATCTGTTCATAAACATATGCATGGGTTGGTTTTTTTAATGAGATGGACACATAACCCTAGCCCATCATGGACACTCGCCACATGAAAAGGTTGATTGGTTAAGGTTCATGGGATGGGGTTCACATGGAAGTGTTGTATGAAGTCTTTCTGCATACAGAGGATAAATTTCCAAGGGCTCTTGTCATATCTTCATGGGATAAGGGTGCATGGATGAGGTTTTGCAATCCTTCTATATTCATGGAGTTCATATCTTAGGGTGGTGTAACCAAATGGGGTGTCCATGATCAAGGGTTCATGTCCCAGGTCGCGTGATCAATGGTTCATATGGAGGGATTCATGGAAAAGTGTTACACGAAGAAAGGGTACGTGCCAAAGGATGACATCCTAAACCTCATGAATAGATCACGATATTGTAATCATATTATAAGGTACAACATCTACAAGGGTGGAAATACATATCCAATATCATAATTTGTATGAACACATCCCAAGACCGAGGTTACATGTCATAGGAGCTACATGGACAATGGTGAAAATTCATTGCATGAAGGTTTCACGTCCATGGGTGAGTGATATGTCTACATGGAAAATGTCATGTAAGTACATCGCATAACACTAATTCATTTAACATGGGGTGTATTAATGATAGGGATAAATGTCCATGTATGATATCCATTATAACCAATGGGTACACATGATTGGGCCACCTGTTTGAGGGCTCTTATAAAGGTCATAATGATATTATCATGAAAGGACATTGTATAAATTCGTTACATGATACAACAAAAGTGAAATTGTTACAGGGCATGAGGTTAATGTTTATTTAATGGGGGTTTCTATCTAAGGGAATATGAATACACTGTATAACCTAGGGTTCACCTGGCCATGGGGGTTCTTATCTAAGGGGTCACAATTGCATCATGTAATAGATTGTTTTTATTGAAGCATCGTATGAAGTTGATTCACATGACTATTTTATGAAGGGTCGAACCACTTAATCTTTCCACAATGTGAGTTTTTATGGCTATGGGTTGCATGAACCAAGCCACCTAAAGGAATAGCGTAACCTGGGAGGAGTCATGCGATCATGTAAGGCCATCGCCTAAATGCTTCGTTTGATTGATTAACCACAAAATGAAGAGTAACCCTATGATCAACACATCATTACCATCTTTCATAGAGACATGTCATAAATGGGGTAATGTATATGGGAAAGGGGTGAATGTAAATGTCCTATGTGATGTTGACACCCTAGTTCGCATGATGGCATCGTTACACCGTATTCACACAAGGACATTGCATAATGTTCAAATCATTAAGTGATCATGTAAAGGGGTCACATGATGGGGTCTCACATAGTGTGAAGTTCTCTCTCCTTCTATATTATTATACCTCATCCTCCCTTATATATCCATTTATCCAAGATGATTTATGGAATAGTTGGGGGTTCATATAGGTAAAGGAGAGTTAATTCCACTAATTCTTTTCATGGTGAGTTTTTTGTAGTTTCGGCTTGAGGCGGTGGATGACATATCATTGAAACATCAAAACACTAGACTTATTCAAAATCATGTTACGTCGAAGGATTCACATGATCATATTAACATGCTCAGCTTCACATGATTGGATTTTCATGGTCAGTGTACATAGTTGAGATTGGTCATGTGATGCAACTAAGGTTTTCTGAGATGATATCCTCTCATGTATGTTCTTTTTTTCACGTGAGATCTCAGTGGCTATCAACATGGATTTTTCTGATCATAATATGGATAAATTTGATATCTAATCACATAATGCAACTTATATTAATCATTATGGGATCCTCCCACACACATTATTATTCATATGATGATTCGGTGATATGTGACCACTTAATGTAATTTTCACTTGTTTATATGATGCCTTATTTATCCTATGAACATACCCATAAATTCAATATAGAGATTACATTCATGGATTCAGATGGTCAAACATGTCTTTATTACTCATCATGATCACTAAAGGTGGATGGAATGGTGTAAATCAATTATTGGAGTGTCAACATCGATCATGATCAGGTTGGAATGGTTTGAAATGATAAATCAATCAGTTAGAGGAAATAAGACTTCTTTATAAGGTATTTCAGGTTATATGAAATTTTTTTAATGTGAAAATAGTACCTCGTGAAGGGGAAATACCACATCAGTTTCTCACAAGGCTGGTCTATTCTTAATATGTTATCTCATTCCCTTTGACCACTAGAAGCGAGTACTGGGGTCCACTCTCAATATCAGCTGGCACCAACCCATGCCAGTATGATCCTCTAGCACATTGTTAACCCACAATGCAACTATACTTCTCTTGTGTTTTTTCATGTGTGTTATCCCTCCCATGTCGTATATCCATCTCCGAAGAATGATTATGGTTACTCCCAGATGTGCCTTGGTGAAACTGTATTTCTAACTTTCCATTTTTAGTGAATTATTTTACATTAATGTAAAATTATAAGTACAATATGTGATAAAATATATTCCATTTATAAAATAACACCCAAGCCATTATTATTCCAAAAACACCTTAGAGAAAAAATATACATTATATTTTCACGGGCCTTTAAGAATTTCAAATCTCTAATAAAAATGTGCATGAATCACATTTATGGATAATAATGGGTATTATGATATTTAATTCATGCTCTTATTTGATAGAATTGGGATTTTTTAACAACCCCATTTTATTTTCAAAATTTTTTTATTGAAAGCTCATGATTTTCATTTGGATGTTTATGAAGCCCATTTTTTCCATTGGTGAATTAATATATGTTTATGAATTCTTTTTAGTGTCACACATATGTATGGATGATGATGAGTGGTGTCTGATATCACCCTCCAATTAATTGGCCTAATTTTATTTCTCAAGGGATAGTTAGATGTGGCTATAATGAGAACATTCTCATATGTGGGGTCACTTTGGATTTTCTCACATTTTTATGCATGAAAATAATGAGTTTTTTCACATTGGCATGGTTATAATTTGTTTTATCACTATGGTTTTCCTATATTTATGGTTGTGTCACAATTCCATATTTTTTATCATGATATGCCAAAATATCAAGATGCAATTTATTTTTATGAAATTCAATGTTTTCTTTATTATTCCATATTTTATAATTATTAATCATTTTTTGTCATGCTCACATGTTATAGGATCATTAAGGTGTATTTTGATCCATTTAATGTATTACATGTTTCATTAATATTCTATTTATAATATTATATTTCCTTGATGTGTTTTATGATTATAATTTAATGTATTTTGATCTTGTATTATGATATTTATGTCTTCAACAAGTTCTCCTTCATGTTATGATAAGTTTTTCTCTTACTGGGCGGTTGATCTCACATATTTCTTATGTTTCTATTCCTTGGTTATAAAATTAATTACAGCATGTGACATTTTTAGAAAAGGGTTTAGAGGATCATTATTATTGAGTAATATTTACATGTAATGTAAAATAATCTTTTTATATTGGTAATATTCATGAAACTAATAATTTAGGTCCGTGGGTTTTGTAAATATTTTTGAGATTTATTATTTAAGTAATGATATTAATGCATTATTTAGGTCTTGAAAATATTGGGTTTCTTTAGTTGGAATTACAGAATATGAATAGTTATTTTTTTATTAGTTTGGATAACTTCAGCAAAAAACCCAGAGATGAGTCTATGTATAGGATGACCTCCTAAAATTTTAGTAAAGTGGAGATTGTTCGGTTCTCCTAGAAATTAGATCGTTTTCCAAACAGTACAAGTGGATGTAGGCTCTATAATAGTTGTACATAGGGGTAATAACCCTATGGAGGGTGTGTTTATTATTAACTCAACCATGACCTGGTTTATGAGAAGGGGACTTAAGTACAAGCCATGTTTGACACTCTATGGGCATATGACTTGCTTCATCACATTATCTTTACAAACCATAATGAAGGATTTGAATATGATGTGATCATATTAAGTTAGAGATCCTAATAGGAGAGTGACCATGGATAAATTAGATTGAAACATATATATTTATAGGTTAATTTATACAAAGAATTTATAAAATCCATATGAATTTTAATTCTCCAATATGGGTTATGAAACCCTATGATGATGGAATTTTTACTTAAATGACCAAAGAGGAAGTATACATTGATGACACGCCAATTATACAAGAATATACTAATTTTTTAGGGATTAACTGTCTAGTACTACCCTAGAATGTTAGGTTTCATTTTAAAGTAAATTCATTCATGAATCTATGACTATGTCAAAGAATTTTTATAGTATGGGCCCCTTTGAATTAAAGAAGTTAATGAATATACTGAAATGAAATTTAGAAAAATGATTTATATTCATCGGTTTTTCACCATGGGATTAACTAGTATTATTTGATAAAATGAATGATGTATTGCATTGATTATCATGTAATTAATAAAATAGATATAAAGAACAAGTATCCTCTATCTCTTAATTAGAAAATATTTCATCAACTCAGATGAGATCGATACTTCTAGAAGACTGACCTTCTATCTGGATATCACCAATTAAGGGTTAAAAGGAAAGATTGTTTCAATATAGATTTCCATACAAAATTTGAATACTAATTATTTATTATTCTACAATTTATACATACTAATTCTCCCATAAACATCATTGATCTAAATAATAGAGTCTTTAGATTTTACCTTGATAAATGTTTAGCCGTCTTTATATATAATATTTTCATATATTCAATGATAATGGAAGATAATGAATATGATTTGTAGATTGTGTTAAATACCAAGAGGAAGGATATATTTTGTGTTAAATTTAGAGAGTGTAAATTATGGATATAAAAAGTATCATTCTTGGGTAATTCAATCATAAGAAAGATCATATAAGTAGATCCATCAAAGAAGGTAGTTGTTGAGAAATGTACTTGATCCACTAATATAACTGAGATCCATATTTTTCATTAGTTAATAGGATATTTCCCATTCCTTGTAAGAAACTTCCCATGACTATTAAATTAACTAACCACATTGACACAAAAGGTTTTAATGTTATTTTGATAGAAAAATGTGAATAAATTATCAAGGAATAGATGAAGACGATTACTATTTCTCATATACATACATTATGCTACAGTGGGGAAGGGTTTATAATATATAGTGGTACATTGAAAAATGGTTTGGGTTTCATCCTCATGCATCATGAAAGGTACTCTCTTATTCTTCATTCTAGTTAAATACATATGAGAAAAATTACTCAATACATGATTTAGATTTAGCAACAGTAATATTGCATTAATGATTTAGTGAAATTATCTCTATGGAGATAAGTGTGATATATAATGATAAAAAGAGCGTTAAATATAAATTGACATATAATTAATTGATTATCTATAAAAAATATGGGTGAAATTGATAAAATATTATGACTCCTTAATATATTACTACCCAAGGAAGGAAAATAAGGTGGATGATGATTTGAGTATGAAATAACATGCTAATACCTATTTCCCATGGGATTTCTCATCCATCCATTCAAATACAATCAAATAAACTTATAAATATTATGTGGACAAATAGAAAAATATAGTTAATATTCTATGCTTCATCTTTGATAATGCTAGATTTCTAAGGATTTGAACTAGGATATGTGTCCCATTAAAATATTAATTGAATGATGATATTTTTAATGATGTGCATAGGCCATCCTTATCTTTTCATCTAGTAAGCATAAAGATGTTGTAATATATAATGTTTTACTATGAGGTATGGATCCTTTTATTTTAGCTTAAAACCATGTTAAGTTATTTTTTTATCATAAATCTTGTAACTGGGTCCTTGTCCGATCAACTAGGTTTAGAAAAATGAAGTGATAGGAGAGCTGGAAACATGCTAAAAAGGAATACAAATTGTGTATTCATTAGAATACATTTAATGAATACTTTACATGTATTAAAATAAATTCCCTATGTTTTCTAGGATAACCCCCACCCACACACACATCGTACCTTGGGTTTCTCAGGAGGGAAAGGACCCTAGATTTTCAGGGTGTGTAAATCTTACGTGCCAGGTAAATTATTTGGATCCATTGTTTTAAAAGTTTAGGGAAACTTTCTAGTAGAATAAACTCTTTCTCCCCTCGTACAATATGAGATTCATATGATATCTCCTCTACACCCATGATTTTTTATATCTCTCCAACCTGATATTTGTTTCATTCTATGTTGGTCTCATTGTATGTGAGTTAATTAATTCTGAATTCATATTGTCATGTTTGTCATTTTTCATCATTTCAAAGAAGTTATTTTGGTTCTATCTCATTTTTCCTATTTTTAGGGTGTTCTTCAAGTTTTCTTTTTTTTTTACAATCATGGTCATCTAAGAAGACAATATAGGATGAGTGTTATTCTACAAAAATATGGTAGGTGGTCTATAACATTTTATTAAATTTTTGTGTTTATTATTTCTTGTTTCTATTGTTCCACATCTTGTATTTTTTTATGTGTCCCCTAAATTTAGTTAAATGCTTTGATTAAATTGGATGGAACTCATTTAGGTTTCTCAAAAACCATCATGTGATTGTTGGAGGCCATTAGCCTTAACCTAGGCCACTCATGGGATGTTCCATGGTATGCACCCTATGTTATACCACCATTTTGGGTGTGTGTGAGATCGCCACTTGTTTTGGGAGCCTTATTGAATTGAATGATAATTACACGAGTTATTAATAAAGGGATTCTTCTTCTTTTGAAATGTCATTACATGATGCCTAAATGGTTTAATTGTTTATATGGAAACTTTGGAAATGGGTTGGATGAACTCTTGTATTGTGAATGATTATGAAATGGGTTCTGAAATAAGATGATATATTGATTATTTTAGTGGATTACATGGACATTTCTACTTCCTGAATCATAATTCCATAGGATTTAATGGAAAATTTTACTCCATGTATCTATATTGATTATTTTATTGGATCCCCTAGACATTCCTAAGCTGAAGATCTTGAATCCATAGGATGCTAAAGACATTTAAACTCCTTGGATCCATCTCTCTTGGACCACATTAAATATGCTTCATGGACATGCACCTTGGGATCCAACTAAACCGTTAACATGTTTCTATATAGATTCTCCTAGGACTGATAGGGATGCCTTGATCTGTTTTCATTGGATACAACCCATGCAAGTCTGACATGAGAAGGATTTCGTGGTTTAAATACCTTGGATTTGGACATTGGGGTATGAGATGGGATTACTTAGCATAGGCTGTAGTTGATGTTTTTATCAACATTTATAGATTGATATAGTGTTAGTATCTAATTGTAGTTTTCAGACAAATTAGTATCACTCTTGTTTTTTCATTATTTACGGTTAGCCAATGTTTATGGTTTATTGTTAATAGTGTTCCATGGATTGCTTGACCGGGTCAAATTTGTTTTGTCACATTACTTTTATAACTACTATACCTATGATATATTGCACACTACTTCGTTTTTTATACACATATTGTACTTTTTATATACATCATTGGTGGTCTCCTACTTATTGTTATCTCTCAAAATACTTGGGCCTCTATCGGGTAACCGAATAGACTTCATCGATGTATGTAGTGGTTATGTAAAGTGACAACTTTATGATCTTGATTGATCATTACTTAAGAGTAGGCGAGCACATGACTAATCTATGATTTTGAGGGTAGCTGGAGATAGTTCCGCTTTGGTATTTTTCTTCTTTTGATAAATGGAATGTATGGGATTATTATTTCCATGTATTTCCTATATTTCAATAAAAAGACTTTACATGATCATGATAATTTTCATGAATCTACTTTTGGATTAGTTATTATTATAGTATTATGGATGTTATCTTATGTCATTGATTTATATTATGCTTCCACTATTTATTGATGTGTTTATACCATTGTTCTATGATATGACATTGAGGGTATAGTCTCTAAAATATTTCACCATATGACTTTGATGGTAGTCGGCATCCTCTCTCATATGGAAAGGATCAATAGAGGCCATGTGACCCACTGGATCGGGGAACCATTAAGTGGAAACCAAGTGGGGAAGTCAGAAAGAGGTATCATAGGATTTTATTTTATTTTGTATTATCATTTCGTAAAATTAGATATGATATTTGTAATGTATCAGAATTTCATAATGAGATGTTCTTGGGAGTTGCTAACCCATGTAGAGAAAAGAACCAAATTTACTAGGATGGGTTATTCTATTTTTCTTTTGCTTATTATAGTTGATTTGATTCCACTATTTGTGTGATGTACATGATATGTGATGTTTCTATTTATATGAGTGAAGAATTTCATTTTATCCATGGATCGATATGTAAGGAAGCTGTGGATCACACATCATTTTTGGAACCTTCAAGGATTAAAATTCCATACATATGTCATTCCATATAGGATTTATTTCATTATTTCATGAAATTAATATATGTTCCTTAGGTGATATATATTTAATTTTACTGAAGTTATTATCAGGTAATAAAAAATACAATTGGGTAATTAAGTTAGCTTTTTTATCCTAAAGTATATTTTCCTGAGTTTCTTGATGAAGACACCTTCAGTAGTCAAATATGGAACATTGATCCATGGATCAGGGGTCACATTGGATAGAATGTGTTTATGGTTGGGGTTTAATCAATACCATGTTACAATTTAATATGTATATGGACCCATACAAATTAGAAAATGGTAAATCCATATAAATCATCCATTAAAAGTGAATTGTCAAAAAATATGAATTTAAATGACCTTAAATGATGAAATGGAAAGGTCACTCATAAATGGATTTTTCAATTCCACTAGACAATTCACATACCATGATTTGTGTTTTGAGATAGAGAACATGACCCAAACCCGAAATTAGTACTGGGCAGTGGGTGATGAATTCGTTGTTATTTATGATGTTTATTATACCCAATACTAGATATTGGAGTAGATAGAGGGGTATAACTTGTTTGTGGAAAGTATCTAAGCTATATTATGGTTTTATTGTGGTCTAGTTGTTACCAAACCTTGGATGAGGTGTGCATTTAGTATTTTTAGAGACATGCGACCACGATGTCCTCCAATCATACACCAAGAGGGTGGCGACGACCATGCTCAAACCTAGTTGGCCGTAAGATTCCTATAGAACGTCCCATAGTTTCAGTTGTGGCACCAACACTTTTACATACATGATTAATAAATCCCAATTCATAGAGAGTTTCATGTGATTTATGCAGACCATTCAGGGATCTTTATAGTCTACCTCGTCTATGGAAGTGTTCAGGTGGCTGTTCTAGCAGCAACATCCATCCACGTTTTTGGGGGATGGTGCTCCACAAGATACTGAGTTGTTTCTTCAGAATACATTATTGATTTTCTAGAATCTCGAGACACCTTATGATATGAGGGTGAAGCTTGTGACATATATGATTCTAAGAGTATCTAAGTACTGGTGGGATGATTTTATATAGGATGATATGATTTGGAATAAGGTTTGGAGGGATTCCATAACAATTTATTATGATTAATGTTTTACTAAGACTCCAAGAGATGAAATGTCCAATGAGTTTACGCATCTAGAGAAGGCCTCAATGACGGTAATAGTGTACTCAACATGATTCATATATCTTCATAATTTTTCGAGATTTATCTTCCTGATGAGCTGTCGAGGGTGAGATGCTTCGAGGATGGTCTGAATAATTTCGTTTTTTTATAGGTCAACATGTTAATATTGACTAGTTTTTCAAAGAAAGTGAATTTGGTTCTATTTACAAAACAAAACTCGAGAGAAGTCGGGGATTCATAGTAGGGAAGTTCAGCCTCTTGACGTAGTAGTTCGGATCAATCTTGATGGATGTCATGTTTAAGGACTCTCATGAGGGGAATTCCAGCTATATTGTGAGTTATGGTAGTTATATATTCTATATTTAGTGTGTTAGATATAAAAATATGCGGAATCAGTGTGATAGAGACCCAATCGGGTGTCGATCATGTAGTAGGATAGGGCATGTACAAGGATTCTACAAGAACATACCTCAAATAGTCAATGGTAGGGGATCAAATGTAAATCCAGGTTCATGATTAGGATTCACAGCTCTGCGTCGGGCTATGAGTTGGGGTATTCTTAGTCTTTCAGGTTGAAGTGGTGGTCATGGTCATGGTATTTTGGCATTCGTTGTACCACAACAAAAGATGTGGCCTATTTCATGTAGTTAGGTTTCTGAACATGTCCATAGTTAAGGCTAGATATATCATGTATGACCTACACTAGAGGATCATAGAACCATTCCATATATGGTGGGAGGTATGATCTTGATATACTCTAAATTTTTATATAGTAGTTTCTCCATAGGTACATATCATTATATCATATATGTACCAGTGGTGGATATCCTTTGTCTTGATGTTCTGTTTTTTATGGTATTAAGACTTTTGATACTCTGTTGGGGATTTGAAAAGAGGATGTATGCCAGTGTAGGGAGTTCCCCCTTGTTATTGGTGGATTTCACTTGTATGGGATATCTTTTTCTTAAAGACGACATGGTTTTATGCCACACTTAAGATATACTAGATATTTTCTTATCATGCCCATGTTGATTTTCATCATTTTATGTGGGGTATAACATATCCATATGGTGGGGATTTCATTCACAAGGGTGGTTGGAATGCCCCAAAGAGTTGAGCTAGACTCAAGCATCATGGGATGAGTAGGATGAAATCTGAGATAGATAGTTTATATCTAGAAGATTAGGGGACATGTCGGGTGGGCTTACCTCCAGTAGTTGATCATCTTTAGGATGTTTTACCAGATTACATTTCTATACTACCACCTAAGAAATACGTATATTTTTCTATCGATATAGTTCTAGGATCTACACCAATATCCATTCCTACTTAGAATATGTATTCTATAGGGTTTTCAGATCTCAATAATTATCTAGAGGAATTGGATGAAAATGTGTTTATATGACCCAATACTTCTCTATGGGGTTAGCCGGTTCTTTTGTGAAACATTTAGATAGAATTCCTTGACTAAGTGTGGATAACTGAATATTGAACTCGATGTGGAAATGGATCAGTATCCTTTACCCCATATTGATGAACACTTCAATCAACTTCAAGGAGATTGGGTTTTCATAAAAATTTATTTGAGATTGGGTTATCGTCAGCTGCATGTATGACTAGCATACACACCTCCTACATCATTGTATGTTTCGGGCACAGTAGAAGCACATGAGGGTCGGTTCCCAACATTAATTTTTTCCATATTTAATAAACAATATGGGATCAATACTAAATTCAATTATCGAAGTAATTGTATCAAGGATTTAGAAAACGTAATCAAAACCTGGAAGCAAGAGATAGGATCAACATATTTTTTTATAATTAATTTAATAAAATAAAGAATTACCTCAAAGGTGGTTCTTTCTTCATTCATGTGTTTGGAAACAAATTTGTAGTGTGCATTCATTGCATTGTAGAGATAAAGTTTATATCTCCTATAGAGTTAGTCCACACGTGCTCCATGAATCTATGGACGTCGCTGAAGGAATCTTTAGGTGCTACCATGTAAGATCCATGCACTTGTGTCTTCTGTCATTGATCACCTTAACAATCGCTTCCAAACCGTGCTCCTTTATATGGTGGAGGACCCCTCTCATTTGTGAGAACATTATTGGAGAAGAAATAACTCTCTATGATTGAGATAAATCTCCAAATTGCAGTATGAAACACAATTGTATAGCCTGTGGATTTCCCAAATAGCTAATTAGAGAACAATGTAAACATGAATTTAATTCACCAGGTAATCATAGAATAATTTACATAGGCGCATTAATTATTTTATTAACCAAGTGAAACCCCCCATGTCAAATAATAATATCAATTTTATTATTTCATAAAATTTTCTAAACTTGAATGTTACAATTATGTATTATTTCAATAAGATAATATTTAATATTGTAATATCTCACCAGACACAAAATTTGTTTTACCAATCCTCCCAAATATTTATTGGGTCTCGAATAATGACAATTTATTTATTAAAACATTATAAATATTTTGTACAACGATAAATGAATAAATATTATATTAACTAATATAGAAAAGAAATATTTATTAAGTATTACATCCACAATATATGCTCTCAAATAACTAGAGAAGAAATAAATTTTATAATGCATACATGAATAATTACAAAACCATAACATCGAATAATATTTATTCAACTTGTTAAATAATAAATTATTTAACTGGGATTGCAGATACCTGCTAGTTTGTGACCCTCTAGGCCTCTTTCTTAGTGACATTAGGAGAACCTTCTTAAAGTACAATGTTAGAATCTGGAAACTTCCCAAGGGACCCGTAGAGAAAAAAATTAAGGTTGCAACAACATGTCACCTCATATGAATTCTTACCATGTAATATAATCACTTTGTCTCGATTTCTACAATTAAGCAGTTTGCAAGCAATTTTCATCAATCGAAGTGCTCAATTTCTCATTCGTTTACTTCCCAGAAATTGAACGTACCTATAGAACACCATGGACATGGATTTATTTATGCTATATTGTTTCCATCAATGTGCCTGAGAAATCAACTTCTATTATGAAACATAAGGTACAAATACTTTCTCGCATTATTCATTAATACTAGATTACTCTTGACTCACCCAGCATATCCTACCTCACCAGAAACATATGTCATCGTGGTTATTTCTATAAAATCTATATGCGCAAGTCATAATACCCATTAATAATAATCATAAATTAAAAGGACCAATGCACACATCCGCAGATAAGAACAACCAATGACACTTATAAATGTGGGTTTCAACTAGCAGGTATTGTTCTCATAATATTCTCTTAGACATTACCAAGGTAGTACACAATGAGAAGGTTTCTCAATAGCCTATGAGTCTCTACCTATGACATAATGTATCATTTATTTCCTTCAAATGATAACATCCAGCAATATAACATATGTTCAATAATCCTGTCATGGAACTTTCAGGTTCTCATCATAGGAGGGATCCACCATGACCTTTTAGTGTGGCAGCTACTCTTAGGATATTATCACATAAAACATCATGCATAAGAACAATCATTATGTGATAATGAGTTTATTAATATCTATACAATGAATATAAGTTTATCATAAAGTAAAAATGAATTTGGTTCTAGGGAACTAACTCCAACAAACTCCATCTTGATCTAGATCCAACTACAAAAAACCTTTAGTCCGATAGGTCTCACATAATACTCATTCTTCTTTTGAGATATGCCTTTAGTCAAGGCGTCTACCATGTTCCCTTATGTGGATACTCTACTTTGTTCATGTTCACCCCTTTGATAAAATTCCTCAAGAGATGATACTTGTAGAGTATGTTCTTAGTCAGTTGATGTGACCTTGGCTCTTTTTTCAGAGCCACCGCTATAGTATTATCACAATACAATGTGATAGGTTATTTACTTCTAGGTACCACTGAATGATTATGGACAAAGTTCTAAATCCAGATAACTTCCTTAGTTTCATCAGAGGCCACTATATACATGAACTCTACAGTTGAATCAATGACAACTGGCTGATTTGAACTCTTCCATCTCACATATCCTCAATTGAGATAGAAAACATATCCCTAATGCCACTTCAGATCATTCTGATCTACCGGAAAATTAACATCTACATACCACATGATGATAAACTCCTCTTCTCCTCCATACAATAGGAACAAATCCTTAGTTATTCTTAGAAACTTACGGATGTTCTTAACAGAAGTCTAATTCCATTCTCCTAGATCTTCTTGATATCTTCCAACCATGATCAGTGCATAGGAAACAACATGTCTAGTACATAACTTGTAATATATGATTGATCATTTCACTGAAGTGTATGGGATCTTACTCATTCTATCTTTCTTCTGTTGTGTCTGGGGGTACACTTTCTTAGAAATATGTAAACCATGTGACACTGGAACTAGTCCCATCTTGGATTGTTCCATACTAAATATTTTTAGTATCTGGCCAATATATCTACTTTGACATAGTCCATGTAGTCTCTTGAATCATCCATGAATGATCTTGGTCCCTAGAATATAGGTTTCTTCGCCTAAGTCCTTTATGGGGAAGCACATGTTTAACCAGTCTTTAAATAACAAGAAGGCTGGTATGTCATTTCCAACAAGTAATATTTCATCATCATATACTACTAGGATAATGACTGCATTCTCATTAAACATTTTTTAAAGACACAACTCACAATAATTTTTAATGAAACAAATTTTTTTTATGGATTCATCAAATAGGAAGTTCCTTGACTGAGATGCATGATCCAATATATAAATATACCTCTGCAACTTTCAAATCCTTTTGGCATCACCTGGTGTCAGAAACACCTCTAGTAGTTTCATACATGCATCTTTCTAAATACTACCTTTAAAGAATGATTTTTTTACATCTATATGCCAAATCTCATAGTCATGGTAAGCTGAAATGGAGAATATGATTTTTATGGATTTAAACATGGAAACCTGTGAAAATGATTCATCATAGTCAATTCCTTGACACCATTTCAACCCTTTATCCAATGTCCTTGCTTTATAGGTACTTAAATTACCTTCTATGTTCAGTTTTCTCTTGAATACCCATTTACATCTAACAGGATTTACATCAACTGGAGCATAGAACAGATCCCAAACATAGTTCTAACACATGGAATCTATCTCAGAATTTATAGCTTCTAGCCATCTTCCATCTTATGAGCTCTCTAACAAATCATTATAGGATATAGGTTCATCATTGTCCAAAAATAACGATTCACCATCCTCAGTTATAAGAATACCATATCTCTCTGGTTCATTTCCTATCTTGCACTCTTACATAGCACATCTATTTTAGGAACTAATTCTTCCATAGGGACCTATGGAACTTGTTATTGTAACAAATCCTATGTATCTTGATCATCAACTTCATCAAAGTCACTATTTATTCCAATATCCTTTTTGAGGATGTGCTCCCTCTCAAGAAAGATGTATTTTTTGGAAAGAGATACTTTCTTATCTGATGGGTTTTATAGGTATTATTCCTTTGTTTCCTTTAGATACCCTATAAAGAAACACATTGTGCACTGGGGTGATAGTTTGTTTCTTGATAAAGCCTTAAAAATCTCCTTTCATCCCCATACACGTATATGTGACAAGATGGGTTTCGTTCCACTCCATAACTCAAAAGGATTTCCATTCAACGCCTTAGTTGCTACTTAGTTTAATTTGTATGCCATAGTTTATAATTCATATCCCCAAAAGGATGATGGATAATATGCATGACTCATCATCAGCCTTACCATGTCCAAAAAGGTATGATTCACCCTTTAACTAATAATATTCCACTGTGGTGTATAAGGTGAAGTGATTTGAGATAGAATCCCAAATTCCTACAGAATTTCGATGAACTCTTTGTTAATATTTTCTCCACCTTGATCAGATCAAAGCCTATTTATCTTCTACCTAAACTGATTCTATTATTCATTCTTTAATTCCATGATTTTATTAAAGGACTCAGACTTCTACTAAATCAAGTAAATATATCCATATCTACTAAATTTATTAGTAATGTTATTAATTAAGAATATCCACCACTAGTTTATACTGAAAATATTACACCCACATTAGTTTTTAGTAATCCTATAATCTCCATGGACCTTTCACCCTATCCACCAAATGGTGGTTTGGCCTTTTTTACTTGTAAACAAGCATAGAATCTATAAAGTGGGTTCATCTCAAAGGATTCTAAATAACCATATTGACAGAGCATTGTCAAGCGATTCTTGTTTATATGGCCATGATGGTGATGCCACATCTAGATGTTATATGATTTATTTTAACATGATTCGTTATCAATTAACAACACTTGGATTTCATAATTTTATACATAAGGACCATTATTTAAATGTGACATACCATAACATATGTTTTTCTTATAAAAGAGACAAATTTTATTTCATAATTTTAAAATAAACCGATATGTATCAAAATATGATAAATAAATTATGTTCTTGGTACCACTTGGTACATATTAATAGTCATGTAAATCCAAAATCATACTGGATGACAATGAAATCTGGTAGTCACCAATGGTAAGGGAAACCATCCTTGAACCATTGGAATCTCACAGATCGACATCTCCTATGGAAAGTTTACAAAATCTACTGGGTTCCTTCATTTGAATATAGATGTTACCACCACAAGATTTATTTAATACCAAATGTATATAAATGGAAAGATTGTACTAAATAATAAATTTAACTTTGTCTTCCCCTTACCTCTGGGTGTAGTTCCTCTTCTAGTGGTTGGACTTTTCACGTGAAAAACACGCTGCCCCGTTTACCTTTTTATTCCTCTGGGTCTTCTTCATCTCAGTCAGACAATGCTCGGAGGATCAATACTATTTGTAAAAATTAGATCCCTTTTCCTTGTCCTTTATATTCCTATTCACTATTAGGTCTTCAGGTTTTTCACACCCCATGTCTTTATCCACTTAATAAATTATAGTAAGATGTTTCGATAGACTCTTCTAATTATTGATCATTTTATAATTCATAATGAAACTAGATAAGGTCTTGGGGAGTGAATATATTATGAGATCAGTACACAAACCATCTATTAATTTAATACCTAAGATGTCTAGACGCTCAATGTAGTCAATAAGATTGAATACATGTGTCTTATCTAGCAAAGACTCTCCATGAGTAGTGGTGAACAACGCATTGGAAATATCATACCTCTGTTATCTCACCTTCTCTTGATAGAGTTTCCAACGGTGAGATATCATGTTATAGAATACAATTAATCATGTTGCTTCAAGAGCTAATTGTTCATGGATGATATCATAAGGCATTGAACATTTGTATCATCATTCTAATTTTTCTCATATAAAGAGTTCTCCTCACTGCTCACCACATTTATAGGTAAAACTGGTAAAGGTTCATACAACACATATATATATCTTTCATGGAAAAGGATGACCCAAAGATGCCTTTTCCACTTCTACAAATTAGTGCCAGTGAGAAGGATTTCCTTCTTGAGTATGGATCATAATGATGTGTTTTAAGTCATTTTTAATGTGGTTTATACAAATAATAGAAACAAAGTTTTTTTTAATTTGTCTGAAAATATTAGGACAATGAAATAAGTAAATATTCATTATTCTACCACTATTTTATCGAAACCCAATATCCCTCACCATTGGCTTTAGAATATATTATTTCTTTTACATTCTACCAGCAAGGATCCAAATTACCCTTCGCATTACCACAACTTTGGTAGGTCAAGCAATTTGAAAGGTTTTAGGTAGCAATTCCAAATTCAAACTACATTAACTCATAGTTCCTTGATCCATTGATTAGACTCCCTAGTCCTAAAATCCTTAATTTTGGATTTTCCCAACCTTTTCCTCTTTGTTACATCAAGTCCTACTTTGGATGTCATCCCTTATTATAAATTATATCAAGTCATCCTAAACCTCAAATTACGATTCCCTAATATTTGATCTCACACCAACTTTGGATTGTCAAGCAATCTAAACTATGGTTTGATTCTAACCATAGTAATGGATGGGTATACCAACTTTTATATTTTATTGAGGTATTTTATACTTTATTCATAAATTTCCATTTATTATCATTTCACATGCTTGTTAATATTCAGTGGGAAAAGATTATGTGATTAACCATGTAATAGATAATATTTTCACATAATCCAGTTTATTTTAGTTTCATCTTTCATTCTTGGTTAATTAATTTATATTTTTATCATGAAAATACATCCATAATGAATAAATCACGAAACTGAAAGAAATAAAATAAAGGGTATGATCATGATCTTATTTAAATGGTTACTTTATCTGACTATTGATAATCTAATTGATGACCTAAGGGAGATACACCTTTAACCGATTAGGTTTGTGTTTACAGCTTTCCATCTATCCACCTTTGTATTTGCTTGGATTGGTTTCGCCACAGCTCCTAACTTGAACGACCTCTAGTAACATGGGATCTCTATACATTACATATACTTATACTCACATGTAGGTGAGGGGTAAAAAGGGCATTACATAAAAGAAACCATGGGCGCACAGACCCTGCATATTAAAGAGGAGAAAAGGCATCTAGGCCAACAATTTAATTTAAAAATAAATTAAAAAGGAAACCAATCACATACAAAGGTTTCGTCTAGATCATGATCATCTATATGCATGCAATGTATTACTCATTTAATAAAACTAGAATTAAATTAATTAATCATTATTATTTAAGATAAATCGAGATTTAATCGATTATTTATTTTCTATAATTAATTAATAATTTTATCTTAAACCTTTTCATAATTTCCTTGAGATTCCCATCCATTATAATATTAAAATAATTAATAAATAAATTTAAAATTAACTATCTAAATAACTTTTACCTTAGAGGTAACCCCGTGAATACCCATCCAAAACTACCTAACATGTATAATAATTTTATACACTTTATTCATTGTGACATGAAGCATGCACACAGAATTATAATTGTAATACAACTCATAAATTATATAAAGATCATTAGAAATTATAGAAATGTTAATTAAACACACACACGCACACACAAACACACACACACACACACACATATATATATCAAACACCTATCATATGTTGTTTCCGAGATTTATGCCAACACTAAGGTACAAGTCTCATGGGTTACATAATATAATAAAAATATTTAAATCAGCGTAATATGGAATGTGTACATGGTGTGTAGATCCGACTTCACGGTGTGTACCATCCTCAAATTCCTTCTGAAGTACATGCATGGGGAAATGGCGTCTGAGGTGTACTGAGGAAATCATAGGAGTACACGGTATGTCTAGTGGGCAGCATGTAGTGTAGACTCTGTGTTACACGGTCACCAGCTGAGAAAGTCGTGTATGGGATACACTACATGACCCTGAACCGAAGGGACTACATGCCTTGTCTAGTTGTCTACATGGTGTGTAGTCCAATTTCCTTGTTCCAAATAATCCTAGTCAACACCGAGTGGATTAATGGTCATTAATAGTTTCTTTAATTCCTAATTAACACAATATCAAAAATTGATTATAGAACCAAATCATGATGCATTGAAAATCACTAGATGAGATCCTTGATTTTATTTTATTCATAAAATTGATCATTTTGGTTAGATCTCTGAGAAACAATGAAGGAATAAATAGATCACATAATTCAGATTTAAAGGAGAGATAAAACATGAATTTAAAAACTAAATTATTAAAGTGTAAATTATCGATGAATTATTTAAATAATTATAAATAATAAATTTCCCACTCTAATACCACTTCTAGGTATTGTTCACAGTAGAAACATAGGGGGTCCCAACATTAATATTTTTCCATATTCAATGAAAAAATATGGGATCAATACGTTGATGAATGCTAGTATCCACAAAATTGAATCACATATTTGGAAAAAAGAATAGAAACTCGGAACCAAGAGAGTGGATCAACATATTTTGTTTATAATTAATTTAATTTAATTATGGAATTCCCTCCAAGGTGATTATATATTCATTGATGTGATTAACCACAAATATATAGTGCACTTTCTTTTCATTGTAGAGAACAATAGTAGACCTCCTCTAGTAGTGATCCACACATGCTCTATGAATATATGGATGTCGCTGAAGGATTCTCTGGGATCTAGCCTGGAAGATCCTTGCTATTGCATTTTCTAACTTCATACTCCTTCAGAACCACTTCCAAAGTGTTATCCTTGATTCGATGGAGGGGGATAGTTGTCATTCTTGAGAGCATTCTTAGAGAAGAAGGAAATCTTTAGGATTGAGATAAATTCTTCAAATATTTGTTCACAACTCGATTAGAGAGCCTATGGGCTTCCCCCTTAGCTAATTAGAGAATAATGTAACCGGGATCTAATTCACTTGGTAATAATAAAATAATTTGCATAGGATCATTAATTATTTTATTAACCAAGTGAAACCCCCGTGTCAAATAATAATTACAATGTTATTATTTCTTGACATGTGCTTAACTTTAAAGTTACAAATAAATTATTATTTTAATCAAATAAAATTTAACATTATTATTTCTCACCATACTAGAATATTTGTCTGTAATTCCTCCTAAATATTAATCGGGCCTTGAATAGTGACTATTTATTTATTAAATAAATATAATTTCATTATTATCTAATATATAAATAAATATTATATTTACTAAAATAGAAAATAAATATTTATGAAATATTTCATCCGCAATAAATTCTCTCAAATAACTAGAGTTGAAATGAATAATACCAGAAATACATGAATAATTATTAAACCATATCTATGAATAATATATATTCAGCTTGTTAGAGAATAAATTATTTAACTTAGATTCCAGATATAGATAGCATGTAATGATCGTGGCCATTTACTCAATGGAATAAGTTAAACCTGCCTAAAGTCCAAGGTTATAGTCTAGCAAAATGACAAGGCACCTAGAGAGAAAGAAGTTAATAGTACAATGACATTTCTCCTCATACGAATTATTACCATGTAATATAATCCTTTTTTCTTGATATCTACAATCCAGTGGGTTTCATGCAAGTTCCATAATCCCATGTGCTCAATTTCTCATTCTTTAACTTCTTGAAAATTGAACATGCCTATTGAACAACATGTCAAGGTATTTATTTAGGCTATAACATTTCCATAAAAGGACCTGAGATATCAAATTCCATTATGGAAGAAAAGTCAAAAAATCCTTTTCATATTATTCATTAATGAATTATTACTCATGATTAACCCAACATATCCTATTAGACATTACCAAGGGTATACACCATGAGAAGGTGCCTTAATGTTCTATGAGTATCCAACCTCAATAGAATCTATCATTTGTGTCCCTTCAAATGATATCATCTGGGTATAGAACATATTCTCAAGAATAGTGTCATGGTAGTTCCAAGTTTTCATCATAGTAGGGATATGATCTGACCTTTTAGTAAGATAACAACGCTTAGAACATTATCACATAAAAATTATTTCCAAAGAAAAATCATGATGTGATAGGGAGTTTATTAATTTTTATCCAATGAATCTATGTTTGTCATAAAGTAAAAAAAATTTGTTCGAAGGCACCAACTATAGTAGACTGCCACTTTCAGTATAGAAAATAGCTAATAACATTTAGTCAGCTAACTATCACATTACATTCCAGCTTCTTCTGAGATATGACTATAGTCAAGGGGTCTTCCACGTTCTCTTCAGTGGATTATCTTCTAACTGTATCATTATCCCTTAAATAAAAACCCCTCAAGAGGTGATACCTTCATAGTATGTTCATTATTCTTCGATGTGACCTTGGCTCTTTTTCATGAGCCACCACTGTAGTATTATCACAATACAATGTAATAGGTTCATTACTAGTAGGTACCACATCAAGCTCCTGGACAATTTTTTTATCGAGACGGATTCCTTGGTTGCATCAAAAGCCCTTATATACTTGAACATCACTATAGAATCAATAAAAAATGGCTATTTGGATGTCTTACAACTCACAAATCCTCTGTTGATACATAAAACATAGCCCGATTGTGACTTCAGGTCATTATGATATGTCTGAAAATTAGTATCAGTATACCATCTGATGACATGATCATCATATTCTCCATACGCAAGGAATATATCCTTAGTTCTTCTCAAATATTTAATAATAGTCTTAAAATCAGTCAAATGTTGTTGTATTGGATCTTTTTGATATCTACCTACCTTGCTCAGGGAATAGGTAACATCAAGTCTAAATGATCGATCTTGTCACTGAAGCGTATGAGATCTTATTCATTCTTTCATTATCCTTTTATGTTTGTGGACACAATTTTTTAGAAAGATGTAAATCATGTGACACTAGAACCAATACCCTATTTGGTTGTTCCATACTAAATCCTTGTACTATTTAGTCAATATATATACTTTGACTTAGTCCAGGAATCCACTTTGATATATCCCAAATGATCTTAATCCCTAGATTTTAGTCATCCTCGCCTATGTCCTTCATGGAGAAGCACTTGTTCAACTGGTCTTGGACTGGCTGTAAGAACTATATGTGATTTTTAATAAGTAACATGTCATCAACATATACTACTTGGATAATGTCCTCATTCCCATTAAACCTTTTTTAAACAGATAACTCACATTAATTTTTAATGAAACAAAATTCTTTTATGGATTCATCTAATAAAATGTTCAATTACATAGATTCTTTATTCAATCCATAACTAGACCTATACAACATGAAAATCATTTTGGAATCACCTGGTGTCACAAACCCCTAGGGGTTTTTTTATACAGACATCTTCATAAAGGTTCTAATTATGGAATATAGTTTTTACATCTATCTTCCAAATCTAATAGTCATGGTACCATGAAATGGAAAAAATCATTCTAATGGATTGAAACATTGAAAGTGGAGAAATGGTTTCATTTTAGACAATTCTTTAACACTATTTAATCCCTTTATCCACTAGTGTTTATTTATAGGCAATTACTTTACTTTACATAAATAGTTTTTATTGAATACCCATTTACATCCAACATGCTTTACATCAATTAGCGCATCGAACAGAACCCAAACTTGGTTCTCATACATTGAATCCATCATAGAAATAATATCTTCTAGATATCTTTATCTTTTGAGTTATCTACTGCCTCTTTGTATGATAGAGGTTTATCATTGTCCAATAATAATGATTCACCATCATCACTTACAAGAAAACTCTATCTCTCTATGTCCCTTATCTCTCTTGCACTCCAACGTAGTACTTGTGTTTTTGAAAATAATTCTTCTACATGGAGCTATGGAACTTATTAAAATACCAAATCATGTGTATATTGATCTTAAACTTCATCGAAGTCAATCATTCTCACACTATCATTTTTGAGGATGTGCTCCATCTCAAGATTGATGAATTGTCTAGCGAGAGTTCCTTTCTTGTCTGAGGGGTTGTATAGGAAGTATCCCGTAATTACCATAGGATACACTATAAAGATATACCTTGAGGCCTAAGGTGCTAGTTTTTTCCTAATAATGCCTTAACAAATGCCTCGCATCCCAATACCTGTGTATGTGA
Organism: Viscum album; assembly: GCA_963277665.1. Classification (NCBI taxonomy): domain Eukaryota; kingdom Viridiplantae; phylum Streptophyta; class Magnoliopsida; order Santalales; family Viscaceae; genus Viscum; species Viscum album. The sequence continues at coordinate 43,781 of CAUJRU010000078.1, forward strand.
GAAAATGGGTTTCTTTCAACTCCATAACATGAAGGGAATTCAATTTTACGCCATAGTTGGTACTTGGTTTAATGTGTATGCCGCATTTTATAATGCATATTTCCAAAATGATAATAGAAGATATGTGTGACTCATCATCGACTTTACTATCTCAAACAAGGTATGATTCCTCCTTTCACTAACACCATTTCACTTTGGTGTATATAGTGGAGTGAGTTGAGATAGAATACAAACACCCACAGAATGTCGATGAACTCTTGGTTAAGATATTCTCCACCTCGATCACGATTGAATATTATTTATCTTCTTACCAACCTGATTATCTACTTTATTCCTTAATTATTTTAATTTCCCAACGGACTTAGATTAATACCTCCTCAAGTAAATGATATCCATATCTACAGAAGTCTTCAGAAAAATTTATGAATTAAGAATTTCCACCTCTAGAATCTACTGAAAATGGTCCACACACATTAGTTTCTACCAATCCACGAATATATGTTTCCCTTCCACCCTATTCACCAAATGGTGGTTTGGTATTTGTTTTATACAAGAATGACATCTATCATGTCATTTTAGATTAGAAGCATCTAAATAAAAACATTAACAAATCTTTATCAAACGCTTCTCGTTTACCTGACTGAGACGGTGATGCCATAACTGAGTGTTATATGAGTCATGTGAACTTTATTCCTTATCAATTTCCAATATATGTATTTTTTAACTTAATACATATAGACCAATATTTAAATGTTTCATACCATAAAATATGTTTTCCTTATAAAAGAAACAATATTTATTCCCTAATTTGAAAATAAACCTATCTGTATCGAAGAATGATATAGAAATTATGTTATTGGTAACACATGGTACATAATAATATTTATGTAAAAGAAAAATCATCCTGGTCAGAAAAGAATTGTGGTAGTCACTAATGGAAAGAAGATCCCGCCTCGAACCTATAGAATCTCATGGAACCACCTCTCATCTAGTAATTTTATGAAATCTACATGGTTCCTACATTTGAATATATATGTGAGAACCATAAGTTATATCTAATACCCAATGTGTAGAAATTTAAAGACTTCACTTGACAAAAAATGCACCTTTGTATTTTTTTCCTTTGGGTGTTGTTCCTCTTCTAGAGGCCTAACTTTCCACATAAAAAACACACATCCATTATTTCCTTTTCCTACATATGGATCTTCTTCTTCTTTGTTGGATGGTGCTTGTGGTCTTTAGACAATTTATAAATCTTATTCACATTTATCTTATCTTTCATATTCCTATTCACAATAAGGACAGTGGGTTGTTTCACACACCATGTCCTCATCAACATGGAGAATTCCAGTAAGTAGTTATGATAGAATCTTATCATTATTTTATATATTGTAATTCACAAGTGAAATAGAGATGGTATTTGGTAGTGATGATTGTATAAGCTCTGTATGAAACTCATCTAGTAATTTAATCCTCAAGATGTCCAGACTCTCTATGTAGCCAATAATCTTGAATACATGTGGCCGAGATGGCACAAACTCTCCATGATTAGTGGTGGTGAAATTGTTAGAGATCTCATACCTTTATTTTCTAACCTTCTATTTGGTAGAGATCTCAATGGTGAGACATAATGTTATAAGTATCCATTCCATCGTGTTGGTTCATGAGCTTAGTGGTCATGGATGATAGCATGAGACACTGAAAATCCATAGCATTATTCTGATATTTCTCATACAAAAAGAGCTCCTCATCACTCTCTTAATTTATAATTTCAACTGGTAAAGGTTCTTATAGCTTGTATATATAACTTTTATGATGAAGGATAAACTAAATGAACATTTTCTACCCTTGTAAATTAGTGCCCATAAGAAGGTTTTCCTTCTCGAGTATGGATCATAGTGTTTTTTTATTCCATTTTTAATGCCATTTTAATGCCATTTCTACAAATAATATGAAAAATGTTTTCCTAATTTATCTGATAATATTATGGAAAAAAATAATTAAATATTTATTAGTCCCCCACTATTTTTTCAAAACTCAATAACCCTCACCATTGTCTTCAGAATATCATGTTTCTTGGACTTTATTGTGCGAATGATCCATATTTCTCTTTTCATTACCCCAAATTTTGATGGTTAATAAATTTTAAAGGTTTTAGGTAGGCATTTCAAATGCAAACTACATTAAATCAAAGTCCTTGAAATGTTTAGTGGACTCTGGATCGCACCACCATTCACTATTCCATTTTCACCCTTACACCACTGTGTTAAATAAGTTTTGTTTTGAAAATTATAAAAATAATAAAAAAATTCACTTCATTTTTTATTCCATTATTTTTTATTTATCACTTATAAAAATGTAAATGTTACTTGTTTTGATAATTACATTGAATGTCGAGGTGATTTGGAGGGCCCATGAAGAAGTAAAAGAAAAATGGTCCAATCTGCGTAGGATCCAAGCACAATAGTTTACAAAACTGCATACTCCTACTTAAAATCCATCCAAATGGGAAAAAAAAATTTTGGATGGTCCAAATTTTATTGGTATGCATTTCATATGAAGGAACCCAAGAAACATTCGGCAATCAGGTGGCCCAACTGACCTGATCTGTATAAGACAACGAATGTGCATGAAGTTAATAGTGGTGTGATGTGATCTCTCTATATCTCAGGATCTAGATGTCAAAATGGCACAAAAAAATTATATGGAGATAGTAAATAGGTGGGGAAACATTTTTTTGTTTTTTCAAAGCTATATTGGACTTTCAAGTGTCCTATAACCATGGGTTAAGTGGTTTTACACAATCTATGTGCACAAAACCACCTTCCACTTTGCCTATAAAATGGTAGCTTGGGATCCTCATTTTCATGTTCGGATAAGGAGTCCAATGCTATAAATTTGGAGTTTTAGAGGATTCCTTTTCTCATACTTTATGTTTTGGAGGTCCCTATTATCATCGGGGGATAAATTATGAAGAAGGAGTTCTACCTGAGCTTCCACTTCCTTCCAATGTCGTTCTAAATAGTGGAAGATCATTTGGAGGGAGCTACACATACTTGGGAGGGAGTTCTGGCACATGATAATCTACTAGTTTTCTGTAATTCGTGTTATAAATATTTCACTTATGTCTAACTTTGATTCAATTCTCCTCAGAAAACATTTCTTTCATTATAATTAAGTGAAATTCTTTTTATCTCATCACCGAATCAGTTGAGAATTTATGTGGGAATATTGTATTATTCTGATTGGACAAGAATAGAGTCTAATTTATCTCACACATACATAAGATTTCAGTATGATTTGGTAGAATTTATTTTCTATGATTTATACCCAAACATTGACCACATGATTTTTCTGTCAATGGGTGGTACATTGAGCAACATTTTATGAGGCAACAGAAAAGTCAAGATCTTGACAACCCTCAACCAAAGGGTTCCATTAAAAAATGTGTAAATTTCAGAATTATGAACTCACCAAGAAGTGTAGTGAAATTTAAATGATCTCCTTATCTCATAATTATAAAATGTCACAATAATTTATCAACTATTAAACTCTTTATGCTATTTTATTTTCCTAAACCTGTTTTCAAAACCACCCCCTATTTTAGTAATCTTTATTAAAAATACACACTATATGCTACCAAATCACATTGAGAGATGTACTAGGTTCTTTCCTAGAATATAAATCAATCTTAAAATAATAATCAATTTCACTTGTCATGACAGAATAGTCAAATTTTGGAGCTGTTTCTGGGGAGTGCTTTGGTTTTTAGTGCGTGTTTTATAAGATATTTGTAAATATTTGTGAATATTTATTTCTATCACTTCTACATTTTTAATCCTTCTATTTTTATATATTCCTCATATATAGTTTTGGTGCGTGAAGCATTATAATCCAAGAGATTTACCACTTTTTGAACCTGAATTGTCGAGAATACTAGGAAAATGACACTGAGACACACAAGACAACACTCTGAAGGAGGATACACCACACAATGAACCTCTTCTTCATCCTTCTTCTTCTTCTAGAACCAACATTAAAAATGATTTACACCTGTATAAAATGTATGAAAATAATATAACACTAAAATAATAAAACAAACTAGATATTGACATCCAACCCACATATATTCAAATGAAAGTCGAGGCACCCAATTTTGAATTAAAAGCCAGTCTTATTCACTTGTTGCCTAGATTTCATGGACTCACAGGAGAAGACCAACATAAACATTAAAAATAATTTCATATTGTGTGTCAAACCTTAAAACCTTCCAATATTGATGAGTAACAAGTAAAACATAGACCATTTCCCTTTTCATTATAAGACACTGCAAAGGATTGGATTTACAATGTTAATTCACCAATAAAGGGCTGCGCGGACATGAAACACCTTTTTCTTGTAAAGTATTTCCCAGCCTCTCGAACAGCAAAAATAAGGAAAGGAATTTTTGGGATAAGATAGTCTCAAGAGGAAAAACATCTTGAATATTTGGAAATATTTAAAATATTATGTTAAAGTTCTCCACACCACCGAATATGTAACCAAATTTTAATACAATATTTTTATGAAGGATTAATACTTATTGATAGAAACATGATAGATGTTGTTGTAGGTGGTGCACTGGTGGATAAAACTCCAATATCTACAAGGACCTTAATTGATAACATGGCACAGAACACTCAACAATTCGGTTCAAGGTCCAATAAACCCATTCGAGGTGTCCATTACTTACAAAGTACAGAATTTGAGAAGAAGGTGGACAATATGTTTGAGGAAGTAAGTACCCTTCTTCGACAAATCACTCTTTTCAAAGGGAAATAAAAATCTCCTCCTCCCATCCATTGTGGTATATTTTCTTATAAAACTCACTACTCTGACCAATGCCCCTGATTGAGAGAATATTTTGAGAGATATGAGGCAATCTTTCTAGGCCGCCCATATAACCCACCCTTTAGGAAAGAACCATACTACCATCCAACCCTGGGTGGAAAGACAACCCGGATTATAAGAATGGGGTGGTATTGAAACCAACGTCAACAACAATGGAACCAACCGAGACAGATTAATCACCCACCACCACTACCCATTAATACCCAACCACCACAATGGCCTTTCAAACAACCCCCTCCTAATGCTGAGCCTAGCCTAGAAGATATGATGAAACAAATGGCTGCCAACAATATCCAATTCCAACAAACCTCCCAAGTTTCCATAAAAGACCAAAAAACCCAATTAAGCCAACCAATTAACAAGGTGGGAGAAATCCAGAGCCATGGGTCGGGTAAACTACCTTATAAACCAATAGTTAACCCTAGGGATATGGGAAATGTCAGTTCCATCACCCTTCTGAGTGGAACATAACAAAAAATCCAAATGTCCCCTCCACTAGAGTCATCCTCTCTTAAGGAAACCACCATCCCAAACATTGGAAATGCTCCAAATGAGGTAGAACATTGTCCTAAGAGAATCTATTCAAAGGAATGAGTTTGTCTATTGATGATTCACCTAGCCCAACCATTCCTCTTTCATGTCATGAAAGGGCCACCCAACCTAGAAAATAAAAGGAAACTGAATATGATAAGGAAATATTGGAAACATTAAAAAATGTGTATATTAACATCCCTTTGATTGAGGTCGTGAAGAAAATTCAGCGGTACACCAAGTTTCTAAAGGAGATGTGTACACACCAAAGGAGACTTCAAGGTGATAAGATGGTGATCTTGGGTAGTAATGTTTCATCATTGATAGAGCCATCACTTCCCACCAAGTGCAATGATCCTGGAACATTCTTAGTTCCATGAACTATAGGGGAGTATTATTATTCTAATGCTATGCTTGATTTAGGTTATTCTATAAATGTGATTCTTCGCTCTATTTAATCAACATTGCAGGCCGGGGAACTGAAGCCCACTATAATTGTTGTTCAACTAGATAATCAGAGTACCAGACACCACTTTGGTGTGTTAGAGGATGTTCTTGTGAGGGTTCAAAATTAAATTTTTACTACTGATTATTATGTGCTTAAAATGGAAGATGATAGGACATGCCCACATTATATTGGGTATACCTTTCTTGAAAACCACAAAACCATAATTAGTGTCCATAATGGTACATTATCTATGGAATTTATTGGTGACATAGTCCATTTCATCATCCTTGATGCCATGAAGCACCCCTTAATAGAACAATCATCTCTCTCTCTCAGTAAATTCAATTGATGTACTCCCTTCCTCTAAAAATAATTCTTTTTTGTCCCCTGATCCCCTTTCTGAGTTTTCATCATTGATTGAATTTCTTGGTAATGAATTAGTCATTTATTTTTATAGTGTTGTAGAAAAGTGTCATACATGTTTATTAATTGATAATTTCTTGAACACTAAGGATCCGATTATCATAAATGATAATTCTAAGCTTTTAAAAGCTAATTCCTCATCTGAGGATGATACCATTGAGTAGTCAGATGAGGTTAGTGACCTCTCACTTTCACACACACTTCCATCAATCTAATATCCACCAGAATTGGAATTGAAACATCTAGATCAAGATTGAAAATATTCATATCTTGATAATGGAAACATGTTTCCCTTCATCATGGCTAGTTTACTCCCTCCTGAGCATGAATTGCATCTACTTGAATTTTTGAGGGATTATAAAAAATATTTATGATGGAAACTTGTTGACATTCCTAGAAGTAACCCATCAATTTGTACACATCACATTTTGTTAAATGATGAGGATAAACCAGTGAGGTATGCACAAAATAGACTAAACCCAAACCTTTTAGAAGTTGTGAAAAATGATGTAACCAAATTAATGGCTACTGGAATCATTTAACCCATCTCTGATTGCCAATGGGTTAGTTCTATTCAAGTGGTTCCTAAAAAAATTGTGCCTATAGTAATCAAAAATGAAGACAATGAATTTTTTCCAACTCGTGTGCAGAATAGTTGGCGTGTCTACATATACTATTTCCGAATAAACCAACAAACTATGAAAGACCATTTCCCATTTCCATTCCTTGACGAAATGCTAGGGAGTCTAGCAGGTAAGACCCAGAATATTTCTTAGTTGGGTATTCTGGATATTTTCAAATCCATATTTCCCCTAGGGACCAAGAAAATACTACCTTAAAATTTCCCTTTGCCACATTGGCATATAGAAGGGTTTCATTTGGTCTGTGTAATGCTTTGGGTACATTCCAACGATGCATCATTAGTATTTTTTCAGATTACTCGGAGAATTGCATGGAAGCTTTCATGGATTAATTCACTATTTATGGATACTCCTTTGATGAATGTTTGACTAGTATTGGTTTAGACCTACATCAATATATTGAAAATATTCTTGCATTAAATTATGAGAAATTACATTTTATTGTGAGATAATGTATAGTTTTGGGACATATCATTTCTTGGGATGGTATCCAAGTAGATTAATCAAAATTGGATGTAATTTAATCCTTACCATTCCCTAAAAATGTGCATGATGTGCATTCTTTCCTTGGTCATGCAAGATTTTACCTTTATTTCGTTAGTGACATTAGTAAAATTGAAGTCCTTCTCCCCCAATTACTCCAAAAAGAAAAAGAATTTTTTTTGATAAAAAATGTGAAGAAACTTTTAATAAGATAAAATGGAGTCTCACGCCACCCCCGGTGATCCAACCACCTCGGTGGGATTTACCCTTTGAGATCATGTGTGACGCCTATAACTATGAAGTTGGGGAAGTCTTATCACAAAGGGTCAATTAACCTCAACATGTCATTGCATATGCCTCATGTAATTTTTACCCAGCCAAAAAACAACTACACCACAACTGACGAATAATTTCTTTCAATTGTGTTTTCCTTGGATAAATTAATGTCATACCTTTTAGTGTCCAATTTCGTTGTGTTCTAAGACCACGCAGCCCTCCGATATCTACTTATGAAATTGGAATCCAAAAATGTCTCATTTTCTAGATGCTCCTTCTTCAAGAATTCAATATGGAACGTAGAGATAAAAAAGGAGCATACAATGTGGTGGCTGGCTATATTAGTAGGATCCACCCATCCATAGTCATTGAATCATCCCCCAGTATCCTAATAAATGATATGTTTTCCGATGAGAAATTGTACCGAGTGCAAGATGTTATTTCAGGGTATGATGAAATTGTAAATCATTTTGTAGCATCTTGCATTCCTACTAATTTCATGAAATTTTTGATGTTTGGGGTATTGACTTTATGGGTCCATTTCTAAATTCATTTTGAAACCTATAAATTATTTTAGTGGTTGATTCTGTGTCAAAATGGGTAGAGGCATGAGCTAGAAGGACTGATGATTCCAAAGAAGTTGTATATTATTTGAGAACCCAAATCTTTTGTAGGTTTTTATTAACTAGGTTAATCATTAGTGAACAGGGTCCTCATTTCAGCAATCAAACAATGCAATCAATTTTATGTCAGTATGGGGTTGGTAATAGAGTGTCTACTGAATATCACTTATAGACCAATAGTCAAGAGGAGGTGTTGAATAGAGATGTAAAATAGATTCTTGAAAAAATGTTAAACCTAATAAAAAATATTAGAGTCTTCAACTTCATGATTCATTATGGGATTTCCCTACTAATTTTAAAACCCCAATTGGAATGTCACCTTATAGGCTAGGTTTTTTTGGAAGAGTTGTCACCTACCTCTTGAGATTGAGCATCGGGCCTACTGGGAAATCAAATAGTGAAATTATATTCTTCATGGTGCAGGTTCTCAAAGGAAGATGCAGATTCACGAGCTAGAGGAAATGAGAAGCGATTAATATTATTACTCTAGGATATATAAAGAGCAATCCATGGTTTCCCACGACTGTATTATCCTTCATCGTCAGTTACACATTGGAAAAAAGGTCCTCCTCTACAATGAAAGGATGATGTTTAATCTAGGTAAGCTTGGTTCCTGCTAGTTTGGACCATACACTATTACTAACATCTCTCTATTTGGTTTTGTCCAGGTTTAAAATGAAGAAACCAAGAAAACCTTCACTGTAAATGGGAAGCGGCTAAAGAACTACCACAAAACCCTTCTAGAGTCATCAATGGAGGAACTCCAAGTTCCAGAAGAAGTCTATGAATGAAACCCACCAGGTTTTATCCTTCCTACATTCTATTCTATTGTTGTGAGGACACAGTAAACTGTAGGTATGTGGGGATGGGTATATTTCATGGGTTTGTTGGGAATTTTCATTATATTTCTTACTTTTCAATTTTTAGCTTTATGAATTGTATTGTCACTTCCCCCCTTTCCCTCCCACTCACTTTTGTGCCAAAAATATGACTATTTTATATTCCCACGTTATCATGGAAAATTATTCCCATTTATTTAAGGAAGTTATTGAAAATTCATGTGGAATGTATGTATTTCTTGTTGTTTTAACAGTCAAAAAAATTCTTATCAAAGGTTTATTTAAGCAAGAATTCAATACTTTGGTGTGACTTTCTTTTGAAACTTTATTATTTGTCGATGATATAAATGGTTGTTTAATTTTGAAACCTTTTTAAAGAATGATGCCCTTTTTGTGAATAGTTTAAGGGAAAATTGTGTCACTTAATTTCTCTACACAAAATTTCACCCAACCACGAAGTGTGAAAATTTATACATAATAAAAGGTAAATATAAGTTAGGTTGAATTTTCTCTACTTTAAAAAATCATTTTTCCATACGTTCATTATTTATCCATTCTATTTCATTACTATACATGATTGACCTATGTGTGTGTACCTATTATCTGACTATTGTACACCCTCAAAAATAATAATAAAATTGTTGTATAATGGGAAAGTCAAAAACCACCCTTCCTCGACCCCTGATCTTGTTATAACTATTACAATTAATGTCGTGAGGAGATCGAACATCGGTTGGGAGAAGAGAGCAAGTTTTGTTCCATGTGACACTTTTGATGAAAAATAATAAATGAGGGGAGTAGTGAAATGTGAAAAATATAAGGATATCTAGGTCTGGAGGTTATGGTTTGACTTCTAGGAATGCTTAAGTGAGTGGTTCTTGGAATTTGATTGTAAAGTATATAAGGCTGGTTCGGTGTAAAGGACCATATAAGTATATATTTTTTAAATTAACTTATATTTAATCGATAGAAAGTGGAAAGAATGTCCTGGAATGGTTATCACACACACACGTGGATAATTAGTGATATGGTTATCTTTTGAACTATTTTCTCAAATTTGTATCATTCAACTGCAGAAATTTCATGCTGATACAATTTTTGAGACATCTTTTTGTTTGATCAATTGGAATAACTTGTTAGTTTGATTTATTATTTGATAACATTTCTATCAGGAATTAAATTTTAATTGAATGTTAATTATTTATGAAGTTTGAGATATATACATGAATAATTTCTGAAAATATGACTTTTCCTAGGAGTGAAAATTTTTAGGTGTGGGGGTGTGATCGCACCGCGATTCACTATTTCATTTTCTCCCTTACACCATGATGTTAAACTAGTTTTGTATTGAAAATTATAGAAATAATAAAAAATTTAACTCCATGTTTGAATCTATTATTTTGTTCTTATAGTAATTAAAAAGGGTAATGTTACTTGTTTTGATAATTGCATTGAATGTGGGGGTGCTTTGGAGGGCCATTGAAGATGTACAAGAAAAATGGTCCAAGCTGTGCAGGATCCCACCAAAACAGGTTATTAAACTACATACATATAATTCTCCATGCTTCCAAATGGGATGATATTTTATGGTGTTTCCCAAATTTCATTTGGATACACTTCATATGAAGGAACCCAAGACTTATTCGGCCATATGGTGGCCGAACTGACCTGATCTGTACAAGGCAATGAATCTTCACGAAGTCAAAAGTGGTGGGTTGTGATCTGTCCATATTTCGGGATATAGTTGTCCAAATGGTGACAAACATTTTTTGGATATAGTAATGAGGTGGGGAAACATGTTTCTAGTTTTTTCATAGATATATTCGACTATCAAGTGGTCTAAAACCATGGGAAAAGTGGTTTTACAACATCTATGTGCCCAAAACCACCTTCCACTTTGCCTATAAAATGGATGCATGGGATTCTCATTTGAAAATTCGGAAAAAAGTAAGGTTTTTTCAATTTGGAGTTGCATAGGAGTCCTATCCTCATCTTAGAAGTTTTGGAGGCCCCTATCCTCATAGGGGTATCAAGGATAAAGAAGGAGTTCCATCTGAGCTTCGTCCTCCTTCCGATGTCGATCTAAATGGTGGATGATCATTTAAATGGAGATATACATACCCTGTAGGGAGTTCTAGAACTCGATATTCTACTATGTTTCTGTAATTTTTGTGATAAATATTTCACTTATGTTGAACTTTGATTCACTTAATTTCTGAAAACGTTTCTCTCATTATAATTTGGTGAAACACTTTTTATCTGAACACTAATTGGGTTGAGATTTCAAGTGGGAATATTGTATAGTTCTGATTGGACAAGACAAGAGTCCTATGTATCTCACACATACATTAGATTGTGTTATTATTTTTTATCCTTTCTTTTCTATGTTTGATACCCAAAACTTGGCAACACGATTGTTCTATCAAGGGGTGGTACTTTGAAATTCATTTTAATGGACAAGAGGGAAGTTGATATCTTGACAACCCTCAACCAAAGGGTTCCATTAAACCATATGTATAATTCATAATGATGAACTCACCAAGAGGTTTAGTGAAATTAAAATGACCTCTTTATCTCATAATTCTAAATTACCACCTTTATTTATCAACTATTAAACTCTTTAAGTTAAGTTATTTTCTTAAAACTATTTTCAATATCACCCCTTCTTTTAGTAATCATTATTCAAACTAAACCCTATAAGCTACCAACACCCCTTGAGAGATGAACTAGGGTATTCCCTAGACTATACTTGAATCTTAAAATAATAAAAAATTTGATGTGTCATGACAGCACAGTCAACTCCCCAATCATAAAATCCTTACTTTTGAATTTCCTCAACCATTGCTTCTCAGTTACACCAATTCATGCTTTAGTAGTCAACCATTTATGTAAACAAATTCAATTCAACCCCGAACCTAAAATTAGAATTCCCTAATAATTTAATGTACCCTAAATTTATTTGGTTAAGAACTTTCAACTATGGTTTGATTCTAACTAGAGTAATGGAAGGCTATACTAACTTTAATATTTTATTGTGGATTTTATCCTTTATGCGTAAATTTCCATTTATTTTCTTTTCACATGATTTTTAATATTATGTGGGCAAATTTTAAGTGATTAACCATGTATTAGATAATATTTACACATAAACTAGCTTATTTTAGTTCCATCTCGTATGCTTGTTTAATTCATTAATTATGTGATCATGACAATACATCCATAATGAATAAACCATGAAAATGACAGAAATAAAATAAAGGGTGTCATCACAATCTTGTTCTAATGTTTATTTTATGTAGTTACTGATTAACTATCGGTTTTCCTAGGAGATAAACACCTTGAACCAGTTATATTCTTCTTTATATCTTTCAACATGTCCACCATTGTATCTCCTTGGATTGGTTTTTCCCCGACTCCTAACTTTAACCACCTCCACTATCTTTGGAGATCCATCCATTACATATGATTTTCCTCCCACACGGGTGAGGGGTAATAGGGGGTTTACATAAAAGAAACCATGGACATATAGGCCCCACATATTAATGAGGAGAGAAGTCAAACAATTGAATAATTTAATTTAATAATAAATTAAAATGGAATCCAATTATATACAAAATTATGGTCTAGCTCATGATCATCCACATGGTTGAAACATATTAAAAATTTGATAAAAGTAGAATTCAATTATTTTATCATTTGTATTTAAGGTAAGTCACACTCAAATAGATTGATTATGATCATTAATTAATCAGTACTCTTATCTTAAACATTTTCTGAATTTCATTCAGATTCCCATCCATTATAATTTTAAACAAATTGATAAATTCATTTAATATTAATTGTATACATAACTTGTACCATAGAGGTAACCCTGTGAATACCTATCCAGAACTACTTAACATGTATTATACCTATATACACTTTATTCTTTACGACACGTGGCATGAATGAAAAATTATAATTTTTAAACAAGGCATACATGATGTGAAAATCATTGAACATTACGTAGATGTTAATTAAACACACACACACACACATATTAATCAAAATCTTATCACATGTTGTGTCCCAGCTTTATTCTCACACTGAGGTACATGTATTAAGTGTCACATAATATAATAATAAATCGGTAATTTGTGTAAGTTGTAATGTGTACATGATTTGTAGTTTTGACTACACTATAAGTATCCTCCTCGCCGTCCTTTCGAAGTACACTGCTTGGGAAATAGTGTTTTAGGTTTACTTCAAAAATCATTAGAGTACATGGTGCTTTTAGTGGGCCACAGGCTGTGTAGACTCCACATTACATAATCACCAACCAGGAGTGTCGTGTAAGGGATAAATGACTCAACCTTGACTCGAAGGGATTACATGTCATGTCTAGTGTGAAACATGACATGTAGTCTGATTTCCATACCCCAGTTAATTCTAGTCAACATTGGATGGATTAAAGGTCCTTAATGGTGTCATTATTGTCTAATTAATGCATGATTTCTAATTGTTTACCAAAATAAATATTGATTCATTGAACAATACTACATGGAATGTAATTCTGATTACATGGTGTGTAGTTTGGTGTTGTACGGCTATGATTCATGGCAGCTCTGGATGATACCCTTGAATTTATTTTATTCATAAAATTGATTATTTTTGTTAAATTTGTGAGAAATTATAAAGGATGAAATACATCTCCTAATTCATATTTAAAAGATTTATTAAACAAGAATTGAAAAACTAATTTTTTAATGTGTAAATCATAAATGAATTAATTATGTAATTATAAACAATATTATTCCCTCTCTAATACCACATCTAGGTTTTAGGTACAGTAGAAGCGTGGGAGGGACAATGCCCAACATTAATTTTCCCCATATTCAATGAACAGTCCGTGAACAATACAATGATGAAAACTAGTATCCATAGAATTCAATAATGGATTTAGACAAAGTAATATACCCCCAAAACTAAGAGGTAGGATCAACATATATTTTTAATAACTAATTTAACTAAATTCATGAATTACCTCCAAGGTGATCCTTTCTTTGTTGATGTTTTCGACCACAACTATGTAGTGCACCTCCATTGGGTTAAAGATATAATTGGTATATCTCATGTAGTGGTGATCCACACATGATTCTTGAATCATTCTATGTCACTGGAAGAATCTTTGAGTACTAGCACGAAAGATCCTTACGCTTACACCGTTCACCTTAGATCTCCTTGATAACCTCTTTCGAAGCGTTATCCTTGATCCAATAGAGGAGGAACACTCTTGTTCATGAGAACATTATTGGAGAAGAAGGGACTCTCTAGGCTTGAGATAAATTCTCTAAATTGTTGTGCACAACACGATTGGCTAGCCAATGGGTTCCCCCCTTGGAAAATTAGAGAATAATGTAACATGGAATTTAGTAAACCTAGTAATCATAAAATAATATGCATTGGGGAATTAATTATTTTATTAACCAAGTGAAATAACCTATGTCAAATAATAAAAAAAATGTTATTGTTTGTTTACATGTACTTACCTTGCAAGTTAAAATTAAATATTATTTTTATAAAAAAATATTTAATATTATTATTTCTCACTGAACCCGAAACATGGTCCTCTAATCCTCCTTAATATTTATTGGTCCTTGAATAATGACTATTTATTTATTAATTAAATATAACTGAATTATTCACCATTAAATAAATAAATATTATATTTTCTAAAATAGAAAATAATTATTTATTAAATAATATGTCCACAATATATTCTCTCAAATAACTAGCGACGAAATAAATATGACCAAGTATACATGAATAATTATTAAACCATAAGTGAAAATAATATTTATTCAACTTGTTGCATAATAAATTATTTAATTTAGATTCTGGATACACTTAGTGCGTGACCCTATAGACCTCTTTCTCAGTGACATTATGAGAACATCTCTAAAGTCCAAGGTTAGTGTCTATAAACACACCAAGACACCCATAGAGATAGAAGTTAATGCTACAACTATATTTCACATCATATGATCTCTTATCATTTAATATAATTCCATTGTCTCGAAATCTTCAATGAAGTGATTTTCATGCAAGTTTCATCATCCCTTATGCTCGATTTCTCAATCTTTGACTTCATAGAAATTTAACTTGCCTATAGAACACCATGTCCATGGATTTGTTTTGGCTATGTCATTTCCATCAAAGGGATTGAGATGTAAAATCATGTTTTAGAATAGAAGGGACATATCCTTTATCACATTATTCATTAATGCAGTATTAATCGTGACTTACCCAATATATCCTACCTCAACACAGACATATGTCATCACAGTTTTTCCAATACATCTAAGTGAAAAAGTCATAATACCCATTAATAATTATCATAATTTCTATGGACCAATGAAAAAATCCACAGATATGAACCTCCAATGAAACTTACAACTTTGTATTTCTAACTGGTGAGTCCTGTTCTTATAATATCCTCCTAGACATTACCAAGGGTGTACACCATGGTAAGGTGACTCAAATTTCCTATGAGTCTCCACCCATGATAGCCTGTATCATTTGTATCACTTCAATTGATAAAATACTAATATAGATCATATTTTGAATAATACTATAATGACACTTTTGGGTTCTTATCATAACCGGGATATTCTATAACCTTTTAGTGTTATAGCTACACTTGGGACATTATCATATACAATGTCATGCAGAAGAATAATCATGATATGATAAGTAGTTTAATAATATCATTCCGATGAATATATGTTTATCATAAAGTAAAAGATAAGTTTGTTCTAGGGAACCAACTCCAACAAACTATTCACATATGGTATAGCCTATATGAGTATTTGGTTATGTCTTTTTATCTCAGGAACAAGCTAGTGGTTTTCATGGAGTTGATGAATCATTCTCCCACCTATATTGGGATTCATTTGTAGTGGTATTCATGGATTATATCTTTTTGTATTCTCACAATAGAAATGACCATGTGAAACATATTGAGATTATTTTGGATACCCTGATAGAGCATCAATTATATTCTAAACTCACAAATTGCAACTTCTTAATGTATAAGATTCACTTCCAATGTCATATTATCTTAGAGAGAGGAGTATAAGTTGACCTAGAGAATTAAAGAGTTTTTTCCTAAGAGTAAACCAAAAACATCTTTTATATAAAGAGTTTACTGGTGAAAGTAGATTATTATAGAAATTTTACACTTGTCATCTCACACTAAGGAGATAAAAAGGAGATTGACTTCAGCGCCGATCCTGCTTTTTCTAGAGTCGGGCATAATCTATACTGTATAATATTATTCATTAGGTATTGGTATAGGAGTAATTTTGATGTAGTAAGAGCAAGTAATTGCATACAAGTGTCTTCATTTTAGGAAATATGCTAGGAGATACCTGACACATGAATTCGGGCTAGGCATTGTTGTACATGTCTTGAGTTGATGGAGGAGCTATCTATTGTGGTAGAATTGTTTAGTGTTCAAGAACCACAAAATCCTTATATAAATGTTTACAAAATGTGAATTTAATATTAAGAACCAAAGGTGGGTTGAATACCGATATAATATTTACTTCAAGATTACCTATATGCCCGGAAAGGGAAATGAAGTTTCTAATGCACTGAGAAGGAGGACTCAAATACATGTAGTTTTTGAGGATAGTATCGAGTGGAAGATTATTTAAATGTATTTAGATATGCGCTTTCTGGTGTAGGATAGTCTTTGAAAACCTGCTCTATCATATGTGGTAGTGAGTTATAATCTTCTGTATATGGTGAAGATAAGACAGATGTCAGATTAAGAGGGCCTAGTCCTAAGGGACAACGTGTCATATGAGGACCCATCTACTAGCTGGACCATTGGAAATGATTTGATTATTCACATGCATTGTCTCATTTAGGTTCAATTAGACATACATGAAGAGCTGATGTGATAGTTTCATTCCTCATCTTTGGCAGTTCATCCTAGTGTTACCAAGATGTATCGTGACTTGTGTTATCAATACTGATGGTCGGGGATGAAGTGAGAGTTAGCTATTTTTTCACGAGGTGTTACACCTATCAGTAGGTGATGTTAGAATATCATTTAACATGTTTCCTTTTAAATTAGTTAGCCATTCTCGAGTGGAAATGTGATGATATTTCGATGGATTTCATGACCGGGATGTCGAGGTGGCCTTGAGGTAGTGATGTTCTATGGGTTATGGACAGGCTCATAAAGGCCTCCCATATCCCTTCTATTAGGGACACCTTCTCAGTATAAAATCATGGGAGGATTTATGTCCTTGATATTGTACACCTCTATATGGTTAAACATTCTATCATATTGGAAAGAGACACTCGATTCACATCACAGTTCTGGTAGGGGTTGTTGAGGGAATTGTGTATATAAGTACTAATAAGTACATATTTTCACCTATATACTGATGGTTAGTCTAAGAGAATGATATAGGTTTTGGAGGACATGCTATGATCACACATCCATGATTTTTGGGGCTCTTGGAAGAGGCATATATCCCTGGCTGAATTCGCCTACGATAATAGATATTGGTATTCCATTCTTGTGGATCCTTATGAGGCCTTATATTATAGGACATATAGGTCACCTCTATGTTGTTTAGAGTAGGGTAGGCGGTTCTATTCAGACTCTACCAAATGTAAGTGACTTCATGGTAAGTCCAGTTTATTAGGAAGAGAATGGATAATTCATATTCTAGATATAAATATTACATTGATCCATGTTGGTAGCCTCTTGAGTTTTAGGTTGAGGATTGGGTCTTTTTATGCATCTCACAAAGGGTGAGGCAGAGATGGGTTATAAAATAGGGTAAGATTTCACCATGATATGTCATTCCAACCGAGATTTCAGAGAGAGTCAAGCTTGTATCCTATTAGCTGTAGTTACCACATAGGTATCAATTCAGGCATGATGTCTTCCATGTATCTCAGTTGCACTGTTATTACTCATAACCATATCATATTCTTGATCCCAATGATGTTTTGTTGTGGGTATATGTGTCCTTTGAAGAGAATTCTATAAATATTGATGATAGTGGCCAAAATTTTCTCCAAGTCTAGTCAGTTATTCTTATATAGTTGCAATGATATAAATATCATGTATAAGATGAGAATTGTGAGAAAGAGGCCAATGTGCATGCTCAGTTTCTAAAAAACATTTTATATTATTCGCCACCATCAGAAGAGAAACTCATGGAAGAGTTTTCATAAGAGTGTTATATTGTAATATCTCGGGTTTTTCTATGAGGTAAAGATTCAGATATTTCTAGTTAAACCCTATTAATGTTCTTTTTTTTTCATAAACTCATAAACTAGGCCCTTGGCTAGTCAGTATTGTTTAGAAAAAGGATGTGACATGAGGGTTGGATCTAGGATACATAGGAAATACATTTTGTTTGTTTTTTAGGCCAGACCCCTCCCATGTAGGCCGTGAGATTGGTTTCTTAGGAAAGTAAATGACCAGAAATTTACTCGACATGTATAGCTTAACCATGGTGTAAATTCGTTGGATTTGTTTTTAAGGGGAAGGGAATATTTTTAATAGAATCCCCTCTTTTCTCCCCTCACATAATTGGAGCCACATGGGGGTGATGTTCTATGCCTAGGATTTGCGATATCTCCCGGATCCGGACTTCATATCTTCCATAATTAGTATCATTGGATATGAATTAGTGAGTTCTCAATTCCTCTTGATTCATTCATTTTTTTTCTCCATCAAAATATAGTTATTTTGGTGAGAACTCATTTTTCCTATTTTGAGGGAATTCAAGCATTTTTTTATTTTCTTCCAATCTAGGTTGTGTTAGGAGATGATAATGGATTAGTGGAGTTATACCAAAACAAGGTAGGTGTTTTATACATTTTCCTATAATTTTGTAGTTCATTATGCATTGATTCCACTCTTCCACATGCCAAAATTTTCATCATTGACCCCCAAATTAATTAAGTTCCATGTTTAAATTGGTTAGAACAAATTTAGGTTTCCCACTAAGCACTATGTGATGGTTGGAGGCCATTATCCTTAATTTAGGCCACCCATGGGGTATGATCTGGTATCTTCCATATATTATAAAACCCTGTTGGCTGTGTCTGAGATCACCACATATTTTTGGGGCCTTTTTGAATTTAATTATAACTAAGATAATGATTGGAAGATGGATTTTTCATTCTTTTAAATAATATTACATTATGTTTAAATTCAATAATTTTTTAAATAGACAATGCAAAAATGGGTTGGATGAACTCATGATTTCTGAATGATTATGAATTATGATAATAATAGAGATGATGTATTGATTATGGTAGTTTATTCCTTGTAGATGTCTTCTCCATAGATCTTGATTCCATAGGATTCCGTAGACATTTCTACTTCATGGACCTATATTGATTCTAGAAGTGGATGCCTTCGACATTTGTACACCAAGGATACTAATTAAATAGGATTACAATACATTTCTAATCATTTAATTCGACATTCTTGGACTATAGATTATCAATTGAAAGAGGATCATATTCAATGGTTATAGTTTCATATTCATGTTTTTTAAATTCCATAAACAAAAAAATTAGTACATTTTAAAAGTTGAACATCATTTCTCTACATTATGAAATTCATGGTTAAATTATGTAGATTTGGGCCCAATAAACCATATTCCTGGGGAATACAATATTTTTATTTACTAAATTTGATATTTCTGGGTATGATTTATAACTTTGTTTATAACATATTCCCTTTTAGTATCAATGAATTATTACATTTTAGGGAATGTTGAAATCCATCCTAAGGAGAAATAGGGAATTATAGATTAGTGTTTAAATCATGGGGAAATAAATTTGTTATATTCCCATCATGGAAATTTTTATCTATGGATTGAATCTATTGTAGATGGATCAAGTTGTAATTATTTATGAACTTTAATCCCTAAACAATTGGTAGAAATCCAAAATTTAGTGTGCATTCCCATTATAGACATTATATTGTAAAATTTGGTGGTTGAAACATCTGTTCAAAAGGAACCCATTCTGTTGACATATTTGGAAAATGAAATTGACAATGATTTCATGTACTGGCCAATACTTGAAAGTGTTATCTTACTTGAGATCAAATTCAAGGTTCGGTCTCTCCTCTCTCATGTACTGATTCATATGGTACAATAAAAAATTGGTTGTCATTTCATCCTCTCTCAAATATAATAATTATAAAATTCTCCATGATTTCATAATAAATATTAAGAATAAAATATGATGGACCCTTTTTGATGTTCAGGGAATTATCCCATTTACTGGGACCTATATGATTTTTTTTGAATCAATTTCAAAACCATCATGACAATCCCATTGGATACTCAATAAAGATCTAATTGAAGAGGTGAAAAAAATCCTACAGATTTTGAGAGCTATAATTGGGTAATTAGGGGGTTCCATGTCAAGATAATGACATTAAACTATCCACTTTCTGGGTGGAAACCAATTTTTTTGGTTTTATTAATGTTTTTTTGAATTTTTTTTTATTTTTTTAAGAACCCCTTGTGGTTTGAAATGTGATCTAATGTTTCATGTTTTAAAGATTTAGCAGATAAATAACTTTTTTATTTTCAAATGAAACACATGATTTCTAAAGTTCAAAACCAAACTTCAATCGTCCCATAGATGTCTACTTATGACATGAAAAAAATTGATCAATTTCTTATTGATGGATTATCAACTTTAAACGAGGTAATTTGTTACACAACTTAATTTGAAAATAAATTCTCCCCTCTTTCTTTCTAATTATAAACTCTCTCTTTTTTTCGTTCGACACTAAGGGAAATATCATTTTAATTAGCTGGAGAGACAAAATTATATTTCAAAAGATGAAAAATTCGGTTTAAATAAAATTTTTGTTTACATAAATAGAATGAAAATTTTCTTTAACCTTGAACATGATAATACACATTTCTAACTTTGAAACTTAACATGAAAATTTTTCATACCTTTATTATTGTTTTAAAGCATGTTTAATTTCACAAGCATAGATTTATGAAAGTGTGGTTGTCTGATGTGGTGTTTCTATGTTTACATTTTCATCCATTTAATAAAACTTTCACAGTGCACGTCCATTGGAATTTGGGCACAAGTTTGAGTTATTGGGTCCCTTTCATTGTAGCCTAGGGTTTGGGGCCACTTTTAGTTTAATTTGAGTATCAAATAAAATAAATTAAAAAATGGTGGCCGTATAGAGAAATGTTTTTTCCAAATGTATAGAATCTGAAACATGGGGATCATGACTCTATATTTTTTCCCAAAGTGTTTTTTTATATCTATATTCTAGAGAATGGAATTAAAAACATTTGTGGAATCTGACACTTGAGGATTGTGACTCCATAGTTGTCTTTTCCGTATTTGGTATTCTTATCTATATTGTGTTTCAAATAAAAAAAATGAAAATAGGGAAAGAAGATAAAGAAAAAAATCGGATACTCATCTTATGGTTGAATTTGATTCCCACCTAGAACATTCATTTATTTTTCCCTTGAATAAGAAAATAACCCCCATGTATATTGTGTTGTAAAATACGTCATCATAAATATCTAAAATTAAAAGAAATATGGAGGTGAATTTTAATAAAGGAATGGGTTTGGGAATAGAATATTATTGTGAAATTATATTTTGTGAAATTATTTGTATAGGTTTCAGGATCTCTTTGTAATGATTTATTCTTGTGACCATTGTATATTTATATGTTTTTTCAAAATGGAATTAAATTATAAAATGCATGAGAAAATGTTTTTTTTGGGAAATAAAAAAATATATTTGGGGTGTGATTAGATATTGAATGAAGTTAATATTCATTGATTATTTTTTAATATTCACGTTCTTCAAAGACCATGAACACCAATTTTGTTCATTTTATAAGTTGAACTTCATTTCACTTTATTATTCAATTCATGGTTAATGTGTATCATTTTTGTTCCAATTAATCACCAACATGTTGAATAAATTATTTTCATTTATTGAATTTGATATTTTGGTATTTTATTTATCACTTTTTTTGAAACATTTTATTATTTATGATCAATGTATTATTCATAAGAGAATATGTACATTTTTTCCATTGATGTAAAACTTTCTTGACAAAGCCGAATGGGCCTTAGGTACATCAAATAAATGCGAAGCCCACAAGTAAATTCAAATGAAGTTGAAATTTTAATGGGAGATAGATTAAATTATGGGTAACATTTATATAAATTACAATAAGGGCTTATTTTTATGTTTTCAAGATAATATCGGTGAAGTTGGAGTTTAAATTATGAGCCACATTTGAAGGCCCATAAAGTCAGACTCCCAATTTTATCATAACATCTAAATGGAATCTCCAATTTGGATTAATTTTCTATATATATATTATAGGACATAAGGAAGAACATAGTTATATTTTATAACACCTTAAAACATTCTCTCCAATGAATAATTGTCACATCAAATGGGAAACAAACCTAGTGTATTTTTTATAGTCAACATTTTAAAGACTTATTTCCCTTTTTTCCACAAACATTTGACTATCCTAACTAAATTTTATGTCATTGAATTATGGGGGATTCTACCTAAGACCCTAAAATTAATATTTAAGGTGGTTTTTATGAAATAATTAGTGGTATATGTTTTATTCTTTCAATGGTAATGTTATATTGTCTTTTTGTAATCGACTGTTCACTTTTTCTCATATAAGTTGTTCATATCACCTTCATTTCATAAAAGAAAATTTTATTGCTCTCTTTTTATGTTGATTTTAATAACACATTGACACCATTAAATAAATATGTGGTTTTATTTACATAAACAATTGTAAAAATCCTCACACAATGGTGAAGTGTTCACTATTTAATTGTTTCCACTTCTTTAATATCTCTTATTTGAGTCAAATTACATATTATATAGAGATTTTACCATCAATTAAAGAATTAATATATTTTTTGGTCTATTATAGGGAGTTTCTTGGGGAGGGATAGGATTTTATTTCTTGTTGTATAATATTTAAATTAGTTCATTATTTTTATAGTTCAATTCGATTAATTGATTTCTTCTTCATCTTCGCCAACTTTTACGATGACACATTTTGATTGATAGTATGATCTAATTCATCGTAGTTATAATTTAAGTGATCATTTAAGTGAATTGGTGATTATATTTGGAATTTTTTAGGGACTAAATTGTTTAATGATGTTGGGTAATTATATTATTGTTTGAATATAACATGAATTAGTGATTTTAAATTTAATAAGAAAAGAAATAGATCAAATATAACCCAACAAAAAACCTAGGATCGAATCATATTCATTAAGTTTTTCAGTTAAAATATTATGGTGTTTCATTATTAAATGAAATCAATTCTGTTATTTACTTTAGTATTATTTTATTAAAATTTTATTCAATACCAATGTTTTTCACTTCATATCCAATCCTCCCAACAAATACGAGTGTCTCAAGGTTACTTCTTCGGTCCATATGGATTCGATCCCTACATGCACTAAAATGAACACTACTACCAGTAGGGTAAATTTTGGAATAAAAAAATTCCTTGTACATGCTCTTTATACATTCTCCATTGGATATTCCAAAGTTGTTACTGAATTTGTATGGAGAAGCTCCTAGGACTCAAGGGGATTCCCTAGTATGTTTACCTTGGATCCTCCCATGTATGTCTAACATAATGAGGATTTATTTGTCTGTATACCTTGGATATAGCCAAGGGGGGTATGATATGGGATTAATCGATGTACTCCATAGTGGATATTATTATTATAATTTATAGATATCTCTTATATGGGTGTTTTATTATAGTCATTAGACCCGATAGGATCACTCTTTTTTTATGTTTTACAATTAGCATATGTCTATGTTTTCATATTCAAAAATGTCCCTGGTTCGATGGATAGGGTCGTGACTATTTTGACAAATTACTTTTAATACTGTTATAACTGTGATATACTACAAATTCCTTCATTGTTTATACACATAATGGACTTGTTATACACACCATTGGTGGTGTTCTACTCAGTGTTATCTCACACCATATTTGGTCTGTTGTTGGCTACCTGGATATACATCATTGATTTATATAGGGACTGAGGAAATCACCCACTTTACGATGCATAATTTATTTTTTCTTATGAGAAGGGGAGTACATGACGGATCTATGATCGTGATTCTATCTAGAGATAATCCATCTTCCTTCTTTTTGTTCTTTTGATACATATATTTTATTTGTAATGACCCCAAAATATTTATATATAAAACAAAATTTGTGATTGAATTAACATTCCTATTGTACATTTTAGTTATAGAGAACACATTCAATTCATTATTTATTTCGAAATATTATATCCTATCATATTTATTAGACTTCTAGGAATCATAAGAATTGATAATATAACTATTTAATAGTGATAATATGATTAGTACAAATAGAGGGTTATGATAAATTCTTTTGACACAGACCAAAGGAATGATTACCTTGACTAGTAGGATCATACCCTCTATATACCATTTATCAGATCTTCCAAAGGAGATAGAATCACTAGGATTTTCCCATGACTATTCCCATTATTATATCTAACAACTAAATAATGAGTGAAATGGTTTACTAGAGAAGTTCAGGCTCATCAAGATGACGACTCAAACCATGTATGTTGAACAACCCTCTGAAATCCTATTAATCACACACCATAACCATCAGGAATTCATTGGAGTAATAAATTTATATGTATCTAGACCCTAATATAAATAAAATTTACATTTATTTTTATAAATTATATTAATAGTTTATAAATAATTGAAATTGAGTTTGATAAAAATTAGAGATTGATATAATGAAAAACAAATCATAATATGAGATTTGTATATTTTAAACCAAGACACACTTTATATGAATTTAATAATGTTGAAACAAATAATATTTCAATGAATTATTATTATTAAATATTATTTATATAGTATAAATGATATTATAATTTCAAAAATAAAAATATATTTTTTATAATGGTCAAGAAACTATTATTGTAAAAAAACCATTATCATTAAATAAATGTGTATTTTAATTTAAAATTGTAAATCCATATAATTAGATAATTATTTAATAAAAATAATTTTTTTTTTTCAATCATCATGTCAAAATTATCCAATGGTGAATTTATCAAAATTTCTGATATGGTTCAATTTCCAGGAAATAATTAAATACTGTATAAATATATGGTGTATTTTATGGCATCATAATAACGCTAAAGTGATGTAATATATGATATTAAAGGTATTATTAACCAAATATATACTTAACCTCTAAAATAAATTTTTTTTAAATGTTTTTTTGAGTAAATTTATAAATACCTTGTGAATCCTCCAAATCCTATAATAAATATTATGGTTTTAAAATCTATTAATTAAAAGATTGAATCACTTCCAAATCACCAAGGGTAATATTATAATTATTAAATACCTTTAACTTATAAAATAATAAAACCCAACCCTATTTTGTAGAAACCAATGGAAAAAACCAGGGGATGGTCTTTGGTTTTCATTACTTTATTGTATAGAATTTAAAATCTATACATGGAAAATAATAATGAACGTATTATCTTTTCATATATAAACCCACTCAATATCACATTCTTATTCACTAAAAAAAGATGGATCATATACATAATCTACCCTCTCCTCTCTATATTCCTCTTAAAATTCCCTCAATCCATCAAAGATCTCCTCCAATGCTTTTGGAATCACTCTCTCAAGGTAAGGGGTCCTCTCCTTATACTCATTATTCATGGTTTTTCATTATATTAAGCCTTATATTTTGAATTCATAATGTTGGGATATATGTTTTCATGTCCCTATTACTATAAAATTTATTTTAAAATGTTGAGTTACCTCGTTCAGTCTCATCAACCAATTTTATTAATCTTTACGTAACACTGTTATGCTGCTGAAAATTCACCATGATTTTCCATTGCAAACAATTTTTTAGTGAATGGACATACCCATTTCATATTAAGGGTGTTCACCTTTATAAAATAATGCTTCATTATTAGGGATTTAAATGCATGTATTCTATAATCCTTTATAATGGAATAAAATATGATGATGAATGGATTCTTATTGTATGATATATGTGGGACATTTAAGCATGATATTGAAATGAAAGTGACGAGTGCACCTAGAATTATATAGAGCTCCAATGCATTGGGAAATGTTTTACTCCCATGAAACTTTATGAATGGGATTATGGTGTGAACGTAATACATCATGGTACTTTTTCTATCATGATGTCTAGGTAGTTATCCTTGACCTATGTTTATGATGCAGAGTTTTAAGTTATTATCACATTTCCCATGTTGCCTTTATGTTACCATTCTATATCCGGTCATATTATTCATGTTTATGATCTTCACCTATTTTATGCATCATTGTTATTAATATTGTCTAATATGTATTAATTTCCTTATTTTATGTTATGTTTATTCCCTTATGGGTCTTTATATCTCACCCCTTTCTTATGTATGTCCCCAAGTTATCCCATGTAGTTCTATAAATGATGGTATATTCTGAGTATATTTAGAAATATTTTAATAATTATGATGTATTCATTGTTTAAATTTGTTATGTATTGTACCTAATTCTCAAATACACTATACTTATCAATATTTCAGGTAATATTACATGTAATATTATATAATTATCCAAGAATTGATGTATAATAAAGAGAATAGTTTTCATAGTTAATATCATAGGAAAGTTTGGGTTTTTTTGGGATTAGGATTAGAAAACACTAGAGAAAGACATAGGTATAACACTAAGTTTAGTAAAAAATACCTATGTTTTGTTAAAGTATATAGTAATTTTTTTCTAAGAAAATACATAATTTTATAGATACTACAAGTGGGTGTGTCTTTATAATAGATGTACATAGGGGTTACCACCCTGAAAACAATGTATTGTGCTATACTCGATCGTGAACTGGTTCAGGAAAATGATCCTTTATGGATATCTACTTTAGAACCCCCTAGGGCTATTCTTTTGTAAATTTACAAGCTCATTACAAACCATTATTAAGGGAAAAAATGACTATAAGATTCTATATTTGGAAATAGATCATTGATAACATGGATTGAATCCTATAAATTCATAACTTAGAGAAATAAATTAGATTTATAAGTAATACCTTTAATGTTTGTGACAACTTATTCATATATTTAATAGTTTAAATTAATCATCCATAAATTGATTTCTCATTATTATAGCCAATGTACAGAACTAGAAGGAACAACATTAACAACAAATGTGAAGGGTAATGTGATGACTTCCCAAATGAGATGCCCAACCTGATGGGAGTAAGAATGATAAAATTTGTGACAATATTCTCTTAGTTAACATATGTCCTGAATAGAAAGATGAATGAATAAAAACACCCAAATCCCCTACAAAATAACAAAATGTAATCAATACCTTTATGAGACAATGGCCTAACACTACTACAACCTGCCCCTTTATCAGCGCTAAAAACCAGCCTTAACAGCGCTAGAAAAGAGCTGTTAATTCCGGCGTAGATAAAGGGTGGTCCCCTTTATCAGTGCTAATTTTGCGCTGATAAAGGTCCCCTATATCAGTGCTTCTCGGAGCGCTGATAAAGGGGTCCTTTATCAGCGCGTTGTGGAGCGATGATAAAGGTCAACTATATCAGTTCTTCTCGGAGCACTGATACAGGATCCCTTTATCAGCGCTCCTCTAGCGCTGTTAAAGGTGTCCTTTATCAGTGCTAAAAAAGCGCTGATAAATGCATCAGCGCCTGCACCTAGAAAATAGTACCTGCACACCTACACACCAGAATACCTACACAAAGCAGCACATGCACACCTGCACACCATATCACCCGCACCCAATATTTTGACTGACAACGGTATATACATTTACTTAACATCATGAATACAAAAAAAAGTATTGCTATATAAATTTCAAACATTGTTTTACATGGTTACATTTACAATTATTAAACAACAGTTATAAACATTCATGTTTCATCCTTTGATATCCGTGATCCGCTCTCGATGGTATTTGATGCCGAACAAAGCATCTGAACTCAAGGAAAAAAATTCACCTATATAAGAAAACAAATATTATATTAGTAATGCAATAATGAAAGAAATTAAAACAGTAATATGAAAGAATACATTAATATGGAAATGTGAAACAAAAATATTAAATTTTAAACTCAAAAGTTTTCATTTTGATAACAATGAAACGGAATAATGTAAAATCAATATGTTTTTGATTGATTTATCTCATTTAATAAATACTGATTCTTTATCTAATGAAAAACTTTACCGGTCACACCATGCATCGGATTGAGGTGTGGTCGATTTGTACACGTCACAAATGATTCATGGATCGTTGTCCTAAATTATCAAAACAATCCGAACGCGTTTTCTTGGTTTGGCGTATGTCATTGGTGTTGTTTTCCAATGTTTATGTCATTTTCAAACTGATATCAGACAATTTTAGCCATACCGGTCACACCGTTCATCAGATTGAGGTGCGGTCGATTCGTACATGTCAAAAATGACTCGTGGATCGTTTTCCTAAAGTATCAAAACAATCCGAAGGCGTTTGCTCGTTTTGGTGTATGTCATTGTTGTTGTTTTCCAAAGTTTATGTCATTTTCAAACTGATATCAGACACTTTTAGCCATACCGGTCACACCGTACGTTGGATTGAGGTGCGGTCGATTCATAAACGTCACAAATGACTCGTGGATCATTGTCCTAAAGTATCAGAACAATCCGAAGGTGTTTGCTTGGTTTGGCGTATGTCATTGGTGTTGTTTTCCAAAGTTTATGTCATTTTCAAACTGATATCAGACAATTTTAGCCATACCGGTCACACCGTGCGTCGGATTGAGGTGTGGTCTATTCATACACGTCACAAATGACTCTTAGATCATTGTCCTAAAGTATTAAAAAAATCCGAATGCGTTTTCTCGGTTTTCCGTATGTCATTGCTGTTGTTTTCCAAAGTTTATGTCATTTTCAAACTGATATCAGACAATTTCAGCCATACCGGTCACACCGTGCGTCGGATTGAGGTTTGGTCGATTCGTACACGTCACAAATGACTCGTGGATCGTTTTCCTAAATTATCAAAACAATCCAAAGGCGTTTTCTCGGTTTGGCGTATGTCATTGGTGTTGTTTTCCAAAGTTTATGTCATTTTCAAAATGATATCAGACACTTTTAGCCATACCGGTCACACCGTGCATCAGATTAAGGTGCGGTTGATTCATACATATCACAAATCACTAGTGGATCGTTGTCCTAAAGTATCAAAACAATCCAAAGGCATTTGCTCGGTTTGGCGTATGACATTGGTGTTGTTTTCCAAAGTTTATGTCATTTTCAGACTGATATCAGACACTTTTATCCATACTGGTCACACCGTGCGTCGGATTGACGTGAGGTCGATTCATACACATCACAAATGACTCGTGGATCGTTTTCCTAAAGTATCAAAACAATCCAAAGGCGTTTTCTTGGATTTCCATGTGTCATTGGTGTTGTTTTCCAAAGTTTATGTCATTTTCAAACTGATATCAGACAATTTTAGCCATACCGGTCACACCATGCGTCAGATTGAGGTGCGGTCGATTCATACACGTCAAAAATGACTCTTGGATCGTTTTCCTAAAGTATCAAAACTATCCGAAGGCGTTTTCTCGGTTTTGCGTATGTCAATGGTGTTGTTTTCCAAAGTTTATGTCATTTTCAAACTGATATCAGACAATTTTAGCCATACCGGTCACACTGTGTGTCGGATTGAGGTGCGGTCGATTCTTACACGTCACAAATGACTCGTGGATCGTTTTCCTAATGTATCAAAACAATCCGAACACGTTTTCTCAGTTTGGCGTATGTCATTGGTGTTGTTTTCCAAAGTTTATCTCAATTTGAAACTGATATCATACACTTTTAGCCATACCGGTTACACCGTGCATCGGATTGAGGTGCAGTCGATTCGTACACGTCACAAATGAATTGTGAATCGTTTTCCTAAAGTATTAAAATAATCTGAATGCATTTTCTCAGTTTGGAGTATGTCATTGGTGTTCTTTTCCAAAGTTTATCTCAATTTGAAACTGATATCAGACACTTTTAGCCATACCGGTCACACCGTGCGTCAGATTGAGGTTTGGTCGATTCGTACACGTCACAAATGACTCGTGGAATATTGTCCTAAATTATCAAAACAATCCAAAGGTGTTTTCTCGGTTTGGCGTATGTCATTGGTGTTGTTTTCCAAAGTTTATGTCATTTTCAAACTGATATCAGACACTTTTAGCCATACCGGTCACACCGTGCATCAGATTAAGGTGAGGTCAATTTTTACATATCAAAAATCACTAGTGGATCGTTGTCCTAAAGTATCAAAACAATCCGAAGGCTTTTGCTCGGTTTGGCGTATGACATTGGTGTTGTTTTCCAAAGTTTATGTCATTTTCAGACTGATATCAAACACTTTTATCCATACTGGTCACACCGTGCGTCGGATTGACGTGAGATCGATTCGTACACATCAAAAATGACTCGTGGATCGTTTTCCTAAAGTATCAAAACAATCTGAAGGCGTTTTCTTGGTTTTCCATGTGTCATTGGTGTTGTTTTCCAAAGTTTATGTCATTTTCAAACTGATATCAGACAATTTTAGCCATACCGGTCACACCGTGCATCGGATTGAGGTGTGGTCGATTCGTACACATCACAAATGACTCTTGGATCATTTTACTAAAGTATCAAAACAATTCCAAAGGCGTTTTCTCAGTTTTGTGCATGTCAATGGTGTTGTTTTCCAAAGTTTATGTCATTTTCAAACTGATATCAGACAATTTTAGCCATACCGGTCACACCGTGTGTCGGATTGAGGTGTGGTCGATTCGTACACGTCAGAAATGACTCGTGGATCATTTTCCTAAAGTATCAAAACAATCCGAACACATTTTCTCAGTTTGGCGTATGTCATTGGTGTTGTTTTCCAAAGTTTATCTCAATTTTAAACTGATATCATACACTTTTAGCCATACCGGTCACACCGTGCGTCGGATTGAGGTACGGGCGATTCGTACACGTCAAAAATGACTCGTGGATCATTTTCCTAAAGTATCAAAACAATCCCAAGGCGTTTGCTCGGTTTGGAGTATGTCATTGGTGTTGTTTTCCAAAGTTTATGTCATTTTCAAACTGATATCAGACAATTTTAGCCATACCGGTCACATCGTGTGTCGGATTGAGGTGCGGTCGATTATTACACGTCACAAATGACTCGTGGATCGTTTTCCTAAAGTATCAAAACAATCCGAAGGCATTTTATTGGTTTGGCGTATGTCATTGGTGTTGTTTTCCAAATTTTATGTCATTTTCAAACTGATATCAGACAATTTTAGCCATACCGGTCACACTGTGTGTCGGATTGAGGTGAGGTCGATTCATACACATCAAAAATGACTCGTGGATCGTTTTACTAAAGTATCAAAACAATCTGAACGCATTTTCTCGGTTTGGCGTATGTCATTGGGGTTGTTTTCCAATGTTTATCACAATTTGAAACTGATATCAGACACTTTTAGCCATACTGGTCACACCGTGCGTCGGATTGAGGTGTGGTCGATTCGTACACATCACAAATGACTCGTGAATCGTTGTCCTAAAGTATCATAACAATCCGAATGCGTTTTCTTGGTTTCGCGTATCTCATTGGTGTTGTTTTCCAAAGTTTATGTCATTTTCAAACTGATATCAAACAATTTTAGCCATACCGGTCACACCGTGCGTCGGATTGTGGTGTGGTCGATTCATACACGTCAAAAATGACTCGTGGATCGTTTTCCTAAAGTATCAAAACAATCCGAACTCGTTTGCTCGGTTTGGCGTATTTCATTGGTGTTGTTTTCCAAAGTTTATCTCAATTTAAAACTGATATCAGACACTTTTAGCCATACCGGTCACACTGTGTATCGGATTGAGGTGCGCTCAATTCGTACACATCACAAATGACTCGTGGATCGTTGTCCTAAAGTATCAAAACAATCCTAAGGCGTTTGCTCGGTTTGGTGTATGTCATTGATGTTGTTTTCCAAAGTTTATGTCATTTTCAAACTGATATCAGACAATTTTAGCCATACCGGTCACACCGCACGTTAGATTGGGGTGTGGTCGATTCGTACACATCAAAAATTACTCGTGGATCATTTTCCTAAAGTATCAAAACAATCCGAAGGCGTTTGCTCGGTTTTCCGTGTGTCATTGGTGTTGTTTTCCAAAGTTTATGTCATTTTCAAACTAAGTAGTAGGAATTCACTAATCTAAGTATATGAAACATAATAAAGGGAGATCATAGATGCTCAATAAGTGTAAAGGGAGATATCAATGACCATATAAAGATAACATAAGTATTAGGAATTCACCTTCATTGTCCTATTTTTTTACATTCTTCGATCAGGTACGCTGCCCATTCATTTCTAAAGACATTTATATCATCTTCTGAATAGGAGTTTTTGCGACAGTCATAGTAGTACTTAAAAAATATAAATACACCAAGGATTAATAATTATTTTAAATAAAGTAGTAATTATTTTCAAAAATACCTCTTCAGGGATGCTAGTTTGTCCATGAAATACGATCTCTTTCATAAATTTACAAACATAATAACCGCAGTCCTTGTCATTTGTTTGTTTCGGACACTGTAGAAACATAGAGAAAAATAAGTAATTTGTTTTGATATGTATTTGGATAGTGAAATATAATTATATATACCCAGATACTTCTCCATTTGTAGATCTTGTGGGCATTGCCGTCCTTACGCCCTGGATTCATTCCAGCCTTTAGACGATATTCATACACCGCCCTATCATAACAAAATCCTCATTAAAAGATAATATAAATTACATAACTAGATATTTAGTTCTAAAATGTTGAATCTAGTGTATTACAAATTGACAATCGCCATCATGTGTGGTCGGTTAGTTGGATATCCATGCAGTGAATCCAGAAAATAAATCATTGGAGTATCGAAATTGACTGCAATGAGCATCCAATGTTCCCTAAAAACACAAAAAGAAATAAGTACTGATAGAAATGAAAATATAATTGATATGATTAAAATGTAGAGTTTTACCCTTGCATCGTTGGTATTAAAAAAATCATGTCAGTCGTAATTCTTCTTTGAAACGTTCTGAGCAGATTTGACATCAATTCAACCTGAAAATTAGAATCTATTTCTATTCGTTGTGTAGAAATGGTGTGAGGACTGACGAGTCCAAATTTGTATTCATGGGCAAATCCCTTCAATTGTTTTTCATATATACGCCTGTGAAAAATATGAGATGTATTTATCCATAATTATCAAAGTATATTAGCTTCTATAAAATTAAATCATGAAAACATACCCCATGTATACATTTATAACTGAGGCGCCTATCCAGTCATATGTGATGATCTCAGAAACAGCGTCTGCACTAATGAAATCCATTGTTTCCTCTCCGTACATATCTTTTTCACAAACAATTGTATGATTCTTTCCGTCTTTCATTTTCGTATCCACATGAGCTTGCAATTATATTAAATGTGGATATAGAATGGGCGGGGTGAACGCGCTCTCAGTAGATCGTTTTGATCTATTTTTTGATCCAATCTTGGAGCCGCTCTTTTGTTTTAGCTTCTCCATTTTATCCTTCTGTAATAACATTCATCGGTTCAGCCATTTTCTAATTTAATGTTAAAGGTTCTTCTTGAAAAATGAACTGGAAATGAATACCTCCTGCTCGACTTGTTTTTTTACATGATTCGACGGCCATGCAATGAATGTTCCAATAGCTTTTTCCACCTTATGAATGTCGTCATCGTCATTTGGCACGGGTAGCTCGGTGCTCGGCTCATGAGCTACATTAATCGACACTTTTTCATGACCGGTTGGAAGTGGTCTGGAGTGTAGCGTGTCATTCTGCATATTGAACATCGTAGCCCTCGCTACAAGTCGATGGGTGGGAGTTGACAGATATAAATCACAGTCATTGTCACCCTGCAGAATATCATTAAATGAAAGGTATCAGTGTCTATCTGATTCACATCTCACAAAAACGAATATTATAACATTGATTACCTCGGTTAAGTCAGGTCTTTGAGGGGAATGGCTCGCCTCAAAGCTGGTGAGGGGTGGATCTTCTCGCGGGGGTTGTTCTTGAGTTGTTTGTTCTCTTCGCCTCTCCTCCATCAAACTCTTTAGAATATGTCCCTGAGTTTGGATTAGTTCTTCAAGGGTATCTACTCTATCTCTAATTACATGCAATTCTTTAGTTTGTTCATCCTCTTGTTTTTTTCTTAAAATATGTATTGGGTGACACCCCAAAACCCACACCTCTGACGCGGCCATACTGTTCTGGCTATTTCAAGGCCGTTGAAAGTATGTCTGCATCCGGTGCAGGTGTTGTTGTTTCCTGTGACTATGTAAAATAGAAAATATGAAAAAATAAGTAAGCATCGTTATGTAATAGTGATTTAAAGCAAAACAAGTTTATATTATGTCATACTTACACATGTTTCCCACACTTTTTGTGTGTTTTCATCTATCAGTTTCCCCTCTTTATTAACACGAGCCTCCTTCCATAGCACATGGCGTGGAATGGAAGTGACTTGGGATTTTGCTTCATCATTCTACTTATAAACAGAGAAACATGGTTACAGTGTTGTTTTATGTCACATAAAATTATTAAAGTACTTTTAAAATACATACCAATTGTTTTTCAATTGAAGCGTACCCCAACCTTGCTTTACGGTAGGGGTATGCTGGTTTTGCTGCCCGTTCTTTATTTTCAGCACTCAGTTGTTGTTTCATAAATAAAAACCTATCAATCAATGTGATGAATACAAGCAACGTTACACAACGTGTAACCAAAGACAATGTACCTGAAAATTCTTTTCCGCACAATGGTTGCAAAACACATCCCACGTTCCTTGGGATATCAAGTGTGCATAAAGAGGAGGCGGGTGCGGCTTGATTTTCCCTTCGGCATCTTTCAGATGATTTTTCGTTAAAATGGTGCTAAAGACTCTATGAATCCTTCCTGCTAGTCTGAAAACATATTCATTGTGCGAAACATCTACTATAAATGCACTATGCAAGAGATGATGAAGGGTTAGTCAATATTTCAATTTTTTTTATTTTAATAAATTAAATAGATGATATCGTAATGTTACCATAATCTCTTCCCACATTAATGTTTTCAACCTGCTGACAACATGGTTCCACGACTCTACGTCAATCGGCACGCTTTGTCGAGTGACGATTCCAATGTAGCTACTAAACATGGCTTTTTTGGGGTTTACATGCTAGCCTAGCTTATTCCATCCCACCTCATATTTGATGCCTTTTGTTTTTTCCTTAAGTATTTTTGCTAAAACTGTCAAACTACAGCGCACTTGTTTTTTTTGTGTCGCTGGGGTTTCATCGCCTACCATTCCCTCAGTTTCTACATCATCATTATGTTTCTCCGAAGTGCTAGCTTCGGCACTGACACCAGCTGCAACAGGTTGAGAGACCTGTTGTACGTCAGCAGTGGGACCAGCTGCAACAGGTTGAGAGACATGTTGTCTCTCAGTAGTGGGACCAGCTGCAACAGGTTGAGAGACCTATTGTACGTCAGCAGTGGGACCAGCTGCAACAGGTTGAGAGACCTGTTGTCTCTCAGCAATGGGACCAGCTGCAACAGGTTGAGAGACGTGTTGTGTCTCGGGATTGCGTGCATCAGCAGGTGAAGAAGTCATTATCTGCAAAACTGGTTTAAAATTTAAGTTAGATCACATAAAAGCAGTAGCAAACAGATAATAACATAATGTAACACAATCTATATTACAATAAAAATCAATAACCTGATTATTGAACTCCCTTTTTTTTAAAAGGTTGAAGGGATTTGACCCCTCTATCAACTATCCATATCCCTTCATTGTGGTCTCCTCTGACATACAAAACGTCGTCTACATTGGGACCACTGCAAAATTATTGCTAAATCCCAATGAAAGGATCATCTTCCGTTGAATTTTCATCTGACCCTTCAACTGTTTTGGTCGATAACAGAACAATTGACCAGTTTCAGTTTGCGGGATCGGGAACATAAAATACTTGCACTGCCTATGATGCCATTATAAATGGTTCGTCATTCTCCCCTTCCTTACTGAAATCAACTTTCACAAATCCCAAATCATCTATTTTAACAGCACTCATGTTATCAACCCACTTGCATTGAAATATCGGAACTTGAAATTCCGTAAAATCCAACTCCCATATTTGTTTGATGATGCCAAAGTATGACATATTAGCATAAATTGGATTTCTGTCCTTAGCACCGGTAACATGCATCACTTTAGCCACAAGTGTAACCCCACTATTCTGCATGGTACTGTCTTCATCATGTTCATTATTATAAAATGTATAACCATTA
This sequence comes from Viscum album, assembly GCA_963277665.1. Taxonomy (NCBI): domain Eukaryota; kingdom Viridiplantae; phylum Streptophyta; class Magnoliopsida; order Santalales; family Viscaceae; genus Viscum; species Viscum album. The sequence continues at coordinate 80,470 of CAUJRU010000078.1, forward strand.
ACTACATAAGCATTGTAAGATAATACATACACACTTGGTCCTCCGGCTAGCCATCGAAGTCGTTCTGAAATAGACTTTGGATTTTCATCTAACTTCTTAAAAATATGATCTCGAAACCATCCTATAAACTGTCGATTATGTGTATCTGATATCCATTTTTCAGCCCTTGTTGGATTCAATTGCCTAATAATTTCTTTGTGGATTTCAACATATGGGTCAACGTCCAAACTGTTATGAAAAACATAAAGGTGGGCTTGCTTTCGATCTGTAATATTGATTGTGACAACCTTTCTTCCAGAAATTCCTTCACCCTCTAGCCGCCCAGTGTGACGAGATTTCGGTAAGCCAATGGTTTCCACACCAGACAAGTATTCGGTATAGAATTCAACGGCTTCCTCAACAATATATCGCTCTGCAATACAACCCTCTGGCCGACTTCGATTTTTGACATACCCTTTCAAAATCATCATATACAGTTCAATGGGGTACATCCATCTGTAATGTACAGGACCACATATTCGAATCTCATTCACCAAGTGGACCATCAAATGAACCATCATATCAAAAAATGAAGGCAGGAAGAACATTTCTAATTCACATAATATGACGGCAATTTCTTTTTCCATAGCTGGCAATTTCACCGGGTCTATAACTTTGCTGCATATAGATTTGAAGAAGAAACACAGTTTCGTTAATGTATGGCGGACATTCTTCAGTAAAATGCAACATAAAGCAATTGGAATGAGATTTTGCATCAAAACATGACAGTCATGTGATTTCAGACCTTTTAACTTCAAGTCACTCATTGACACAAGGTTACTGATATTTGACGAATACCCCTCTGGAACCTTTACGTCATTCAAGAAGTTGCAAAACAGATATCTCTCCTGCCTGGAAAGAGTGTAAGCAGCAGGAGGAAGAAATGTTCGTTTTTCACCCTTTACTGGTGCCAACTCTTCTCGTATTCCCATCTCAACCATGTCCAACCTAGCATTAATTCCATCTTTTGTTTTGCCAGATGTATTTAGCAACGTACCGATAACACTGTCAAATACATTTTTTTCTACATGCATAACATCAATAAAATGTCTTCCATACAGACAATTCCAGTATTGTAATTCAAAAAAAAATTGATCTCTTTTTCCAACCGATTTTCGTAAGGTTTTTCGAAGAAAGTTTACCAAAAGTAGTGTCCAAATTTTTAACTTTCTCAAACAATTGATCGCCTGTTAGTGGAGACGGTGTTGTACGTTCTTCTGAACTTCCATCAAATGATGTCTTCCAAGAACGGTACTTATGTCATCATGGTAGAAATCTGCAATGTCCTAGAAACACAGTTTTCGATGAATGTTTCAACCTAATTGATTGTGTACCTTCTTCGCAAACGGGACAGCCTTGAGTTCCTTTAATGCTATATCTTGAAAAATTTCCAAAAGCTGGGAAGTCATTTATCGTCCCATACAACATGACTCTCAAAGTGAAATCTTCCTTTCTGTAAGCATCATACAATGTAACACCTGAATCCCACAATAATTTCAAATCTTCGATCAATGGAGCTAAATAAACATCAATATCATTACCCGATAGTTTTGGTCCTGATATAAGCATAGATAACATGATGTATTTTCATTTCATGCATAACCACGGTGGTAAGTTATAATTTATCAACATAACCGGCCATGTACTGTGACTGCTGCTTTGAAAACCAAAAGGATTCACTCCATCTGTAGATAACGCAAGATGAAGGTTTCTCGACTCCTTTCCAAATTCAGGATACTCATGATCGATTCTCTTCCACTAAGGAGAGTCTTCCGGGTGACGTAGTATCCCATCTTTAATTCTTGTATCTGCATGCCATGTTAATTGTACTGCAGTCTCCTCACTTCCATATAGGCGTCTAAACCTTGGAATGATTGGAATGTACCATACAACTTTAGTAGGACTGGATTCATCTTTCTTGTATCGAGAAGCACCACACTTTGGGCATTCTTTAAGTGATTTGTGGTCCTTGAGAAACAGTATACAGTCATTTGGGCAGGCGTGTATTCTTTCAAAGATCATACCCATAGAGCGTAGCATTCGTTTGGCATCGTATGTTCGGCTCAGGAGCTCATTTTCTTCTGGGAGCATGTCATTCAAGAGTTCAAGTAGCTTCATAAAATTTTCGTCACTCCACCTGTTATCTGCTTTCAAATTATATAGCTTCAGTACGGCTTACAATGCTGTATATTTAGTGCAACCAGCATACAATGGCGTCTTTGCACAACTTTTTAACTTCTCAAACAATTTTTGGCAATCACGAAGTTCATCTTCGAAGGTCCTTTTCATTTTCTTAATACGATCTTCATCATCATTCACATATGTAATCACATCCTCCATACGGTCATCTTCATTGTTCATGTTTGTAATCATATCAGATGATCCATAAAATGCAGTGTCACCCCAGTCACTACCTACATTCGTTGTTTCCCCGTGTTTATTCCAACATGTATAACTTTGATCTATTCCGTGACAGATCAAGTGTTCTTCCAACTCATCTGGACTAATTTGATTTGAATAACAACAGCGTAAACACGGACAAAGGATTTGAGAAGAGTCACATGCATGATCTTTTCCAAACTTGATAAATTCTTTCACGCCTTCTTCATACTCTTTTGTCAACCGATTGACATTCATCCATTCTTTATTTATATTCATCCTATTTAAAATACATAGGATAAGTATATAGGTTACAAGAGAAGGAATATGAGTATAATTTAGATAAAAAACAAGATACTTCAAGGAAATAAAGGAATAAATAAATACCAAAATAAAAAATATATTGGGAACCAATACAATCCCCAAGCCTCACATCATCTAGATCTCTAAAACCCATCAAAGTAACTCCAAATCGATCTGGTTACACTGGGACCCAATTCTACCTGACCTTCAATACATGAGGATTTCTTGGGTACTCAGTAAAGAACACCAAATGTGGTTTCATAAATTCTAATTTTTAGTTATATGTGCATGTTTCATTCTCTGAATAAATAAATAATATATAATAAATAAATAAATAAATCATCATTGATCCTCAGGTTCGTAGCCTTGATCATACATACCAACTTTGGCTAGTGCCAAAGTGTATTTGAGAACATTGTGATGACTATACCAACCATAACAATAATCATGAGGTCTTTCACCCTGGTATACATGGATAATTACCCTAGATATAAACTCACCCTGGTGAATATGATAATAACCTGGAAAACCTCCATCCCATTATCACAACTTGAGTAGTATCCATACTAGTATAAAATTCTTCCCAACAACTTAACCCCAGTAGTGCAGGACACTCAACCAAACAGGCCAAATACACAATAAGGACTGAAATCTCTCACCTATCCACTTTTCATAACAAATATAATCACTACTCAAAATCGATGGCATCCCTATTAGTAGTATCATAGACCTCACTACTATGTAATTTTTTCCATTTCAATAAAATACCACCTCAAGGTCATTTTTTTAATAAAAGTGGTGACATGAATTGGTCACCTAATTCATGCCCCAAAGGACTCAATTAAAAAAAGAGTATAAGTACAAACACAAGGTGAAAAGAACTTACACTAGTAGGGATTGAGAGAAGTATAAACCAAAAACACCAAGGAAAATCTGGAAAAAAATCTAGAAGCAATGAATGATCAAAACAACCTATTATCAACTATTCCATGATCTCCAAAATGGGTTTTACTATCCATGGGGACAGCACTAATCCATCTGGCTCAAAGGGAATCCAATGCCTTCATAAATTTTCTTCTCTATCAACTTGAGTTATGTTATTCATGCGGTTATACAGTTGTTATTTTAAAATGAAGGGCTGAAATGAAACCTGAGAAAGACCTTAATACATTAAAACCAATGTTTAGAAAGGAAAACCATTAAAGGTTTGGATCAATAAGCTGTTAAGAATAAAGACCATCATTACAACGTCACCATCCAACAGAAGCACATGATGTAGTGAAACACTCATCGCATGAGAGCATCATATTATTTATCAGTGTCTTACATGGTATAGCCTCATAATATTTACATGGTAATATTACACACTATAAATAGTCTCAAGAGATGGCTCATGTCCCATTTCAATATATAGGTTTGTTCTGTGTCAGTCTACACATCCATCCTATCAACAACCATACAAAGTTATACCCACCCAAGTAGTCACAACCCCAAGGGGGATGTTCACACACTTTAGGTTCAATTCAATAAGGCCAAGGGCTCTGATGTATCACTAGTTCCATGTGTGGCCTATGGGAACAAATACATAAAAGTCACAGAATGTATTCCAAGAGGTCTCCGGGTTCCCCCTAACAAGGTCCTCTAAGTCACACTCACTCTAATAACACCCATTAAGGAATTTCTAAATCCATAAAGAAATTACCAGGACCACATACCTATTTTATATGTCTCTACTATTTTAATTCCAAGTTGAAAACTTTTCCTAGGCTCGCTAAGCCTCGTCCAATGTCTACCCCAAGATCAACTCATAAATATAGCTCCTTCCTCTCTCCAAAAAACCAAAATTATTAAATTATAAAATTTATAATTAATTATCCAAATCAATTTAAACTTTTTACATTCACTAGAAACTCATCTTGTGGAATTTTCATGTTAGAACCAAGACCAAAAATCCATATAAGATCTGAAGTTGGATCTTAGTGCCATCTTAGGAAAAATACCCAACCATCAGAACCAAATCCATAGACAACATTATATAATTTGATCCAATATCCATGAAAACTACAAAAGGAAACACAAATCCTTCATAATGATTGGTGACTTGCAGATACCATCATGATGCCTCTTATACATGAGGTAGGAAAACACCCCCATCAAATCAATATGATACCACCATGCTCCAGTTGAATCACCCATAAAACCAAATCTAGATAAATCAAAAATCAATAGAAACTAAATATAAAGAATAAAATGGTAAGGAAGATGGTGAAATCACTTAGAATTGTTGAATAAATCCACTAAAAAACTCCCCATGGAAAGGGGAATCAAAGATGAATAAGGGGGTGGGTCGATTGGGCATTGTATAAGAGGGAGGATGAGAAATGGGGGCTTCCCCTTTTGGAATTTGAGAGGGAAAAATATGAAAATATAATTTTAATTTTCTACACAATTTTCCAAACCATATATTAATAATGTGGTGGCACTATACAAGAAAACCCCTTAAAATATTTGGTCAACATAGTTTACCAAACTATACATTAATTATGTAAATTGGAACTACCTCAGTCTACAAAATTTCACATTTTTTGTATGAAATCATGAAAAAATGGTATGTTAATCCCAAACTAAAATCCACCTCACATGGTTTCCTCTAAGATATCCCATGGTTAACCTTCACTAACCATGAAAGTCAACTATGTGATTTAGAAAGAGGACTGAAAACCTCCTCATGCTCAAGGTTCTACATTGTTTCTCAAAAAATATGAACACAAAACCATGTTTCATTTGAAAAATCTCTAAAAAACATCATATAAAACTAAAATAAAGCTTGTGAGACTCACCTGAGTACTTGAGGCACCTCTCAAACCATGGTGGAGGAGGAGGCAGCAGAGTAGGCAGAGGAGGAGGAGGAGGAGGCGCCGGTGGAGGAGGAGGATGAGGCAGCGGACTAGGAGGAGGAGGAGGATGCTCCGGTGGAGGAGGAGGAGGACGAGGCTGCGGTGGAGGAGGAGGAGGAGGAGGAGGAGGAGCAGAGGAGGAGGAGGAGGAGGAGGAGGCTGGAGGAGGAGAAGAAGGAGGAGGCGGTGTCCGGAGGAGGAGGCGGCGGCCGAAGGAGGAGGAGAAGGAGGAGGCGGCGGCCTGAGGAGGAGGCGGCGGCCGGAGGAGGAGGAGCAGGAGGAGACGGCGGCCGCGGCGGAGGAGGAGGAGGCGGCGGCAGCGGTGCAGAGGAGGGCTTCCGTGACAGATTGACCGGGTGCAGGGAGGAGGAAGAGGACCCACGGGTTTTTAACAAATCCGTGTGAGCCATTATCATCGCTTTTGTTAGCACTGATAAAGGTCTGTCCCTTTATCAGCGCTTTTCCGTTAGCGCTGATAAAGGCAGGCGCATGCCTTGCCCAGTTTTGTGGTAGTGTAAAAAATTAAATGGATCATATGATCCTTTAATCATATAATAGTGGATCAACTCCATTTGGAAGATATTATCTACCCTTAAATATTCCAAGAAAAGGATGTTATACTAGTAGTTTTTCATATGGGGGGAGTATTTGATCGATTGTAAACATTGATAAACTATCAAAAGTGAGAGTAATAGATCAGATCACTAGATTAGATGGAATTCAAGACAAACGTTTTTGGAAAAATATTTTCCTCACAGTCTCAAACATAAAATGGAAAGTGATTTCCATTACTTCAAGAAAAAAGATGAAAAATATATTAGGGTGTATGAGGAAAATTCACAATACATGCACAATACACCTCTAATTTTTTCATTACACCATAATCAAAGTTTGAAAACTTCTTTGGTGTGATGAAACTGAGTCTATGAAAAGAACTGGTGATTCGAGTTGTTGACAATTGTGAGTAACTTTTCCTAGGATCCCTAAAAGTAAAAATAGAGATCAAAAAATCTCAAGAATGCTTTGGGGGTAAGATGTATTAATTTCTATTTAATTCTAGTGGTGTGATGTATAAATCTAATGGTGGCAAGATACTTCATCATCCACGTTATCCAATGTGTGGGAATAATCACTCCATAAATTACATATGTGGGATGAGGAAAGGATTTATGTTCATGAATAAAGGGAATCTAGAAAGTGATTTATGATGAGAGAAACAAAATATTGTGATGGAGGAAAGGAATTCTCCAACCAATCCACAACTTCTTCTTCATTTTTATAAATGAAAATAGAAATTTCACTTTTCCAACCAATGTACTAAGTTAGGGGTGGTCATAGAAAATCAAACTCTGAGACAACAAGGGTGATCTTATGCCATCACCACTACTGAGGTAGATCCCAAAAATGAAGTGGTGATAGGTATGTTAGTTATTCATTCCCGAATAAATAACATATGTTTTGATTTTGGTTCTATGCATCATTCATATCACACAAGTTTAGTACAACAATTCAAATGCCACCACATAACATGGATGTTGGACTCTTATTGAAAACAAAAAATTGGGAAATTATTGCATCCAAAGTATATAATTCCTCCAATGTCAACATTTATATGATAAATATCCCACCAAACCTTATCAAACCCCCTTTAGTGTAATTTGACTCAATTATGGGTATGTATTGACTTTATTTATATAAGGCAAATATAAATTGTCGTTGGAAAGAAATCACCCTCTGTATCATGAATCATCCTCAGATTCTGTACAAGTGCATAGAGGAGGATCAATATTCTATATTACTATCATCACAAGCATGGATATTATTTCCCTATGGGAAATGATATATTTCTAAAATGATTGATAACAAAGTAAAGATCATCCTTGAAGACATGAACATTGTTAGGTAATATGCTGATGTATTTCATAAAGAATTGAATGGTCTTTCTCCTAGAAAAGAGGTTGAATTTAAAATTGATCTTATAATTAAGTTTCGAAAATATCTAAGACTCCTTATAGAGTGTATATTATGGAACTTGAGGAGATGAATAATGAACAACATGAGAATCTGGATAAAGGGTTCATACACCAAAGTGTTTAACCATAGAGTGCACCAGCCATCTTCATCAAGAAGAATGATCAGTTAATGTGACTTTCTATTGATTATTATGAACTAAAAAAATCATGATAAGGAAAAAATATCCCCTTCCACAAATAGATGACTTGTTTGACAAATGATTAGGGGTCCATTATTTCTCTAAAGAGGAGCTTTGGTCAAGATATTTCCAATTAATGGTGAAAATTTAAGATATTATCAAGACAACATTTTGAACAAGTTACAAACAATATCAGTTTTTCGTGATTCCCTTCGGACTCACTAATGCTACCAAATATTTATATATTTGATGAATAGAGTATTTAGATATTACCTCGATTAATTTTTGACAGTCTTTATAGATGATATTCTGATATAATCCAAAACTATGGAGGAGAATGAGGAGTATATGAATACTATACTAATGAAATTTCGAAGGAGATGATATATGAAATGTACAGTAAATGTGAGTTCTAGATAAAGAAAGTATCATTCTTGGGCATGTCATCACAGGTAAAGGGATATCTATAGACCATTCTAATAAAATGGTAATTGCGGGGTGACCTAGACCAGCATCTATAACCACGATATGTAGATTTTATAGAATATCTGGGTACTACTAAATTTTTTGAGGAATTTATCATGATTATATGAACTTCTAACTAAGATAACAAGGGAAGGGTTAAAGTGTGTATGGACTAAATAATGTGAGGAAATCTTCAAGGAGCTCAAGAAGAGTCTAATCATTGTTCATATACTCACACAACCATCAAGTGGGGGATGATTTTTTATTGTACACTGATGCTTCAAATAATCTATTGGGTTGTGTAATCATGAATAATTATAATGTAATGGCCTTTACCTCATGATAGTTGATGATCCTTGAGAAGAACTACAAGATGCATGATACAGAGTTAGCAGCTATGATATTCACTATGAATATTTGGAGGCACTACCTCTATGGTGAAAAGTTTGATATATATACTGATCATAAGAGTTAAAAGTATATATTCACATAGAAGAATCTCAAAATGCATCAATTAAGATAGTTAAATCTGATCAAGGACTACAATTTCTCTATTCACTACTTTTTATGAATTGAAAATAAGGTTTATAATGCTCTTAGAAGAAAATAACATGCTACTCCATCTATGATGTGGATTTAGAAAGACCCTATATTTATGAATTTAAAAATGATATATTTGAAAATCATAAGAGAATGTTATATATCTCTCCTTCGCCATGTTATTTACCAACCATTTATCCATGATAAGATCAAGAAGGAAAAAAGGGATGATATAGAGATTTTATAGAAGGTTAAAGCTGTAAAAGAAAGAAAGATTCATGATTTATACTTTGATGAGGATGGTTTCATTCAGTTCGGAACTAGAATTTGAATGCCTAAATCATCAGATATAATGGAATGGCTATCAGATAATGCACATAGATCATATGTCTCCATCCATCCTGGTAGTACCAGGATGTACCAAGATCATCAAGTGAACTTATAGTGAGACAACATAAAGAAGAATATTAATGAGTACACCTCAATGTGCTTGGTATTTCAGTAAATAGAATAAGAGTGACAGAAAAACCAGGGGATGATGCAACCATTACCCATAACCACATGGAATTGGGAGAACATCACTGTAGACATTTTTATTGGTATCAAGAAGACATATAAATGTAAAAATTTGATATGGGTTGTGGTGGACCGAATCACCAAGAGTTCCCAATTAATCACAATTTATGAAGATTTTTGACATCAACATGTTGGTATGATATATGTAAGGGAAGTGGTAAGGTAGTATGGGGAACCAATTTCAATTTTATATGATCATGATTCAAGGTTAAATTAAAAATTATTGAGATGAATTTTACATGATTTGAATACAGAACTAAAATTATGTATGGCTTATCACCCTCATAATGAAGGCCAATCTAAAAAGACCATTCAGACACTTGAGGACCTATTGAGAGCATTCTCAATGGAATTTATTGGAGGATGTGATAAATTTCTTCTATTAGTAGAGTTATCATAAGATAATAGCTTTTAATTGAGTATTAAAATGGTTCCATATGAAGCAATATATAGAAAGCGTTGTATAAATCCTACTTGTCGGGATGAAGTTGGTGAATAGAAGCTACATGGACCCGATCTTGAGCAAGAGATAACTAAAAAGGTTTAAACCATCTAGAATAATATAATGACCTCTCAATGTAAGAAAAAGAGCTATGCTGGAAATAGTCGAAGGGACTTGGAGTTTTATGTTGGTGAAACAATTTTCCTTTGATTATCAACATGGAAGATAGTCATGAGATTGGGTAAAAATGGAAATCTTTGTCCTAGATACATCATCCCCATTTATATACTTGATCACATCAGAGTGGTGGCCTATCGAATAGAACTCTTACATAACCTAACTCATGTACATGATTTTTTCCATATATCCCTCTTGATAAAGTATAGATTAAACACCTTGTGTGTGATTAATCTATAGTAAGTAGTATTGGAGGCTGATCATTCATATGAGGAGAAGCTAGTGATGATCAGATAACATACATAAAAAGTTATACAAAATAATAAGATGAACCTAGTAAATTTACTATAGAGGAACCAAAAGTTCAAAGAAGCGATGTGAGAGCATGAGTAGTTAATGAAAAGGATTTATCCTGATCTATTTTATTATGGGAAATGAAAACATTTGGGATGAAATTTATTAAGAGGGAAAATTTTTACGACCCAAATACTTTCAAAAACACCTTTGAGTATGAATTAACTTCCTTATTGTGTATTATGGTTATAGAAAACCCATGGAATTATTTGTTTATTTTGGAATATTATATCCTATCAGATTAAAGGATCTATAGGAATCATAATCTTTGATAATATATCCATTAGACAGGGATCATATTCTTATTATAAATAGAGGGTTATGATAAATCCATTTGACATAGAAAAAAGAAATGATGACCTTGAACAGTAAGATTGTACCATATGAAGCCCATTTATCAGAGCCTTCAATTAAGATTGCATCATTATTCATAGACCTTTACCAATCCCAAGACTAGAAACAATAGCTAATGTAAGGGAAAAACCATTTATTAGGTAATTTCAAGCTCATCGAGATCATGGCTCAAACCATGTATGTAGAACCACCCCATGAAAGCCTCAACATCACACACATTACCCTTAGAAATTTTCATGGTGTATAAAGGGATATGTATCTAGACTATAATAGTAATAAATTTTATATTTCATTTCATAAATTATATTCATTTTTTATAAAAAATTGATAATGAGTTTATAAATATTTTAATTTGATAGAATGATAAAAAGATTGAGTTTTGAGTTATATATTTTTGAACAAAGACACACTTTTTATGAATTTAATAAGGTGGAAATAAAATATATTTTAATAAGATATAGTTATTAAATAATTTATCAAATATGAATGATAATATAATTTCACAATGAAAAATTTAATTTTTATAATGGTCATCAAAGTGTTATTTTAAAAAAAATTGATTTTAAATAAATTTGTATTTTAATTTAGAATATTAATTTATAATATATATATATATAATTATTTCATAAAAATAAAAATTATTTTGGGAATCAGCATGTCAAAATTTTCCAATGGTAAATTTAACATAATATTCTGAGAATGGTGAATTTTCAGAGAAAAATTAAATACCGTATAAATATATGCTGCCTTTTATGTCATCGTAATAACCCTAAAGTGATATAAGATATTCTTGAAAATGTATGATTTAACAAATATATATTTCCCCTTTAATATAATATATTTTAAGTAATTTTATTAATTTTATATATCTTTATGAATCATTAAAAACATATAATATATATATAAATTTTAAAATTAATTATTAAAAAGAGAGACACATCCACATTACCCAGGATAATACATTAATGAGTTCAAAATTTGGCCTTATAAAATAATTAAAACCACTCCCCTTTTTGAAAAACCATAGGTAAAAAACATGGTAATGTTTTTGGTTTTTATTACATTATTGTATAGTCCAAAACCAATATATGGAAATTAATAAAGAACTCCTCTCTCATTTCCTATATAAAACTACTCAAGATCCCATTAATCTTTACTAAAAAACTAGTAGCACTTCCTTAATCTAAAATCCCCTCTCTATTATCATCATAGGGTTCTCCAAAGCTCCCAATAAGCTCCTCCAAAGGATTTGAAATCACTCTCTCAAGGTAAGGGATCCTATCCTTATACTCTTTATTCATGTTTCTTCATTATATTATGCCTTCTATTCAGGATTCCTAATATTAGGATATTTATTTCCATGTCCCTATTATTGTAAAATTTATTTCCAAATTAAGAGAGACCCCTTTCACTCTCATCAACCCATTTTATGAATCATTAAATTACATTGTTATGATGTTGAAAATTCACCACGATTTTCCATGCCAAATGATTGTTTAGTGAATACCCATACCTATTTCCTATCAAGGGTGTTAAACATTATAAACATATACTTATCTATAGGGTACATACATGTATTTATTCCAAAATAATTGATCGTGGAAGAAAATATGATGATGAATGAATCCATGTTGTATGATATGTGTGGAACACTTAAGCATGAGAATGAAATGAAAGTGAAGGGTGAACCCAAAATTGTATAGATCTACATTGTATGGGGTAATATTTTAGTCTCATTAGACATCGTGAAAATTATTAGGGAGTGAAAATAATCCATCACATGAATTTTTCCATCATAATTTCTTGGCTGTTTTCGTAGACATATGTTATGATGTATTGTTTTAAGTTGTTTCCACATTTCCTTTGTTGCATCTAGGTTATCATGATATATAATTTATTATTATTAAAATTTATGATTTTCACTTATTTTATGCCCAATTAAAGTGTATATTGTCAAACATGTATACATTTCTTCATGTTATTACATGCTTATTCCCCAGATAGGATTTATATATCACCCGTTTCTTATGTATGTACCAAGGTTATCCCATCATGTTTTAAGAACGATGGGATATTATGAGTATATAAGGAATGTTTTCAATAATTATGATTTATTACCTATTTTAAGTTGTTATGTAATATAACTATTCCGAAATAACATAGAATTTTCTATTTTTAAGGTCGTATTGTGTGTAATATTATGTAATAAACCATGATTAAGGTGTAAATAGATAAGGGATGTCATTGTATGGGATTCATATTTCCATATATTGAATTCCTTTTTTATAGTGATTTGTTATGATCATCATATTGCATATGATACTGATTTTTCCTTATTTATGATTTCATTCTTCTATATTTTCAATTATGTCATTTTTTTATATTGTAAATATTATATTGATTGATGTTATTATACCAATGTGCTATACTATGATTAAGAGGGTATAGTCTCCCCACAGTTCCACTATATACCCTTTCTTCTAGTAAGTAGCCTATAGTGTACGGGGAAGTGCCCATGGGGAAATGTGTCCCACTGGATCAGGAAACCATTCAGTGGCTCATGGGTCATCAAGTTAAAGATGTATAGTATAGGAACACAAGCATAACATACATGGATATTACGTCATTTTTTATTCATATTTAAAAAATTAAGAAAGTATATGCCCATGGATCGTGATAGTTTAATGTATTTGGAAACATAGAACACTACCTTAGAACTTGGTAAAATATTGCGAATATTTTCCACAAATATCATCCCAATGTTTAATTCTACTAAAAACATTTCATCATTACCTAGGGAATGGAAGCATAAGAAAAGTGATCTAAGGTGATATGTAAGGTTAAATAAAAGATATTATTAAGCATAACATGAACATAAGGGTATGATAACACATGATTAATAAATAAATCAAGTGGAATAAGCTATGAGAACATAACATAAGCAAATGACATGTAATTGTGGTTAACACATAAACATAGAAACTCGTATGTCAATGCTACCAACTGAGACATTAATAATATTTAGTCTTAGGCTAACTGAATGTGTACTTATTTTAGGATTAGGATAAACTCTTATGTACCATCTTATTTTTAGAAAGGGATAACATCTAGTCTACACTTGAGCTAGTAGAACATTAATCTTTACCCAATGCATTGGAGGCAGATATAGTTCTAACCCAACACATAATTAAATCATACATATATGTTCCAAAGGATTATAAAATAATTCATCATATAATGACCCATTAAAGAGATGGGTTTCACAAACATGCCACCATACGATAACCTATGTAAGAGAGACTAATTTCATAAGCATTTCAATATGTTATGACCCATGGAAGAGAAACTGGTTTCATAAAAAATTCATCATAACATAACCTAGGGACGATGAATAGGTTTCATAATGATCTTTTCATTAATAGAATAAACCATTCAGAGGAAGAGGAAGAATGTCATCCTTGGATTGTATCCTTAGTAATGAATGTGTAACATCAAAGGATGTTATCTTTGATGGAAAATTATTTTGAAGTATCAGTTGTAACATTTTATTAGGAAAATAACCTTTCTTTGAAAAACACTTTTTAAAACATAGTATTATAAGAATTCATATTTCCAACTGAAGAGAGATATAGGGTCAGTTTTTATTAAAACAATTTTATTGATTAAAATATGTACCAAAGAGGGTAAAATTGTACTTTTACATGAAAATATATTGAATAAACATTGGAGAACAAATATCATGAGTTTCTTGTGGCAGAGGTAATAATATTTCATCCATGGAATTGTAATCATAAAAATCCAGACAAATCATGAGATTGTAACATAAAACCATTACCAACTAGTGACTTTGAATCATAATCCATAGAGAATGAATAATCAATAAAATAATCTTAAAATATCATGATAATAAATAAATTCATGTCAATATAAATAAAAGGGGTAGTATATAAACCCCATAAAAGAAGTTAGGTGTATAAAATAACATATGTATAAAAGAAATAATTGAGACAAAAATCACTTCATACTCAAGAAACATTTGAATCATGACTCCATGAAAGAATAAAATTAATTAAAACCATAAATATCATGAAATAAATAGAATTCATGATATTACATGTCATCGGGAATTATAGACACTGCATAAAATAAGTAAGTGGTGAGTGTTTCATGTTCTCACAGATATAAAAACTGAGATTAAATTCCCTTACCAATTCGGTATATTTTTAATGGTAAACCCCATGAAAGAGGTATTATAAAATGGATATTTAAATACCCATAAATTTATATAGAATCATCATAAAATACAATCATGGGGATTAAATACACCATATAAATGATATATGTGGTGTATATGGAATGTATCTCAAAGATATAAAAAGTGAGATGAAAAGCCCTTACTGCATCGATATCTTTCAAATCATAGACTCTATAAATGAATGACACTCAAATGGATTTGTAAGTAATCATAAATTACATGATATTAAGAATAATATACAATCATGGGTATTACATACCCCATATAAAATAAATATGTTTTGAATAATGCATGTGTCTCATAGAAAATTGATGTGAGACAGAAATCCCCTTACATTAAGTCTTGACTCTCGTCATACTTGTTAAAAAATAATGTATAATAAACATAAGTTTATTATAAATCTATAATATAAACATATTAATATATATAACACCATATATGAATTACTTAAGACTTTGTATTACCCATTTGTTAACAATTCCATGTTAATGTTATGTTTCGGGAAATAACTGCTTTGTTTTTTATGATATATTGGCTTATTATTATTATTATTTATATTACATAGATCATGATTTTATTATTAAAATAATTTAAAAAATTATATAAATATCATATATATTTTTTTATAATAATATATAAAATATATGAATTGGAAATGTAATACACCGTTCATGTAGACGGTAGGTCGTACGTATAAATGAACATTGTTTCCATTTTCTTGTCATATTGAATAAAAGAAAGTAAAATGATATATATTTATATATATGATAATTAAAATAGTATTATTATTTCATATTTATTACATATTTATATTAAACCCATCCTTAATACATTCCATTTAAAATGGGAATGAATCACATCGCTTTGTGGAGGCGGTAGTCTACACGTCTACAAACGATGTTATCATATTCCAAAAAAATGGAATGCATAATGTTATGTGTTATATAATAATTAAATAATAATAAATATCATATATATAATATAAATATAGTATTTCCATTATTATTCCCATCATTTATAGGTGGTAATGGAAAAATGAATGACATCGGTTTGCGAGGCGGTGGTTCACTGTACCCACAAACGATGATTTTGTAACCCTTTTTATGGAAGTGAGTGAGGTTTTAGGTCATAACATTAACATAAAACCATATAAATATATTTATTATAGTATTATTATTATTTTATAATATTGATATAAAAATAATTTAAGAGGCGTATATGGTAAGAAAACCAAAAATCCCTTTAACAAACTTTGCCTCTTCTTCGTGTAATGCCTTTTGGTTTACACCAAATAAATTATTTAGATTGAATTATACACAAATTTTGGATTCTAAGATTACATTATGATATTTTAGATATTATTATGGTATTTTTGGATGATAAAAAATGTCTTCATAGGTGTGAATAAGTGAGTAGGGTGAGGTCTCTTTTATGGTGGATGAGGAGTGGCATTCTTCTAAATACGAAAAAGATAAACAATATTGGGAGGTCTCTCTTACCTCAGGTGGCTCAAAAGATGAATAATAATTTATTTTAGTGTTAATTTGGATGATAAAAATCACCAATGAAAATGATAATATATCATCTTTTTCCTTAAATTCTATATTTACTCAACATTACCTTTTAGTTTTATTTCTCTTTTATAAAGAGTTATGTGAACACACGTTTTTCACATTAGAAAAGGGGCCAAAAAATAGTATTATATATACTTAAAAATTATAATATCTAAAAATTTCAATTATATTATTATTTTACATGTTTTAAGTTCATTTAGAACCTTATGATTAATGTTCTATCACTATGTAAACTCGTTTTTATCTTAATTTCTTTAAATTATTTTAATTGATTTCACTATTTAAGTTGGTAAAAAACTAAGTTAACCTTACTAAAAATTATAAATTATTATTATTCTACATATGGAATAAAATTTTCAAAATTATAATCACATATGTGGCATAAATTAATTTTAAATTAATCCCACAAATTTTATGAGACAATGGTTTTTTATTGTGAATTGCTTAGAAAGATTGAAATATTTTTATATTCAATTTCAATGTGAAATTGATTCCAATGACATAAATTAGATTAATATATTTATAAGTAAATTAAATATACTTTAAACAAATAAAAATATAATTTAACTATATAAATAATTTAAACGATAAAGCTGTTTTCATTTACAATTCAGTATTTTTCACTATTCTTCCGAAAAATTAAATATTTCAATAAAAAAACAAAAAATTCAACCCAACTTAATTTTGATGATAAAATTAAAAAAAATTAATTTTATTCTTTATAATATAATTTATAACAGTGTCAAAATTTAAATTTAAAATAATTATTTCATTTTAAGACGGTAAAATTAGCTTTTAAAAAAATACATCTCTTTATGTGTAAAGTCTGATTTGTTAATATCTATTGTCTGAAAAACATACGATGAATGTTAAATATTTGGTTGAATAATATATATATATATATATATATATATATATATATTATTAAAACCATTCATCAAAAATCTGTTTAATGAATTTGTAAAAAACGTTTTCCAACAATCAATTTCTCATATTTTTAAAAAATTTATTTTAATTTCTAGTTATTTAGTCACAAAAGAATAATGTGTAAACCATTTATTAATAATTCAATTAATCATATTCATACCCCACATTCTAATGGCTTGGTGATAATTATAATTATATTTTATTAATATTATTAATAGTATATTTTTGTTTGTTAAAATATTTCGACGCGTGTAATAGAAGCTCATTGAAGGAACTCGTCAGTATGTGTAACACAAGAAAAACATAGTATTTCCTATACCACAATATAATATTTGTGTTTTGTGTAGCATAAAATTCGTGTAATAAAATAATTTTAATTTATTCAAAAATAATAATTCCTTAAAACATGGGGTGTTACATTCTACCACCCATAAAATGAATTTCGTGATTGAAATTTGGTTGGTTCCTCAATGTTTTTATAATTAAATTATCCTTTCATAGTTACCCACATCATAAAAATTAATACTAAAAATTATTTTCAAAAGGAAATTTTGGAAACATAATGGATACCTATTGTAATGAATAACTATGTTTCCTTATAGGGATAACAATTTCTGGAAATTAAAGAATGGACATAGAGGAGAAAACTAAATTTCAACGACTAATTGATATTGATATAGAACACGGTCATGAGAAATTCAATGGAAACAAAACAATAATGAAAATAAGTCTGAAAAATGTCCTCCTCCAAATCCATATTTTTTTATTTTCAAAATACACTTTAAGGTTAGTGGTAACCATACATTCCAAAATCCAAAAACATCAGCACGTAAAAAAATAAAATTCCAAATTTAAACTAGAAGAACCAAAAACCCAAAATTCAAAATTTGAAAACCAAATAGATCACTCCACCGCCAAATTTCCTTGAGCTGTGAAATCTGAACCACTGGTCACCTTGATCCATGCACCCTAAAACACCATAAACTTCATCACATTATAGACGTCCACTTCGCCGAACTACACATGCCTGCAGGAACACTGACGATGCCAGAGAAACCCAAAACAAGAATCCACAAAGAAAACCAAATAGGAACACAAACACTGAACATGCAACAAACAAAACATCATTGAAAAAAGAATCATCATCAAGAAACAACAAGAAAAAATTCTAATAGGCATCTGTAGGGGAAGAATCCAATGTCAGACGCTTCTCCTGGAAGCCAGCGCACACCCAAACAACACATCCCAAAACATTCGTCGAGAAAACTGCACCATTCTGACAGGGAAGGGCATGATAAACCAAGACGTCAGAGCAGTGCTAAGTAGAAGAAGGATTGGCAGGGTTCCATGCCTTCACAAGAGAATTTTCCCTTCCTTCAGGGAACTAACAACCAGAAAACCCGAAGTAAATGAAGAAAAACCTACAAAACCAAAAAAATAGAGTCTCATCTTCTCCTTCCGAGACCAGTGAATCTACTAAAGAGGCTAGTCAAACCATCACCAATAGGGGTGCATAGATAAAAGAGGAAGGGGACCATCCATGTCTCCTTCTATAGAGAAACCAACGATGGCTCAACAAGAGCAACCCAAACTACCCTAAAGAAACCAGCGCACCAGACCAAGATTGGGTCAAAAATGCAGTAATTAGGATGTAAGAGTGGAGGAAGAACCCATGAGGGCATCATTATAGATTCATAGAGTGAAAATGCCGAAGAAAGATAAGCGAAGAAAATACTGGAGTGAAATAACTTTACTGTTGTGAGGAATGAAAGGGTACCTTCAAGGAAGACCAAAAGAAGGGATGAACAAGAGGGGAGAGAGGGGAAAGGGGGAGAGGATTCCAAATAAGCAATGAAAAGACCTCCCCACTTCGAACTGACGCCGTAAAAAACCCCTAGCTTAGGAGGAGGAAGTATTAGATGCAACTCAGAGGCCAATCCCCATGAAAAAATGTCATTTATATCATAAAATTGATAATAATAATTTCAATACCATTTTTGAGAACATATACTTACTTGATTTTATTTTAAAAAGTAAAATATCATTAATTAGTTGTGTCGGGATCATCTTCTACTAAATTGTTTACTCTAAAAAATGAATAAGAGTTTGTAACACTTGTAGTACTTTTGGAGTATATTATAAATAATATAATTATAACTCATTCCTCTTATCTAATGTTATCTTAATAAAACAATTGTTAGGACATGTAATCCTATATGCGTTAGTCACCATATAGAGAGGTAATATATTAATCTCTAAAACCTCCCACAAAGTTCAATATAAACCATTTAAAAAATTGGTAACCATGTAACACTTCTGAAATATGAAAAATAACAACTATATAAATATGTTCAATATATTCCTCAAAATCATCATGACACTAATCCACCGTATATCATAATGTATAAATTGTTTGTCACATACGAAACATTTGAATACTTTCATCATGTATTCTCTTGAAACATAGTAATAACATGAATTACCAAAAAGTTGTATTGATAATATACATGATTATTCATTCATTAAATATAAAACATATTATTGGATACAATAATTAAAATTAATAATTATATAAACTCCACCCATGATATCATAAACCACATTTAAAGAAATTCATTAGTCAGTTCCAATGTAATCAGTACTGTCCAGTTTACTAATTCATATCCAATATCTATTTATCCCAATTATATCATCTCATCATCTGAAACATAATAAAGGTTATCTTACCTTAATCAAAATATAACATTTCCATTAATTCAATTTTCTATTCGGTTAGTACCATTTAATATATTCTTGAAAATCCTTAATGAAAAACTTATACAAACAATCCTTATATACATTCACATAACATAATTCTAGAATTCAAAAACATAGACACTACAATTATTCCACGTCATCCTTAATCTCTAACTTAGGATTCATCATCTTATTACTTAACACATATTTTTGTCTCATAATTCATTTTTTGTCTCTTAATCATCAACCACATAACTATTACTCACACCACCTTGCTGATTCTCTTAATAATATTTCCACTTAGGACAACAATTTTCATAATGCTTATACTTTCCACATTTAATGATTTAATCATTCGATGATACCTTTGGAATTCCATTATTCATATCCATTGAATTAATATAACTTTTCATTTTCCCTTTCAAATTACTTTCTTTATGTCCTTCTTTTCGACAATATATACATCATCTTATTTTTCTAAGACATCAACTTAGGTGTTTCTTCCCATATTCTTGACACAAAGATAACTTAATCTTATTTACTCTATGGTATTCATTATACAAATTATAATTTAAATATTTAATTATCTTATTTTGTGAGTCCAAGAGTTGATTATGGTATATGTTGATAATTATATTCTGTGAAAAATGATTAGGTATGATCAAAACATCCTTCACTCCATCAATCATCCCATTTTATAGCTCATGAGTAACTTGTCTATCATATTAAAAGTTAACTCTGTTTCTTCTAGTTCCCCCCATTAACTAAAACAAAAAAACATAGTGTGATAAATAACTATAATAGAGGAAAACTTCATAATCATGAAAAACCAGTTATTGGATATCTAAATAATGACACCATCTATAATCTAGGACACCTTAGGTTAATCCTTGGCCATTCATAGTTATCTTTTATTTAAATCTTTCATGATGGTTTGTAAAGTGTTTTTGAATATGCAATGAATATACTTTGGTAGTGTCAAACCAGGTGTGATATAGGACCCATTGTTTTACTCTATTTCCCGATTGAGTCATTCTCAATATGGTATTTTTAGAGTTGTTACACCTAGATATATATGGGCCAGTTTCATATCGATTTGTAGTATCTAGACATGGATTTGTTTCTAGGAAACCACTAAATTTATAAAGCCCCAGCCTTAAACCTTACTTAATCTTGAGTTATTACAAGATTACACATTGAGGATCTTTTCAGGTTTAGAGTTTTAGAGAATTAGATCATGAAACTTGCATTACATTCCACATTTAAACAAAGTGGTCACATAAAAGATAGTATTCATTCTTCCCATCAACGGAAACATATTGAAAATAAAACATGGATTCTTTCTTAACACATCCTTGACTCTATCATCTTATCATGTACCTTTCCCTTGACCTGAAAAACATTTCAAAAACTTGGGATGAGCATAAAAAGCTCATTAAGGGATATAAAAATATGGAAAGGAAACATGAGTTCATATATACATAAGAATGAAATCATAATTTACCCATAAAGCATAGGCACTTTAACCTACCTCATCAAATCATGAATAAATCATAGAAATCATAAGACATAAAGGTAACTTGAGGCATTCATAACATTCTTACGTAGGGAGTAACCCTCTTGGTTACGTTTGGAATACCCATCACAGTATATTCCCTAAAATCTCTTCGGAGAAACCTTAACGTTTCACTCCTTCTCGTTACCCAATGCATTGGAGAGCTATATCGGGCTCACCCGCCCTTAGTTTATCACGGAACCACCCGTTTTCATAACAATGCCCAAGAACCATAACATAAACGTATCACATAAAACATGCATAAAGGAAACAAAACATTTCCACATTTCAATCATAATATAACATTTTAGTATTTTGAAATAATGAATCAATACAAAAAGAAACCATTTCCAAAACCGTTCAAAGCATTTAATAAAGAGATTTTTGAATCAAAGTGTCCCATACCACCTTGAAGCTTAAAATTTTAAACCATTAATATCCATATAAATAAATCCTTAAAACCATTTTGATAACATGGATATTAACAAGAACAAATAATTAAAATATTTAAAACGATATTTTGGTTAAAGGGGTTTTACCAAAATTAGAGACTCTTGAATACAATAATTGAAGAATAACATTTAGTAAGAACTTTATAATATCATGAGAATAAATGGATTCATGATATAATACACCAAAGGACAGTATATACACCATATAAGAGTGAATTGGTGCATAACAACAATGAACCCTCAATAGAAATGTCAAATGTGATGAAATCCCTTATAAAGAAGGTATCCTTAAATTAAGGACAAATCAATCTCAAAAATATGTGTGACAAATATAAATACACCCAATATAAGTGGATATTAAGTGTAAAACAATAAAATGTCATTCACACATATTCAATAGATGACATATTCAATGACTACATGTTGAACCCAAAGAAATCGAAATTGGGTTAAAAAGTTCCCTTGACAGCCTAACGGCATCACATCAAAATGAGTTGATGAGAGATAAAAAGCGTATCTCATCACTTGGACATAAAATTTACATCAATAAGGATATATGAGAACATATCCCAACATAACAATATGTAAATTAAAAGACCCAACAAAAGAAGTCTTTTAAAAAAAAGGAGGGTGAAAGGTTCCCTTACCGACTTGGGTATCTTTCAAAACATACACCCCATGAAAGAAGGACAATAGATCATTGATGTAAATACTCATAAACGAAAGTATATTACACAAATAGTATAATAATGGACAGTACATACACCACTCAATGGAATTTGTGGCAAATGTAGCATAAATCTCACAGGAATAAAAGTGAGATGAAAAATCCCTTACGAAAACTCGGCAGCCTAACGGCGCCACATAAAACTTCCAAAATGGATTGATGAGAGAGAATAGGGTCTCTCATCACATGAACATAAAAATTATAGTAATTTTAATATAAAATATCATCCCAATAACAAGAAATATGAGATTTAAAAGGAATGACATAAAAGTGTGTACTTAAAAAGAAAGAGAGGAGTAGGATCCCTTACCTCGGGTCTGACTTGACTCGATCGTTCTTTAATCTCCTGAATAATAAACTTGAGTTAATTTCTACTTCCTTAAGAACATTTTTCAAGTTCATTATTCATTTTATATCACTTATTACCATGTCATAAACATTATTTAATCATTTAAGTTAATAATATTTGTTTTGCCGATATTTGGTTCTTAAGTCGAAAGTGGACTTCTTACAATTACATGTTGTTCATGTGGTCAAATGTTTATTATATCCAGAATTATATTCATGATTTAGATATAATATATGTCATGTATATCCAGTACATCCATGCATTTATAACATTACATAATCATTTAGAGGTAAGAAATGAAATGCACCGTTCATGGAGACGGTAAGTCGTACGTACGCATGAACGCTACTTCCATTTATATTTCGTATTTTATAGAATTGAATAATAATAATATAAAGGTATATTATAATTCAAGTATAATATCATATATAATATCATAGTTCCATCCTTTATACGTCCCACATATGGTATTTAACGAATCAAATCACCTTGAGGGGGCGGTAGTCCGCACTTCCTTAAATGAAGATATCGCGTTTACCCATAATGGAAACCATAAAGGTATGAACAAAATGAAAAAAACAGAAGCTTAAGGAAAACATAAAAATATTATATATCATATATAAAAATAGTGACATCATAATGGCCACCTTTGAAGGTGTTAAATGAGAATTGAACAATCATCGTTTCGGGAGGCAGAATTTCGCCATCCACAGAAACCGTATGTTCTTTAACCATTTGATGTAGTTGTGTGGGAGTGTAGCTCGAATAAATTTTATAACTACATCCTAGTATATTGAAGATACTGGTGTTGTTACAAAATAAATAAATAAAAAGATTTTAGGGGGTTGGAGAAGCAAAATAAAACAAATGAACATGAGAGAATGAATTACCTTTAAAAGTGTAACTTCTTTTTATTTGAGCCTAAAGGCTTCTTTTGAAAGGATTCTGACCAAAGGGAATACTCTAGGATGAGTAGAGGGGTGTGGAGAGAGTAAATGGGCAGGGGTTGGCCGAGCCAAAGGCTTGAGGAGTGTGTGAAATGAGGTAGAGGAGGGGGCCTTTTATAAGAGGAGAGGAGGGGCACTTTTTGAAAGTAAAGAAATATTACTTTATTTGAAAATGTGTTTCGGTTTTAAAAGGTCCCACATTGATATAATTCGTGTATAAGGTTATATAGGTTCAAAATCCACCCATCCAATAAGTTTTAGACATGTGTAGGTCATAGATTTTACATTATCTTTCCATTTTATTTTAACCGTTAAATAATGATGTCATCACTGCATCATTATGATGTCATAAATAATTTAATTTATTTAATGTCTAAAAATTATAAAACAATTACTATGATGTAGGAAATCTTTTTATCTTTCCAATGACTATTTATAATCAAAATTTGGACTTTTATAACCCCACTTAAAAATTATTTTAGTAAAACAATTTATGTTAGTGTCATTTTCACTTTAACATTAAATAAAAATATATTAATGTCATTTTCCAACTAAAGTGGCTCCATGGGGTCCCCAAGTTGTCCCAAGGCTTTTCTTGGTCGGCCATGACTCACCCAATAGGTGTAGGACAAGTGTCATGGTGTTTTCACATTCTTATAATATCATTTTTACCTTAAACTACACTAATTACCACTAATCGCGATTAAAACTTAATAAGTTACTATTCACCAAAAAATTATTTTAATCTCATTGAACCACATTTTACTTCTTAATGACAACCATGTATGTCGGATTTTTGAAAATCAAAACACAATTATGGCAAAATTTCATTTAAATGAAAAATCAGTTTTTATAAGTACCACTTAGTGGTTTCACTATTCATCAAAAATTGAAGTTTTTCAGAAAATTAACAAAAATTCACCCTAAGATATATTTGATATTCCAAATTCAAAAATGAATTCTATTTTAAAAAATTCAAAACATATTAGTCACATTAATTAATTTAATAATTAATTCCCTCAGTCAGAGCAAATAGCGTGTTTTTATAAAACAATAAGTATCAAAAGATTGACACTAGTTTAAGTCTGATTTCAAAGTGAAATTAATTCCAATGACCACTATTGGATTTAATGGTAAAAATATTTTCTAATTTCACTTTAAAACCAATTCAAAATATTATCTAATCATATAAATAAATTAGATTAAAAAGAGGTTTTGAATTAAAACACAACATTCTACACTATTCATTAAAAAATGAACTTTATCGGAAAAATACCCAAAAATTACACAAAGTAAAATTTGATGTCCCGATTCTTAATAAGAGTTTTATTTGGTCCAAAAGAATGTATAAGAGTGATCAAAACTATATTTAATGATAGTTCTCCATTAAAAGGAGATAAGTGAAGCTTTAGTGAAAACTAGGGCATATACACCTAAAATTTAATTCTTTCCGTATTTTAAGCCTTTAGCTTTTGTTGGATAAATGTAAAAACATTAAAAAACACATATAATCATATTTTAGTTATTTATATCCATTCCCGCCATTATAACGGCTACATGTTAACTACCATTTAAAATAATATTATTTTATTATTAGAGTGCAACGTAAGATTCCCAAGAAACTCGTTGTTGCGTGTTGGGTACGCCATCGAGCATAGCGTCCCCTTTAAAGTAATATTAATATTGTATTCACAAATATGGATAAATATGAAAATTTCTATTCTTTATTTACCTGGGGTGTTACATCCTTCCCCCCTTTTGGGAATTGCGTCCTCGCAATTTTAAAATTGCGCTTGGAAACATCTTTGAAAGTCCCACATCGGAACAAGAGTTGGTAAAACAATCACTTTAAAATAAAGAAAGATAAGCATAGGGGTCACCCGAGTTAACCCATACTAGGACTCCATGTAGGAAAACATGGACATGGAGGAGAAAACATAGGGTCGTGTTCTGATGGAGAGTGATAGAAAACATGTTTAGGAGAAAGTTAACAATGAGAAAATCACAAACTTGTGATGGGTTAAACGGTGTTGGGTTCCCCAGTAGGAAAAGTTAATAGACAACATTTTTGTTTTAAGTTACTTTTTATTGAGGAATTTATTCATAAGGAAACAGAATCACTTATCATGTTGACTCTCAACTTTTACTAGATTCCTTAATCAAACTCATATTTTTTTCCAAAAGACGAGTATTTAGGGAGACTTGTTCGCATTAAGAGTACTATAAACTACTTCTAGAGGAGCACCTAAAAAAAGAACAATACATTTCCCATGTCTTCAAACCTTAACCAAAACTAAAACCAAAAAGGTTACTACAAGATCAGATAATTCAAAAAAGGATAACCCTTTATAAAAAGAAAATCTATTCTTAATCTCAAAATTTGTCCAAAAAAACACAAAGTTCAACGAGGACCATCCGATAAACAATTTGTCCATAAAATTCTTCAAAGTAAACCAATATAATATTGAAACCCAAATATTTTAAGGATTTAGTCACATAGTCTTCCAAGTTAAATCGTAACATTTATCTCCAAAAAACATTAGTTGCTCCTAAAGTCTCGTATTGAAAAGTAATTAACCTAATCACATATCCTCCATGATAGGTTAATCTTTTTAATAAATAACCCAAAATCAACTTACTCTTAATTAATAAAATCATATAACTAGAATGAATCAGTCAAACTAACCAGGGACTTCACGTAGTCCAGTGGTAGGCGATAAATACCAGTCGCACATTGGTTGTGGGTTCGATTCCTGCAGCTTTGTCCGACGCGACGGGTTGTCACACGGTCTGCATGTTGTCCTTTTTTCAAAACTATATAATTCTCAAAACATTCCTCAAAACGAGATAAAATCTTCAAAAATATTCATAACATATTTTAACCTCAATTTTATCTCATGCCTTCCACTTCAATCATAACATTTAGTAACCCATAATTTCCTCAAAAGTAAGGATCATATAAACCCAAATGGTTCTTTATAACTATGTCCACAAAAGAAAAGATAACTATTCCTTGGATAAAATTTGCCTATATTAAAAATCAGGGTTACACATAATATAAAAATTCTTCTAATGTAACCCCATCATCAAAAGAGACTTGATACTCTTAAGAATTTCACCATAACTCTTGAAGCCCTTATATGTTGACATCTTACTCATTCAACATTCTTCATGATCCATTATCCATTCCTTTCCAACCTATTCCGAAATACCTCTTTCCTACAAACAAAATCATGAATCATATCCTAAGATTCCAAAATAGGAAAACAATAGTCATGAAATAGTACATACCTTTGATTGGTCATTGTCAGTTTCTTCATCCTCAATAGGAATGGAATTAGGTATTGGTAAACGAGCATTTGTACGCTCTTGGTGACCCCATTCATGAGACTTCTTCATAGAACATGTGTTTGCATAATGACCATGCACACCACATTTAAAACATTCAATTGATCCCTCAGAAAGAACTTCTTTCCCTTTCCTTGAGTCAACTGGATGCTTCCTTTTTCCAAGGAAGGTTCTTGCTTTATGACATTCATTTCCACATCTATAGCATATTTCTGTCCCTTTGAAACATTTTCCTAGGTGTTTCTTTACACATCTTTGACACATAGGTTTTTGAACACACTTACCTTTATGATTATTACCTGTACTTCCGTAGGGATTTTTTTCTTGCATATATGATGCCTTAGAGAAAACTCCAAGGTTTAGGTGGTCAATCATGACTCCAGATAGTTGGTTGAGGATAATCAGAAGAGTTCTCATTGCAACTCCCATATCATTCAGTTGCTTGTTCAAAAAACTATCACAGTCTCCTTCACATCCACTGTTACTTTGGTGCCTGCTAGATCCAACCATTTACTAAAACCAAAAAGGTCAGTGTGAGTATATCAACAAAACCATCATGTACTAAAGAGGAAGATAAACACTATGACACTCTTACTCATTCACTTTATCTAAAACTAGGACTCTTTCTGAAATCCTAACCATTATGGTAATGTAACTTATGCTTAAAGAGTACCCTAACCTCTAAAGTTATCTAAACTGACCTCTGATACCAACTATAAAGCCCCAGCCTTAAACCTTACTTAATCTTGAGTTATTACAAGATTACACATTGAGGATCTTTTCAGGTTTAGAGTTTTAGAGAATTAGATCATGAAACTTTCATTACATTCCACATTTAAACAAAGTGGTTACATAAAAGATAGTATTCCTTCTTCCCATCAACGGAAACATATTGAAAATAAAACATGGATTCTTTCTTAAAACATCCTTGACTCTATCATCTTATCATGTACCTTTCCCTTGACCTGAAAAACATTTCAAAAACTTGGGATGAGCATAAAAAGCTCAGTAAGGGATATAAAAATATGGAAAGGAAACATGAGTTCATATATACATAAGAATGAAATCATAATTTACCCATAAAACATAGGCACTTTAACCTACCTCATCAAATCATGAATAAATCATAGAAATCATAAGACATAAAGGTAACTTGAGGCATTCATAACATTCTTACGTAGGGAGTAACCCTCTTGGTTACGTTTGGAATACTCATCACAGTATATTCCCTAAAATCTCTTCGGAGAAACCTTAACGTTTCACTCCTTCTCGTTACCCAATGCATTGGAGAGCTATATCGGGCTCACCCGCCCTTAGTTTATCACGGAACCACCCGTTTTCATAACAATGCCCAAGAACCATAACATAAACGTATCACATAAAACATGCATAAAGGAAACAAAAAATTTCCACATTTCAATCATAATATAACATTTTAGTATTTTGAAATAATGAATCCATACAAAAAGAAACCATTTCCAAAACCGTTCAAAACATTTAATAAAGAGATTTTTGAATCAAAGTGTCCCATACCACCTTGAAGCTTAAAATTTTAAACCATTAATATCCATATAAATAAATCCTTAAAACCATTTTGAAAACATGGATATTAACAACAACAAATAATTAAAATATTTAAAACGATATTTTGGTTAAAGGGGTTTTACCAAAATTAGAGACTCTTGAATACAATAATTGAGGAATAACATTTAGTAAGAACTTTATAATATCATGAGAATAAATGTATTCATGATATAATACTCCAAAGGATAGTATATACACCATATAAGAGTGAATTGGTGCATAACAACATTGAACCCTCAATAGAAATGTCAAATGTGATGAAATCCCTTATAAAGAAGGTATCCTCAAATTAAGGACAAATCAATCTCAAAAATATGTGTGACAAATATAAATACACCCAATATAAGTGGATATTAAGTGTAAAACAATAAAATTTCATTCACACATATTCAATAGATGACATATTCAATGACTACATGTTGAACCCAAAGAAATCGAAATTGAGTTAAAAAGTTCCCTTGACAGCCTAACGACATCACATCAAAATGAGTTGATGAGAGATAAAAAGTGTATCTCATCACTTGGACATAAAATTTACATCAATAAGGATATATGAGAACATATCCCAACATAACAATATGTAAATTAAAAGACCCAACAAAAGAAGTCTTTTAAAAAAAGGAGGGTGAAAGGTTCCCTTACCGACTTGGGTATCTTTCAAAACATACACCCCATGAAAGAAGGACAATAGATCATTGATGTAAATACTCATAAACGAAATTATATTACACAAAGAGTATAATAATGGACAGTACATACACCAATCAATGGAATTTGTGGCAAATGTAGCATAAATCTCACGGGAATAAAAGTGAGATGAAAAATCCCTTACGAAAACTCGGCAGCCTAATGGCGCCACATAAAACTTCCAAAATGGATTGATGAGAGAGAATAGGGTCTCTCATCACATGAACATAAAAATTATAGTAATTTTAATATAAAATATCATCCCAATAACAAGAAATATGAGATTTAAAAAGGAATGACATAAAAGTGTGTACTTAAAAAGAAAGAGAGGAGTATGATCCCTTACCTCGGGTCCGACTTGACTTGATCGTTCTTTAATCTCCTGAATAATAAACTTGAGTTAATTTCTACTTCCTTAAGAACATTTTTCAAGTTCATTATTCATTTTATATCACTTATTACCATGTCATAAACATTATGTAATCATTTAAGTTAATAATATTTGTTTTGCCGATATTTGGTTCTTAAGTCGAAAGTGGACTTCTTACAATTACATGTTGTTCATGTGGTCAAATGTTTATTATATCCAGAATTGTATTCATGATTTAGATATAATATATGTCATATATATCCAGTACATTCATGCATTTATAACATTATATAATCATTTAGAGGTAAGAAATGAAATGCACCGTTCATGGAGACGGTAAGCCGTACGTACGCATGAACGCTACTTCCATTTATATTTCATATTTTATAGAATTGAATAATAATTATATAAATTTATATTATAATTCCAGTATAATATCATATATAATATCATAGTTCCATCCTTTATACGTCCCACATATGGTATTTAACGAATTAAATCACTTTGAGGGGGCGGTAGTCCGCACTTCCTTAAATGAAGATATCGCGTTTACCCATAATAGAAACCATAAAGGTATGACCAAAATGAAAAAAAACAGAAGCTTAAGGAAACAATAAACATATTATATATCGTATATAAAAATAGTGACATCATAATGGCCACCTTTCAAGGTGTTAAATGAGTATTGAACAATCATCGTTTCGGGAGGCAGAATTTCGCCATCCACAGAAACCGTATGTTCTTTAACCATTTGATGTAGTTGTGTGGGAGTGTATCTCGAATAAATATTATAACAACATCCTAGTATATTGAAGATACTGGTGTTGTTACAAAATAAATAAATAAAAAGAGTTTAGGGGGTTGGAGAAGCAAAATAAAACAAATGAACATGAGAGAATGAATTACCTTTAAAAGTGTAACGCCTTTTGATTTGAGCCTAAAGGCTTCCTTTGAAAGGATTATGACCAAAGGGAATACTCTAGGATGAGTAGAGGGGTGTGGAGAGAGTAAATGGGCAGGGTTTGGCCGAGAAAAAGGCTTGAGGAGTGTGTGAAATGAGGTAGAGGTGGGGGCCTTTTATAAGAGGAGAGGAGGGGCACTTTTGGAAAGTAAAGAAATATTACTTTATTTGAAAATGTGTTTCGGTTTTAAAAGGTCCCACATTTATATAAATCGTGGATAAGGTTATAAAGGTTTTAAATCCACCCATCCAATAAGTTTTGGACATGTTTAGTTCATAGATTTTACATTATCTTTCCATTTTATTTTAATCGTTAAATAATGATGTCATCACTACATCATTATAATGTCATAAATAATTTAATTTATTTAATGTCTAAAAATTATAAAAAAATTACTATGATGTAGGAAATCCTTTTATCTTTCCAATGACTATTTATAATCAAAATTTGGACTTGTATAACCCCACTTAAAAATTATTTTAGTAAAACAATTAATGTTTGTGTCATTTTCACTTTAACATTAAATAAAAATATATTAAAGTCATTTTCCAACTAAAGTGGCTCCATGGGGTCCCCAAGTTGTCCCATGGATTGTCTGGGTCGGCCATGACTCACCCAATAGGTTTAGGACAAGTGTCATGGTGTTTTCACATTCTTATAATATCATTTTTACCTTAAACTACACTAATTACCACTAATCGCGATTAAAACTTAATAAGTTACTATTCACCAAAAAATTATTTTAATCTCATTGAACCACATTTTAATTCTTAATGACAACCATGTATGTTGGATTTTTGAAAATCAAAACACAATTATGGCAAAATTTCATTTAAATAAAAAATCAGTTTTTATAAGTACCACTTAGTGGTTTCACTATTCATCAAAAATTGAAGTTTTTCAGAAAATTACCAAAAATTCACCCTAAGCTATATTTGATATTCAAAATTAAAAAATGAATTCTATTTTACAAAATTCAAAACATATTAGTCACATTAATTAATTTAATAATTAATTCCCGCTGTCAGAGAAAATTGCGTGTTTTTATAAAACAATAAGTATCAAAAGATTGACACTAGTTTAAGTCTGATTTCAAAGTGAAATTAATTCCAATGACCACTATT
Source organism: Viscum album (assembly GCA_963277665.1). Taxonomy (NCBI): domain Eukaryota; kingdom Viridiplantae; phylum Streptophyta; class Magnoliopsida; order Santalales; family Viscaceae; genus Viscum; species Viscum album. Next base: position 112,745 of record CAUJRU010000078.1, read on the forward strand.
GGATTTAATGGTAAAAATATTTTCTAATTTAACTTTAAAACCAATTCAAAATATTATCTAATTATATAAATAAATTAGATTAAAAAGAGGTTTTGAATTAAAACACAACATTCTACACTATTCATTAAAAAATGAACTTTATCGGAAAAATACCAAAAAATTACACAAAGTAAAATTTGATGTCCCGATTCTTAATAAGAGTTTTATTTGGTCCAAAAGAATGTTTAAGAGTGATCAAAACTATATTTAATGACAGTTCTCCATTAAAAGGAGATAAGTGAAGCTTTAGTGAAAACTAGGGCATATACACCTAAAATTTAATTCTTTCTGTATTTTAAGCCTTTAGCTTTTATTGGATAAATGTAAAAACATTAAAAAACACATATAATCATATTTTAGTTATTTATATCCATTCCCGCCATTATAACGGCTACATGTTAACTACCATTTAAAATAATATTATTTTATTATTAGAGTGCAACGTAAGATTCCCAAGAAACTCGTTGTTGCGTGTTCGGTACGCCATCGAGCATAGCATCCCCCTTAAAGTCATATTAATATTTTATTCACAAATATGGATAAATATTAAAATGTCTATTCTTTATTTACCTGGGGTGTTACAAAATTTATCTTTTACCAAAATTCTTAGACATTTTCATAAACATTAACTCTTCCTTAGACTTGTCTGTAGAGACATTCATAGACATATCCGTATAGATTTACCTAGGGATGATAAAAAAGTTTTCTCATCCAATTTTATAAAGGTTTAATAAACCATTCCTTTGATAAAGACTATAAAAACCCTTAAATAACATACATTGATATTACATCATTTGTATGAATATTTTCCACATAAAAAATGTACATGATCATAGAAATTGTGTCCTTGGAAACAAAGAACACAATCTTCTAACTTAGTGAAAGATCTCCAATATTTCCTACAAAGATATTCACATTTAGTACTCCTTCTTAAAACCTTCTTTTATAATCCATAGAAAGGAGACATAATAATGTGTGAGTTCATATTCTTATTAAGGGTAAATAAAGGAGATACATATGTATGACATGAACATAATGGTATGAGAACATGATAATAACATTAAAATATCATACCCTTAATATGAAAGGACATAAACATGAATCATGGAATAAATATTGGTTTTTAATAATACATTTATCATAAATAAATCAAATAATATTAGATATGAGATCATAATATAGGTAGAGGATAAATAACTTTTGTAAACCCATCAATATATAAACTCCTATGTAAAGAATACCTACCAAGACATTCCCAACATGTTTGGCTTGGCCTAACCACCCATGTGCCTATTTCGGGATTGGGATAACCTCATGTATACCCTTAATCTCATAGAACATTAATCATTACCTAATCATTGGACGGAGATATAGGGCTCACCCATCAAAAAATGAAATCATACTTACATGTGCCATATAATCATAAAATAATTCATCATATCAAGACCCATAAAGATTGATGGGTTTTATAAACATGTAATCATATCATAACCTTTGGAAGAGTTGTAGATATACCCCATGAATATTAAATGAGTTTCATAAACCATTCATCATATTTTGACCTATGGATCAAGAATGGGTCTCATAAGCATCTTATCATCAATATCATAAATCATTGAGAGAAAGAAAAATAATGGTATCCTTATATTTTATCCCTAGTAAAGCATGGGTAAAATAAAAGGATTCAATTTTATATGGAAATTATTTTTAAAGATCACATGGAAAATTTCGTGAGTAAAATAACCTCTCTTTGAAAAGAACATTTGAAAACATAGTTTTGGAAGAAATCAAATTTCTTACTGAAGAGAGAATAGGGAATTTTTTTTATGAAATGATTTTTCATCATTAAAATAAATACCAAAGTGGGAAAAATTGTAATTTTACTTGAAATGCATTGAATAACCAACTGAGAATAAAATTCATGATTTTCTTGAGGGTTATGTTATAATAATGTATCCATGAAATCACAATAATAAACTATCCTGACAAACTATGATATTTTAACATAGAATATTGAAAACATTGTAAATTTGAATCATAACCCTCATAAAGGAATAATAATTAAAATACACATAAAATATCATGTTAATAAATAAATTTATGATAAGGTCAGTCAAAGGGGTTGTATATACACTTCATAAAATAAGGGACGTGTATAACATAACATACGCCTCAAAGAAGGAAAATTGAGGAAAGACCCTTAATACTTGAGTAAATTTTTAATCATGATCACCACGAAATAATAAAATAAATTTAAACCTTAAATATGATGAAATAAAGTAAATTCATAATCTAACATTTCATAGGTTATTAGATACACCACAGAAAATAATTAAGTGTTGAATGTGGCATGTTCTCATGGATATAAAAAGTGAGATGAAATTCCCTTGCTGATTTGGTATCTTTTGAATAATAAACCCCATGAAATAGAGACTCTAACATGGATATTAAAATACCCATAAATTTCATTAGATGAATCATAATATAAAATCTTGGACAGAATATACACCATATAAAAGAAAACTCCTTACCGCTTGGGTATATTTTGAACTATAAACCCTATAAAAGAGAGATCCACAAAAATATTTCTAATTCCACATAATTTTCATGATATGAATAATAATATAGAATCAAGGCTAGTATTTATATAACATAAAATAAATACATGTTGAATAAGGCATGTTTCGCACAAAAAATAAAAGTGAGAAATATATCCTCATACCTTAAATAATGACTCTCGTCATACATATTAAAAAAATTTGTATAATAAATATTTGATTATTATACACATATCATAGAACCATATTCGTGTATATAATAACATAAATGATATACTTTTGACTTTATATTTTTTATTTTTTAACAATTCCATGTCAATGTAATCTTTCAGGTAATAACTGCTTTGTTTTTCATACATGTATTGACTTGTTATTCTTGGCCCCCTTACATAGATCATGATTTTTTCTTTCAGAATGTAATCTGTGATATAAATATCATATATATTAATTATATATGTATTTATAATGAATTATAAAATATATAAAAAGAAAATTAAATAAATCGTTCATGGATATGATAGTTCAACATATGCATCAACGTTGTTTATATTTTATTATTATATTGAATGAAATAAAGGTAAATGATATATATATATATAGTATCATTAAATTATTATTATTATTTCATTTATATCACATATTTAAATTAAAACTATCCTTAATACATTCCTTGTAATGAATGAAAGAATCACATTTCTTCGAGGAGGTGGTAGTCCACATGCACTACTATAAAATAAGTCTTTAACAGCGCTAAAAATGGCATTTATCAGTCATAGATAAGAACTGACTACTAGAGATAGATTAAAATCCTGAGTCATTTATTAGTGAAAAAAATTTGATGATAAAGGGGTCCTTTATCAATTCATTCTCAGGAACTAATTAAGGATAATTTATTAGAGCTTAAATAAGACCTGATAAAGGACACCTTTATCAGTTCTTATAAAAGTGCGGATAAATGGGAATACTGTAGTGTGATGCTAAGTCATTCCATAGCGTGCTTATAGAGAACACTGCCCCACAAGTGTATTGTGTTGTAACATCACACCGCAACACCAAAAGCACTATGAAATCAATAAAATAATGTATGAAAACATAATTTAAAGGAAGAGTAAACAATCTTGGCTCTTTTTTTGGTTTTGGCAACGTGATGTTCATTTTGAACTAATATGATACTTATATATTTAGAAAAAACACTTGGAGTCATACCGGTCACACCATTATTTGGATTGAGGTCCTGGTAATTATTACACATCTCAAATGACTTATGGATTGTTTTCCTAAAATATTAAACCAATCTGAATGTGTTTAATCAGTTTTGAGTATGTCACTTTTCTCTTTTTCTAAAATTTCATTTTGAACATACAAAAATGTTCCACAAAATGAGTCATACCAGTTATATTGTGTGTTGGTTTTCTGTGATACTGAATCTTACATGCCAAAAAAGACATATAAATCATTTTCCTAAATTGTAAAGACATTCTGAGCGTGTTTTCTTGGTTTTCAATGAGTGATAGTTTTTGAACTAAAATGTTGATTTTGAACTGATAATGAAAACAATGAGTCATACCAGACACATCATGTATTAGATTTAGCCATGGATGATTTCTACATGCTAAAATGACTTATGGATCATTTTCTTAATGTATCACAATAATCCTATTGTGCTGTCTCGTTTTTTGAGTTGGTGAGTTCGCCTTTTTACTAAAATTGTTATCAATTTTAAATAAAAATATGCACATTGAGTCATATTGGTCACACCATGCATTGGATTGAGGTGTGTCTTTGGCTAATGGATCATTATTATAAAGTATAAAAACAATCCAACTGTGTTTACTTGGTTTTGAGTTCGTTACTTTTCTTTTTTACTAAACTATCATTTTAAATCAGAAACACACACTATTAGTCATATCAATCACATAATTTATCAGTTTGATGTGAGTCTGATTCATACACTTCAAAAATGAATTATGAATCTATAATGTTCCATATTTTAAATGTAGATATTACTTCAAAATTGAAGAATATTTATTTCATAACATAACAAAAAGGATGTCAGGATACTATAGGTTTTCTATCTTTACAAATTGGGAATAAAAAACTAATCATTAATAAAACATCTACATTGTCTCCCACTTATTTCATAAAAACTAGGATTATTTTTGACATATCTTACTTTATAACCATCTTCATGGTATGGTAAAAGGAAACATAAGAAATGGGGTGCTGAAATTCTCAATAATGGTAAACAAGGAAAATATCCACCATATCGTAATCTTAAGAACATAGCATTTGAAAATTGTATCCTGCATATAAAATATTATATATCATGTCATGGGATAAATCATAAAAGTGAAATGCAATCCTAATATTCATAACATAAGACATGAAATTTCATGGCATACACAAATAAGTATAGAAAATCATTTCATATTAGTCAATTATCATTTCCAAGACAATCATAGAAGACGAATTCCATTAGTGAAGCGAGTACACTCCTTGTTCCAACCCTGTATTACTGAAACAGATTTACTTTATATTCCATTAATGCCTATCTCTTGAGATATAAATGTATACCTAATTAATTTGAGGGAGATATAGGTCCCACACATCTCTTAATGAATCCAATATCACATGTGACTCAAAAACATAAACCATTTATCATAGCATAACCCACGGAATAAAATGGGTTTCATAAACATAATTCCATCATAATCCATTTAAGATAATTGGATTACATAAATATAATTCCATCATAAACAGAATCTTACTACAGTAATAGTATGGATATAAACATAACCATTTTTCATATTAGATGTAAAATAATTTTGATAAAACGCTTGAACTTAATTCCTGATGAAAGTATCCTTTCTTTTTCAAAAAATATTTCTTTTCTCAAAATTCCTTTCAATTTTAAAATAAAATAATTTTGGTGAAAATAATCTTGAAATATTGTAGATTAATATTCATGGAAATAATGTGTTTTGAAACCATAAAAGTCAATTCATACCATTTATGTTTAAAAAATTCTCCTTGTACTTTTTTAAAAAAAGATAAAAAGTACCTCAAATCGATTAATGATAAAAGATTCAATTCATAACATTTAATAAAAATTCACAAATGGGTAAAATTAACTTAAAAAACATTTATAAGAATAAATATAATATTTCATAATTAGGAAATATGGATGTGGATGATAAATATACCCCATTAAATACTTACGTATAAACAATCTCAGATAAAAATGAGATTGTAAAATTATCCCTTAACTCAGGTCTGATATCTTTCATATGTATCAAAAAACACTTAAATAATTATTTAAATAATTTTACTGATTTATTCCAGAATCATAAATGTCACGAACCATCCCTCAGGGCCTCTGTCGTGACTACCCCAAGCTCACCTTCTATAGGCCAGGGGTTGGTGACATGAACCAGAAAGGCATATCCCAAAAAGGGAAGGCATTGCCTTTAAAATTGTACACACACAGATAAGGAATACCGTAAAAGAAAACCACAAAGGAAATAAAGTAGTACAACCAAAAAAATGTATCTCTACTAATAGTAAAGTGTGTAAACCAAATGTAAAGGGGCTATAATAAAATTCCGACAACAAAAAAGTACAACAAAAGAAGCACTAGCTATGGTGGTCGTCCGACAAGGATCCTACCTGAAGGGTTGGTACAGTTCTCTGTCAGATGTAAATGAGGCACACCACGAATATCGATCGACCTCTAAGAAGAATCTAGTCCTGGATCCCCAAAGTCCCAGTCAAATATGTTCGTCGTCTGTACAAGACCCAATAGGTGCAGTCGAAGCCCGTGCATGGGTGATTATAACAATACTTAGTAGGGACCACGACACCCCTGATGGTCTCTCAGTAATGTAAGAAGGAAAACACCACAAAGTAAATACCATATAGGTAATACCACTGATAAATATCTCAAACATATAGTGAAAAGTAAAATAAACTTCCCACACCAGGTATAACTTATGCATCGAAGTAATGTTGATTAATCGTAAAGCTAGATCATCTTATTCTGTTGAGAGGTTCTGCTGATTATCGACACAGGGTCACTAAGTGAGAAACCACAAAATATTTCTAGGTGATAACCCACATAGGATTTATAGGTGCTGACCAACATAGGATCACTAGGTGCTAACCCAAATAGGATCCGTAAGTGCTGACCCACATAGGAACTATATTCATTTTTCACGTCACAACCAGCCACGGGATTCCCGCACTTAGCACACTTGATTCCAGGAGGATCCTATACTCAAGTAATCATTCATCCATAAAAATAAATGAAGATCCACATATATTAACCCCAATGTGATGTCTTTTCCTAAGGGTCCCAACGCAACTTACGACATGTCATTCAGACATCCAGTCTGTAAGTTATAATATTTTTAGTAAAAAGGGCCCGGTTGGATTTGAGTCCGATCCAACCCTTCCATACTAAAAAATTATCCAAAACTCAAGTAAAGTATATTAAAATGAATACCCCATATCAAGTATCCCTACACCATAGACAGTGCGTCACTTGGATGCTCAGTTTGGGAGATACAAGTGTTTCAGTAAATAGGGGCTGGTTGCGTCTGGGCCCTATCTAACCAAGTCGGACCGACCCGTCCAAAATGGCCAAGGGGACCCACATACCCTGGTTTAATTAGATGGACTCGACCTAACATGGTCTGGGTCGTGGTCAGTCTAGTCTGGCCAGTCTAGTGGGCCAGGCCCAATGGGCCTTGCTGGACCCAGTCTAGTTTGGCTAATGGTCCAGTCTGCTGGGTCACCCGATGACCCAGTCTCATCCATCCCAGCCTGTAGGGAATGGGTCAAACATGATGGCACTTGTCTGGCCTACTGGGTGTAGGTCTGAGCTAGCCCGCTGGCTAGGGCACGGCTCGCCAGCAAAAGACCAGCCGTGTAGTGCAGTCAGTGGGGCACCGTATGGCTAGGACGTGACAGCCATGCCATGTCCAGTCCCTGCTGGCCCAGTGGAAGGGGCCACCTCTTGTCATAGTCGATTTAAGTCCCGGAAGAGGGTCATCCTTCCGTGTGTCACCCGGAACCGTGACTCCTCAGCGTCGTGGTGTGCCGACGGGTGCACCCCCCCCCCCCACCCCGCATCGGCCTAAGGACATCGTTAGCATGGCGACAATGCCTTTGATTGGCCACCAGATTCACTCTGGTTGTCTGTTTTTTGATCTTTCTACACCTACAGTCTTTGTAAGGTGACACCATAACCACATATCCTTTGAATTTGCCTTTCTGTCAAGTTGACTGGTTAATTTTAAAAAATGCACCAAGAACAACTATGGTGTAGGGACTCGGCCGTGTTCGGGTTGGTCTGTTCCCTCCACTTCAGAGTTTAAAGATGGGGATAAAAATGATGATCACCACAGAACTTGAAAACTCACAAATCAAACCTCCACACAAAATCCAACTTCAAGAATTAGTGATTTGTAGATCAACCAATTAGTTGGTTGATTCACATTCAATATTTATTTTCAAGAATGGGGAAGAAATCATCAAATATGTAGAATGCCTAACCCATGCCTCATTGATGTTCAATGTCTAATATATCATCCTCGGGGTTTCAAGAAGTTTAAGTCACCTTCCGGTCAGTTATTCGAGGCACATCGAAGATGATGCAGTCTCGTTTGTGTTCTTCATTCTTCATTGGGGAGTAATATAGACGAAGGTTCATTAGAGGATTCTTGCTGATTACTTTTCGTCCCACCAATGCATCAAAAAATTAAAGAAAAACACATCGCAATGTTTCAGTTACACTGTGACACCACATCATTACGCTGTTTCATTTATGAAACAATATCATTGTCCTGCTTCCTTTATTTTATCGTTACACTGTGTGATACGAACCATTAATAAACCTCATTAATGTGCATTGTATCCACCTCATCATTTCATAGTAGCTTCGGAGTCCGCCACTCAATGGTGGAAAATAAATAAAATAATTCTTTTAAATTATTTTAGTATTTTTCATGAAATGTTTGAAAAATAACTTTTATGCTCGGCCCTTTCCGGCCAAAGTTAAGTCATTTCTAGGTGAATCCTAGTGTTTCGAGTTCAATGTTGGTTGAAAATTTCCTATCCAAGAACCATCTCAAATGTTATGAAAAACCTCTCTCACATTTACTAAACATACCATAAAAAAAGATCAAAATTTCATTCTGGGTTCATCGGGCCTCGTAATCATGTGTCATTAAGGAGTGTGTTCTCAAAATAATATCATATAATAAAATTTTAAAACAGTTACATAGAATTATCGAGATATTAAATTCTTCCAACCTTAGCGAATTATGTCCCTAAAATAAAAATGAAAACTAATAAAATTTATGGGGGTACAGAGCTCAAATATGAACCTTGTACTCCCATTTTCACTCTTGGAGATTCCCGTGATGTTGCTGAACTCTCGCCAGAGGAATCGACGACCCACGTAGGACATGTTCTTCTTAGTCCTCTATCTCCACCGAGAACTCTGAAAATGTCTCCCTATCTCCAATGTTCAAATCGCCCCAGTCTATGACATGTGATGGATCATGCATGTATCTCCTCAGTTGCGACAAGTGGAAAATATTATGCACTGGGTGAATCTGTGGGGGATGATCTAGGTGGTACTCCACCTTGCCAACTCTTTTCTAGATCTTAAAAGGTCTGATGAACCTTAGCGATAGCTTTATGCCCTGTCAAAATCTCGGTAATCCCTGTTGGGGTGAGACCCAAAGGAATATGTGATCACCCTCCTCAAACGCCAAGGGTCTATGTCTCCTATCGGCATAAGACATCTGTTGGCTCTATGCATTCCTCTTCCACTCCTGGATGACATGTCCCTTCATGGTGGTAGCCGGTTCCAACTATGGATCCATAAGTACTGACTCCCCTGGGTTTTTTCAACTTTGGGGTGATTTACAAGGCATCTCTTACAAGTCCTTAATCAGTTCCATGCTAATGATGGAGTGATAGTTGTGGTTGTATTCAAAATCCACTAGTGGTAGGTTTTCCTCCCAACTATGAAGAAAGTCTAGGATGCAAGCACGTAGCATGTCCTCCAAGGTATGTATGGTCCACTCTGTCAGACCATCTGCTTGGGGGTAAAATGATGTTCTCAAGCACAGCTAAGTCCCGATCAACTCCTCCAACCCCTTACACAACTGATATGTAAAGTTTGCATGACAGTCTAAGGTTATTGTTGAAGGAACCCCTTGGAGGATCACTATCTCCTAAATGTAGAGGGGTCCCAAGACCTCTATCGGTCCCTGCTCCTGGATGGGTAGGAAGTAAGCCGACATGGTGAGTTGGTCGATGATCACCTATACAGATTCATGGCCCCTGGATATACATGGTAACCCCATCAAAAATTCCATCGACATGAAATCCAATTTCCACTCCGGTACCTCAAGTGGATGGGCCAAGCCTGCTAGAACCTGATGCTCGACCTTTACTCACTGACAAGTGAGGCATCGCAAAACGAACTCGGCCACCACATTCTTCTTCTCTGGCTACTGATATTGACCTCATAAGTATTGTTACATGTTTGAAACGGTAGGATGTACTACCAAATGGGATTTATGGATCTCCCTCAACACCTCCTCCCGCAATTTCCTTAGTACTATGGTTCGCCCTCTGAAAAGGATGATGCGCTCCCCACCTATCAAAAATTCATCAGGAGCCGATCCTAAGGATAAATGATCATGTTGTGACTCACAATAATCATACACCAGTTGTGCCTCCCTGACTCAATGGAAGAGTGGTAGAGTGAAAGTTATAAACTGGAGGTAAACTACTCCATCACTATCCACAAAGGATATCTTCATCGTGGCTAGCTGCTCCGTCAACTCACCCAGTTTCTACAAACCAGACCTCATGATGAGTGCATCTTCCACCAAATTCTCCTTCACATGAATATAGACTATCCCACATTCATATTCGTGGAGTAACTCTAGTCATCGTTGCTATATCAATTTCTGTACCTTCTGTGAGAATATATACTTGAAGCTCTTGTGGTCAGAGCAGATGGTAAACTGTTCACCCATCAAGCTGTGCTGGAACATTTTCAAGGAAAAGACCATTATTTCTAACTCCAGGTCATGGGTCACATTGTTATTTTCATACTAACTCAACTGGCATGAGCCTTAGTCTATCACTGATCGCTCCTGCATCAGGACACAACCCAGTCTGGTACATGATTCATCACAATAGACTACATTCCTAACACCATCTTCTAGTAGTCTTATGATGGGGGAACTTTTCAATCTCCACTGCAACTCCTGGAAACTCTTCTAGAATCTCTATGGCCTCACAAAGGGCTCTCCCTTCTTCATTAAAACTGAAAAGGGTGTGGCTAATCTGGAAAATTCTGGTACGAATCTATGGTAGCACCCAGCCAACCCTAGAAAAATCCACACCTCGGCCACACTATGGGGTGGCTCTGAAGCAAGAACTACCTCTATCTTCTCCAGATCCACTACAACTCTAACCTTTGAGATGAAGCTTTCCATAATGTGGACCTCCTGAATCCATAACTTGAACTTCGAGAGCTTACCATAAAGCTGGTCCTCTTGGAGTGAATCCAAGACTATCCGCTGGTGTCTAGCATGATCCTCCTCTGACACTGAGTACACTAAGATGTCACCAATGAAGACAACATCAAACCAGTAATGGTAAGGCTGGAAGATTATATTCATGAGTCCCAAGACAATTGTTGGGTCATTGGTCATGAAAAAATGCATAACCAAAAAATCATAGTGGTTGTAAAAGCACATTATTGTTTCTTTTGGTACATCCTCATCCCATACCCAAAGCTGGTGATAGCCTGATATAAGGTCCATCTTCGAGAACCACCTCACTCCCTTCAGCTGTTCTAAGAGTTCACCAATCATCATAAGTGGATACTTATTCCTCATGGTCGCCTAGTTTAGGCACTGGAATTCCACACACAACCTCAAACTTTCGTCTTCCTTCTTGGAAAAAATAATTGGGGCTGCACATGGTGAAACGCTAGGCCCTAAAAACCCATTCTCCATCAATTAATCCAGTTGTACCCTCAACTCACAAAGCTCCATGAGGGTTATCTGATATACAGGGGTAGATTTTGGTTCCATCTATGGTTACATGTCAATGCAGAAGTCTACCTCTCTGTGAAGAGGTAGTCCGGTGAAATCTTCTAGAAAGACATACTCATACTCGTCCGCCACTACAAGAAAGCTCAAACTCCCCTCATCCATCTTACTAAGAGTGAGGCTAGCCAACTGGTGAGTAATTGGTGGCACCCTCCTCTGAGAATTTCTATCTTGTGCTGTAATGATTCCCTTCTCACTAGTGAAGGAAAACCTAGACCCATCCCCATGGACACACATCACATTTCACCTAAAACAGTTGATCTGAGCATGGACTATGGATAACCAGTCCATACCCAAGATGAATTTGTAAGGCCATGATGCTAGTACTAAGAGATCCCAGGACAAGATCTCACCTCCTAGATTAATATCTCACTGTTGGAACCAATGTGTATTCGTCGAATCCCCTCCTATAAGAGTATTTGGCCATAAAGATCATGCCAGAATCTCCACCAGAATTTATGAGATATGAACGAGATTCATAGAAAGGATGAAGTGAGTAGAACATGAATCTATAAGAACTATATCTAATGTGGAGTAGACATATATTTTTCCTATAATCATCTATGGAGCATCGTGGTCATAGGACTTCATCGCCTAAAGCTACACCCGCCCCTATCCACCTACACATGGAGCTCATGGTGGACCTCCGGGGGGTGGTGGTGGTAGTACCTCTTACCACTGTCCACCACCTGCCACTCAGCCTGCTCCCTTACCACATCCTCCACCCTGCATTCCTTCTCGCTCGAACCACTATCGATGTTTTGGTGGTCCCTCGACCTCATGCTGTTTATCCGTGAAGAGAGTCGGATTGTCATGATCCATGTTCCCCTGTCTACAGAAAGGTAACTAACTCTAGCTCTCAGATGAAATCCTATAACTTATGGGCTCCTCACCTCAAAACTTGTGCCCTAGTGTCGCCCTTTGGATGTTCTATCCTATTTGGGACTCTGCGTTGTTTTCCAACTACCTACTGCACATGACACAGGCACCTGCCATCCAGTAGTGGCTCTCACCATCAGTTCCGACTTAGATAGGAATCTCTCCACCAGAAGGGATTGTTCTATCTCTCCATCATGCATCAGGATGCTGATTCAAATCATTGACACCCTGATCTCCCATCGGTATCTGTTTCCTCTTGAATTGGGGATGACCTCGTTGATTGAAGGTTCAAACATTCCAATCAGTTTCTAACGGGTTTGTTCATAGAACCGGAAACATCCAATGATTCCACGTCCATTTGTACCTACTTTCCAAAGGTAAGAACTAATTAGTTGTGGACGGATGAGGCTTAGGAATTTGTATTGGTTGATAGGATGGGAGGTTTGACTCATCACACCTTTTTTAGGGGAATTATTGTCTACTCTAGGACTCTATTTATAGATTTAAGTTATTTTTGTGAATCCTTATTACATTACCAAGTATAAAATGAGCATTCCTTTAGTCTAACAATCAATGATTGATATGTAGGAAATTCAAATAATCTTTTATATGTATTCGAGATTCTTCATCCATGAAGAATCATCTGTATTTGTTAGCGATTCTTAGTTGATGGTATCCTTAAATACAAAAAAAAATCTCTTGGTCATTATGATGACCATACTAGTTTTAAATCCACTCAGTGGGGCACTTGATGTTTATTGTCATTCAGGATGACATTGATTATTTCAGAGTTGGGATCGTACCTGCTGATGGGCTACCTATGTATCCTTTGTTTTGGAAAAGGAATCAGAACCCACGTAGTTCGAGTAAATGAGTATGATGTTTATGCATGATTGATGGCTCAAAGAAATATGTCATGATTACTTTTACACTCTAAGCTCATGTGAGTCATGCTCAGTGTGGGAAACAAGAGGTATTGGTGAAACCAGACAATTGTACCATCCAATGATGTGGGGCTTATGTATGTATGACTGCCCAAATAGATGAGGATTAAGATTTACTTCAGGGATGAAATCCATGAACAGGGTACATAAAGGTATATGTGCTTCATGGAGATTTGGATACTCTAATCTTGGGTCTTACTGCTAAGGAAGATGCCCAAGTTAGGAGGGGACTTATGATTGGGTTTTACTCTTGAGAAGGAAGCCCAGATCAAAAGGAATTATGACTGGTTAATAGAAATTAAGACTGGGGATTATTCCTAAGGAGGAGGCCCAAGTTAAAGGGATTTGAAAATTAAGGGACTAGGGGATTACTCCTAAAGAGGATTCCCATATTTGGGGAATTATGACTGGGGATTATTCCTAAAAAGGAGTCCTAGGTTAGAGGACTTAGGGATTACTCCTAAGGAGGATGCCCAAATTAATGAGGACATGGACTGGGGATTACTCCTGAAAAGGAGGCCCAGGCTTATGGATTCTCTCATCTTAAAGGATGAGGTTGGATGAATGAAATCTCTAACATTAGTGACATAAAGATGTGAAAATCACTATGTATTGAGAGATGTTCCATGGAACTCCGTTCAGATAAGAAATTCAATCAAGAAAACATGCCATAAATGGCTTTGAAGAGTGTCTTGAAGACTGAATTTTGAATAGGACAGGTGGAATGGCATAAGAGGGGAGGAATGGGCAGGAAGGGCACCCAAAAAGATATTGGTGCGCAAGTCCTGGTAGGCGTGCATGTACAACATGGGAGCACAAGTCCTGGGCACGCAGGTATACCTGCGCGAAACAAGGGTACATGCACGATTTTTTGCCCTTAGAGTAATATTTGGGCGAACCTTGGTCAAAGCCTTTAGAATTTTCCCTAGAGGCTTTCCAGAATATGGCGCACAAGTTATGATGAAGAAGTAGGGAGGCACGCAAGTTTGGACATTTCCCATAAGGGTAAAACAATTAGGATTGCAAGTGTTAGTGAATTATAACACTTAGACCTTAATCCTATTGTTTAGACCATCCATTCTAGGTAACGAATTGCCTTACTGGTGTTCTGAAGACCTAAAAAAGAGACATGGGCATTCAGAACTCTGTATTTGAATTCTGGAAAGATTCATCCCCGAAATGGGGGTCCCACATGTTCTATTTATAGGCTTCTGAAGACCCTGGGTAGTTATCACTTAGGGCGCACAAGTCACTTGCCCGACAATTAGGTGGCACACAAGTATACTTGCGCGACAGTAGGGAACTGGCACGACCATAAGTCTTTTGACTCTTTTTCATTCCTTTGTCAATTTTTGATTATTCTTTAAAGGATGAATCACATTGGGCGAAGTCATTTCCCTTTCCATTCTTTTAGACAATGTGAAGAAAAAGAGTGTCAACAAAAGTCCCCCCTCAGAGTTGGATCCGGAGAGAAAAGAGGATTTGACTCTTAGGAAAAAGAAGAAAACCAAGGAATATGCGGCGCGCAAGGTATAGCACGTAGGTAGTGGCACGCAACTTCTAGCTGGATAGACTTTGCCATGTAGGGTACGACTATGGCCTATAAATATGTGGCCCCATTTCTATAAAAGGCATCCAGATTTCAAACTTTCGAGCTCTCGCCGCACAAGTGACCTTTGCTGCGCAGGTTGCTCTGTTTTCTACTGTCTCTTTGCAGTCGTGCTATTGTAAAGGTATCTGGACCTGTGCGGTGATACATGCACACCAAATACATGCATGACACATCCATACTTGTGCGTCAAGTTTAGACTTGCGCGCCTTGATGGCTTTGCCTTTTTTTTTTGAATTCTTTCACAAATTTTATAAAAAATCAACTTACTTAAGAGTTAATTATTCAAACTTTGTGTAGATTCAATGGCTCCCAATAGAATTGGAACGGATGATGAACTGGCTAGCAAGTGGATTGATGACATGATGAACATTTTTGGCCATGATTACTTATGATATCTACAATAGCACTTTCCTAGATTTGGCTAAATACTTGAAGAAATGTCATCTTAATTTCACACAAAGCATCTACTTACCTCTCTATGGTCGTGGTCATATGCAAGGAGTCAGTGTTCTAGATGAAAATAACTATATGCCTGAGATGTAGCTACTCCACTACTCCTCTATTTCAGTTATGCTATGCATTAAGAGACACATCATTAGTGTGAACTTCTTCCATGTCATTTCCTTGCAGATATGAAAATGGCAATCCCATGGGCTGAAATGTTTTCCGCTTCTGGTTGGTGGAGAGAGGAAAAACATGGAATTAGATCAATATCTGAAAAGAGTACTCTCTCCAAATGGATCTTTACTTCCAATGATCCATTCTCAAATCCATGTATCCATTTTCCAAGACTCTTGGATAGAAACAGAGTCACTATTTGATCAGAAGAAAATTTTCTCAATCCGCACTCAAGAACATCCTTTTACAATTATTACAAGAAGATCTTGTATCACTACATCTCATATTGTATCCAGTTGAATGAATGAATTCTAGGTGATTGCCGATGAAGCTCGGGATTTCGTAAATCAAATGAAGTGTTATGTTGAATGCCTCTTGTAATTATTGAAAAAGAGAAGAGACTCCAGTCTGTGGATGTCCTTCTATCTCCTGTGTATCAATGAAAAACACTTTCATCTTCAATCATTTGTACCTGCATTCTTTTTCTACATGCTTTAAATTTTACCTAAGCCAATGGGCCTAGTAAGCATAGTTTGATTTTGTACTAGGATTAAAGTAAATAACCCTACAAAATTTGAATCTTTTAATTGCTCAATATTACCTAAATCAGACAAAATGTATGTTCAGTGAGCTGGAACTTGACTTTTATTTAGAGTTCCTTTGTCTTTTGTGGGAAGTTTAAAGTCATGCACGTCGGACATAAAGAGTCTAATGTTTAAGGTCGAAATAGATTTGACTGAAATGAATTATAATTGACTCAATTCCTTGAAAATATATCTGAAAACACATTACCATACTCATGTATCAGGGAAAATATGTAAATTATGACATAAGAATAGTTGAATTTGAGGAATGATATGAAAAAAACTAAAAGGCATTAGAAAAGTAGTTTCCAAGAATGAAGTTACCATTATTTAACAAACCTGTTAGGGGGTTGAATTATGCAGGGCCACCTAAGGGAATTGGATATATAGTCAAATAAATAGTATCTTTTGGCTAATAAGTCTGTTATGTAGACTGTTTATGCAAGGCCTCCTAAGGGAATGTGTTGCATAGTCAGGCAAAAGAACTCATAGAAATTTACTTTCCTAGTGCTAAAAAGCCAGTGAATGTTCATGAAGATTCAAATTTTCCAATGTATAGAGTTTTCTGTATGGAAAGAGGTACTTGAATATGGAGAAGATATTTCCAAAAAGGATTATTGAAGAAGTGGATGAATATCACTCTTACAAAGGTCTGATCCAAACGTAGGGAAGGAGAATATAAACCATAGACTTTAATACTTTTAGAACATGAGAAAGGATATGGAACAAATATGTTAAGGATGACTATTTTTGCGGATCCCTACATATTTTCATTTAGACAAATAAGGACAAAAGAAGTTTTCTTCCCAAAAATGAAGTTACCAGTATTTAACAAGACCATTAGGGGGTTGAATTATGAAGGTCCACCTAAGGGAATTGACTGCATAGTCAAATAATAGCATCTTTTGGCTGACAGGTCCGTTATGTAGACTGTTTATGCAAGGCTGCCTAAGGGCACGTGCTGCATGGTCAGGCAAAAGAACTCTCAGAATTTCTGGCCTTTTGTGATTAGAAGTCGAAAAAAGTGTTATGAAGATCTATAAGTATTCAATATTAGGATTATAACACATAAATATGGGTATTGTCCAATGTATGCAGAGTTACATGGATCAATGATAACCATAATCATGTTGTGGTTGGGTCCTGAATGGAAATGTTGGACTTCACTACGTATCCCATAAGGATGGGAATCAAGCCATACGTAGTTCTTGAACTACAGTTTAACGTCATGTGGGAAAAAAGGAATGAAGATCTTAATCTAGGGTCATAGAGCTTGGACCATTATAAGAAATACACAGTGTGTGTTTTCATGGGAACTTTTCAGCCAAGGTACTGAAAGTGAAATTTGGGGTTAGGCCCAAAAGACTTGGGGCTGGATTCGAGGGACACTCGAATGTTCCTACGTATCCCATAAGGATGGGAATCAATCCCACGTAGTTCTAGAAATACCCTCTGTAAAATTTTGTTCGTACATGTGAAGGGTGAAAGGGGACTTTAGTGCAATGATGGTTTAACCCAAGATAAAAGATTTGGGCATTTCCATGTATGCACGTAGTCTTTGGAATGAAAGATGATTGAAAAATCAATGTAAATAATGGTTCCCTCTCATGTGAGGGTATCAAAGAATATGGTATTTTATTGTCGTACATGACAAAAAGTGTTATACAGTTTAACATCACATAGCAAGGAAGAAAGTGAACCAATGTAAAGATATTGATTCTGGGGACGGTTTCATGAATCAACATCATATGAGATGGAGGTGCACTGATGTGAAGAGATTGGTTTTGGGCTTGAACCTCAAGAGGTTTCCTACGTACCCAGCCTGCAAGGCAAGGATCAAAGTCTGTGTAGTTCAATTAAAGAATGAATTAATGATCAATTTTTCCTTGGGTAAAACGACCTAAAAAATTATGGTGTTGGGACTTACACATGGTTAGTAGCCCAGAGTGAGTGTTATGGTTGAAGTTTTCTCTAAGATCACGTGAGTCATACTCGGTGTGAGAAACAGGAGGTAGCAACAACCCTAACGATGAACAGTTTAATGTCATGTAGTACATATAAATGGACTATGCAGTTTAAAGTCTTGTAGTTAGGACTATTGGTGCTCCACAGTTTAGTGTCATGTAGCAGGGAAAAAGTACAGTTTAATTTCATGTAGGACGCATCAAAGGACTTTCTGTATAGTTTAGCGTCATGTAGTTAGGACAATGGGGACAACACAGTTTAATGTCATGTTGGACGAAAAAGGGACGATATAGTTTAGCGTCATTTTGGACAAAAGTACAAATAGTTTAAGGTCGTATGCATCGACCGTGGATGATGTAGTTTAATGTCTTGCTGGACGTAAGGGACTTCTATATAGTTTAATGTCATATAGCAAGGAAGATGAAGGGGGACACAGATTAACATCATGTTGGATGAGTTAGGGAACTTTTTCACAGTTTATCGTTGTGTGGGAAAAAAGTAATACAAATAGTTTAAGGTCATAAGTATGGACCATTGGTTATGTAGTTTAACGTCTTTCTAGACATAAAGGTCTTTTATAAAGTTTAGTGTCATGTTGTTAGGATGTCACAGTTTAACGTAATGTTGGACAAAATCTCAAATAGTTTAAGGTCATATGTATGGACCATGGATGATGCAGTTTAATGTCTTGCAGGACATAAGGAACTTCTATATAGTTTAACGTCATATACCAAGGATGATGAAGGGGGACATAGTTTAACGTCATGTTGGACGAATTAGGGAATTTTTCACAATTTATCGTCATGTGGGATGAAAGTAATACAAATAGTTTAAGGCCAAATGTATGGACCATTGGTGTATTCTGTGTTCATACAAAATATTTCGTCAGAAATATAGCATTGTTTAGATTAGTGATGAGTTCTCCATCCATTGAGATTAATGAATAAGCTCTATTGGAGTAGACCTTATGTATTGTGTAAGGTCCTTCCCATTTTGTCTCATGCTTGGGAGGTTTCCTTCCAGGTATCATTGGAGTTCTGAGAACTAATACCAATTCTCCCTGAGTGAATGAACGAAGATGAACTTTTTGGTTGAAAGCTCGTGCTATTCTATTCTGATAGGCTTCCAAGTGGTGCAAAGTACACAATCTTTTCTCATCTAACCATTCCAATTCATTCATTCGCTTTGGAGATTGTTCATCTGTAGATGATTGATCACAAATGGATACTCTGAGTGAAATCAATTGAACTTCAATGGGAAATACTTCTTCTGTTCCATATACAAATGAATATGGAGTTGACCGCATTGCAGTGCGGGTGGTGGTCCGATAAGCCCATAAAGCATGAAAGAGTTTATCAGGCCATGATTTCATATCATTATCCACCATCCTTTGTAGTATATTTGATAGAGTCTTGTTGAAAGCTTCTATCTGGCCATTATCCGCTGCATGATACCGAAATGAATGATTGGATTTGATGTTGTATTCTTGAAACAACTTCTTCACCTCGGATGAACAGAAGTTGGTGCCATTGTCTGTCAATAAAGTATGAGGGACACCAAATCTGGTAATGATGATAGACTTGATGAAGCTAAAAATGCATTTAGAACTGACATCATTAATAGGTATTGCCTCTGCCCATTTGGAAAAAAAATCAGTAGCAGTAAGAATATACTTAAACTGCTTGGCCGTAGCTGAAGGGTAAGGTCCCACCACATCCATTCCCCATGTGGAAAATGGCCACGAGTATTTATCTGTATGAAGCAACTCTGGAGGTTGATGAATGAAGTTGGCATGTAGTTTGCATGAATGAAACTTCTTTATGAAATCAAAACAATCTTTTATCATTGAAGGCCAAAAGTATCCAAGTCTTTGAATCTGATCAGATAGTCTATATCCAGACTGGTGGGCACCACAGACTCCTACATGCACTTCTTTCATGACAGCTATTGTCTCTTCACCATTAATGCATCTGAAGAGAACTCCATCAAAATCACCCTTGTAGAGAATTTTCTTCTAGGTGATCTAGGCCATCATAAAGAGTAAAGTTTACCACACGTCATCAGATTTGTTCTTTCCCGGCTTTATCAGGTGGAAGTGTTCCATTTTTAAGGTATTCCCTAATAGGTGACATCCATCCTGTAGTATGACCATACAGTTTAGGAATGGGACTAATGTCATTAATTTCCTCTGTTCTTCTTTGAACATAAGGTGAAATTGCAAGATGGTGGGCAATACTAATGGTTGTTCCGTCCCGATTTGGATCTGCCAGTGCTGTGGCTATATTAGCCATTACATCATCTTGGGCATTTTGTGATCTTGGGACATAAGAAAATGTTGTTTCTTAAGGGAATTCCACCATTAAATCTCTGACATAATCATACAAAGGTATTAGTTCTTCTTTTCTGATGGCATAATCCCAATTGACTTGTTTGAGTACCAGGTCTGAATCACCTTTCACCTTTAAGTGATTCACTTGTGCTTGAAGCGCCAACTCCAATCCTGCATTGAGAGATTGGTATTCCACTTCATTATTGGTACCACCTTACCATAATAAGAAGGAATAAGGTAACACTAACTTTTCTGGAGAAATGAGCACAATTCCTAAGCCAACTTTGTTGAATTTAGGATTTTCCATTTTCCTCCCTGTTGGACTTCTAGAAGCACCATCAAAATACATTTCCCATGCCTGAAGACTTTCTTGAATAGAGGAGACTTCCTCATCGGGGAGTTCAATATCTAATGATGTGTATTCCACTGAAGGGTGTTCAGCCAGGAAATCCGCCAGAGCTTGGCCCTTTATTACCTTTTGAGACACATACTGAATGTCGAATTGTTTCAAAATAACTGCCCACCTTGCCAGATGTCACGTAAGCCTTGAATGACTAAGGATGAATTTGAGCAGATTATTGCGAGATACTAATTGGACCTCGTGATGTTGCAGGTAGTGTCTCATCTTTTGAACTGCAAAGATTAATGCCAGGCAGCACTTCTCAATACTTGAATACCGGGTTTCTGCTTCAAGCATAGTCCGAATAAGGTAATAGAGGCTGTTTTCATTCCCAGCATCATTCTTATGATCAAGAAAGGCACCCAATGATCGCTCCAGAGTTGTCACGTAGAGGATAAGTGGTCTTCCTTCAACATGTGGCATGAGTATTGGTGGACTCAATAGGTATTTCTTGATAATATCTAATGCTTCCTGACATTCTTCAGTCCATTGGTATGTGACTCACTTCTTCATCAATTGGGTGAAGGGTAAACTTTTTCCTATCAAATTAGCGATGAAACGCCGAATATAGGATAAGTGTCCTTTAATTCCTCTTAATTCTTTCAAATTTCTTGGAGGTGACATACCAAGGATAGACTTTTTCTTCTCAAGATCGACTTCAATGCCATGATGGCGTACAAAAAGGCCAAGAAATTTTCCTGAGGTTACCCCAAAAGCACATTTTAAGGGGTTCATCTTCAAATTATGTTGTCGAAGCTTTTGGAATATGACTTCCAAATCAGCCAAGTTATTATAATGTTATTTGGATTTAACCACCAAATCGTCTACATATCATTCAACAAACTTCCATAAAAGGGTTTGAAGATACGATGCATGGCACACTGATATGTTGCGCCCGCATTCTTTAAGCCAAAGAGAATTACCAGGTAGCAAAACACACCCTGAGGGGATCTGAAGGCTATAGATTCCTCATCTTCTAGGGATATTCGGATTTGATTATATCCGGAATATCCATCCATGAAGGAAAGTGCTTCATAGCCAGCTGTTGCATCAATTAAAATTTCTGTAATTGGATCTGGAAAATCATCCTTAAGAAAATTCCAATTAAGATCTCTGAAATCGATGCAAACTCTAATTTGTCCGTTCTTCTTCTTTACAGGGACAATATTATCTAACCACTTGGTATATTGAACTTCTATGAAGAAGTTATATTTGATATGATTATCTGCTTCAGCTTCAATTTTGGAAGCATAAGTTGGGTGTGTTCTTCATGCGGCTTGCTTAAATCCTCGATGTTCTTCTGGTAAACCCAAATGATGAGTAGCAACATCAGGATCAAGCTCGGGAATCTCTATATATTTCCATGCAAAAATGTCTCTATTTTTCTTTAAAAATGAAATATACATATCTTGTTCTTCAAGAGTCATGGCCGCACTGATTAAAGTGGGGCGTGGATCTTCTTTTGTACCCAAATTTATTTCGTTGAGTTCATCCACGGTGGTAGAGATACCCTCTTCGAATGATGGAGGAGCATCCTTGAGATCTTCCTCTTCTTCTTCAACATGTGTTATTTCTTCCATTTCTACTTTCATAGTAGATGATGAAGCAGAATTTTCATGATCAGAAGAGATGTCAAAATTTTAAAATCTTGAAGAAGAAGCTTCCATTTATGTCTCGATTGATAATGATGGGTCTTCCATGGGAAATAAAGAGGAGATGATGGATTGAGAATCGACATCATTGTTCACCTCCGATGTTGCTATAACTTCTTTTGGCCTGATTGGTGAAGTATATACTTTTTGGATTTCAGCAGATGAAATGAAGACATCACCATTTGGGATTTCATCACTGCTTGGTGGGTTACCAATTTCTCCCATGTTGTCTGGCTCGATTGTCGTAATTGACGTTATGGATCTTTCCATAAGAGTATTTTGATTTGGGTCTATCTTGTCAAGTTGACTAATAGGGAAAACATAATCTGTACTCAGATGTGTAAATGGATTTACTGGAATCTTCTCAAAACCATATGGAGCATTAACTTTGGTAATCTCTTTTGTTGTGGATTTCTCCCTTCCCTTCATGTGATAGAATTCCGCATCAATGTATTGAGACTCACATGTCTTAAATGGGGCCTTATCACCATATAATGTCCTAACTTGACCATCGAAACAATATTTGAGACATTGAGGGTATGATGAAGGGATAACTGCATGTTGATGTAGCCAGGGTCTTCCAAGAAAGATGTTGAAGGTTGAGTCTTGATCAACAACCATGAAATCTGAATTAGACACAAGATATCCAAACTGAGTTCTGAGTGTAATCTCGCCCAGTGTTTCTTGTTCATTTTTATCATATCCTTGTAACATCAAGGTAGAAGGAGATAAATTAGATTTCGTGAATCCCAATCGAAGAAGTGTACGAATGGGAATGAGGTTGACTCCTGATCCATTATTAATGAAAACTCTTCGGATGTCTATGCCATTGACCTTTACAGACAAGTACAAAGGACTAACATGTCCATGCACGACATCATCTTCATCTTCATCAGTAAAATATATTTCTGCATGGCATTATGTAGTATTATACTCTACATGGTAGACTACAGCTGCAGCAATTTCAGTTTCAAACTTTTTAGGACTTGACAAAGCCTTAACGAGTGCTTCCTGAATATCCTTTGATAAATTAAAGGCATAAAGAATTGATAACTTGGCCGGTACTTGGGAAAAATGTTTCAATATATCATACTTTCGATCCAAAGGTCTACGTTTCCCAACAGGAATATGTTGTTTAGCAGGTGTCTTTGAAGTTGATGATTTGGAATTTAATGCATCTTGTACTGGGATAGGAGTCGGTAATACTCCTGGATTTGGAAGATTAGACCAATTAGGTCTATTTACTTGCTGAGAGGAAGAAGATGGAACATTCAACCAATATTCCAGAATAATTGTTCTAGGTCTGAGTCTGCCTTGTGTGGAAGAACATGCTTGTTCTTGTTGAGCTCGTTGAAGGGCTCTACCACAAGTTTCTGCCGCATACACAGTTCTAGCAGGGGTATAATTGGAATAGTGGCCTCTGAAAGATCCTCGTCATCCCCTGTATCTTGTGCCTCTGGAACATCCTCTGATTCCTCTATTTAATATAGGGAATTTGGGCTCATAAAAATCGAAACTGCGAATGGAATATGGATTTGTTAATTGAATCATATTAATAGAACCGAAAATCAACTCTTCATCCAATGAAGACTCTGCCTGATTAGCCTGTTTAGGATGTTTTGTTTGGTGGGACGGTGCCCGTACATTTGAAGTAGATGGCATGAAGTCTTCCAGAGTCAAAGAAAACTTAGGCTTTGACACATACTCAGTTTCTTCTGATTCTTTTTCTTTCTTTGAATCATGCTATTTCATTGAGGATTTTCCCTCTAATGAAGAGGGTTTTTCTACGGCATTCATGGCAGAAGGCCCAATTGGTTTCTTCAATTGTGTTTGAAAAATAGCATGAGTTCGGTTGATCATCTTTCGGGCCATCCAATCATCATATTTTTGTGCATTTTTGCTTTTGACTTCTTGCCATTCACCTTCTTCCTCTGGACCTGTAGTAGTGACACATGCTACCTGATTTGAAGAACCTTTTAGTTTGACTTGTCCCGAATAGACCATCTTTTGCAGGAGGTATTTGAAGACAAAACACTCCTGGATGGGATGCCCCAACATTTGATGAAATGGGAAATAATTGGGACGATCTTCATCTCCTTCCTTATTTGGCCTTTTGTGCCTTGGTAACTGAATCAAATTATTTTCCAGAGCCAAAATGAAGTAACCAGGAACTTGTTCATATTGGAAAGAGTATGTTTTGATCTTCAGATACTCAAATTGTTTCCATCTTTGATCTCTTTGATCTTCTTGACGAAACAACCTTTGTTGTTGACGCTCAGGAGGTGGAGCCCTTCGGTAATATGAAGGTTTTGAAGTAGAAGAAAGTACATGTGCTTGCTTAAGCATAATTGTAGCAGTCTATGCTTTACCCATTCTCCTTCCTGGAGATGATGGAATTACATGAGATTTATCCTTAGTCTGTATAAGAGAATCACCAATCTGTTTAGAGATTGAAGTAAGGTCTCGAAACCCTCCTGTATATTTCATAGGGATCAATGGTGTGCGTAATTCATCATGCAGATTTGCCACACAGATTGGCAACAGTTCCTTTGGAGGGAGTGCTAAGCTTAGGGAATATGTTAATCCCTTCTAGTGAGCAATGAAATATGAGACCCTTTCATTCTCCCTTTGCTTACAGTTTGTATGATCAAAAACTGTTTTCTTTGGCAAAGTTGAGCTGAATTGGAGAGGGAATCTTTGGTGAAGATCCTCCCATCCGGTAATTGACCGGGATTGCAAGCTTGTGTACCAAACAAATGCTGGTCCTTGTAAGGTTCGCATGAAGTATCTGAGTTTCACTGCTTCTTTCAGCTCCGGATTTCCCATCATAGGATCGCAAAAAGACACGTAATGCATCAAATGATGTTCAGGGTCTCCTGATCCATTGAAAATAGGGAATACAGGGTTCCCAAAACTTGATGGGGGATAGATTTAATCTACCCATTCAAGGTAAGATTTCTTTTTTGGTTGAACCTGCGCACGCTTCCCTTCCATAGTCTCTAACTGAGCTGTTAATGACTCAATGGTAGTTATTAAATTTTGAGAAACATCCGGTTGAACTTGGACTTGGGTTGGTACAATGACTGGAGTTTGGACAGGTATGGAAGTGGGTATTACAACTGATGGAAGGACTACTAATTGTTATTACACTTGACCCGTAGGATTATACCTGTGAGGGTGTACTAATAAAGGAGGATATTCTTGATCCATGTCAGTAGCTGCAACAAACTTCCTTCGCTGAATGACTCCAGCATTATTTGGAGGAAGACTACCTTGAAGTAGTTCTGTGTTCAACCTCGTCAATTATTTCATTGCTTCCTCTTGTTGCACAAATCTTTGCTCTAGTGAGAGTGATTGGAATTCTACAGAGGAAGGATATGTAACCTGATTCTTTACCTTCCCCTTGTTTGATCCCTTTCGGAGAGGTGGAAGTGGGATATTTGAAGGAACACCCAGATTTTGGGTAAACCATTGATTTCATGTACGCACACCTTCTTCATTTGTGTCTGTGCGTACAACTTTCTGGGCAGGAACCTCTTCATATGAGTCCCCGGTGTGAGCCTCATCTGGTGGATCAGAAACAACGGCATTCATGACATTAATTGATGCATAATGCATTGCATCCCTTCTATCATCATTTCTGTGATTTTTTCTTCTTCCATGTCTCTGATGATACATTGCCTTTCATTGATTCGATCCCTCAGGAACTTCTTAGCAAACCATAATTTAGAGAGAGTCTCCCAATAACATGGCTCTTTTTTCCTCTTGGGGCTTCTTCCCTAACCGAGAGAAGACCGACTTTCTTTGAGGGAGGGATTGAGTATTTGAAAAATTCCCCAGTCCGGTAGACTGGGGTTGTTCCTGCTGTTCCCGCTCAACTCCTCGAATCCTATTTGTTGATTATGAGGGTTGGTGTAAAAGAGTCCCCAGTCTGGCAAGCTAGGGCAGCTCTTGACATACTATTTCTGAGACTTTCATAAAATCTCTCAGGATCTTGCGGACCTTGGTCCGGAAATTGGATGGATGCATCAATCGATATCCACTTTTATCACCCGGTTCAAAAGACTGTTAGATGATTTCCGACACTTCTGTCACATTATGATGTGCTTTCTCCATATGAGAGGCATGTTCAATATTCTCGTTTTCTTGATATAGGAGTAATTCAACAACTTGTTCTCTGTATTATTGATTTTGAGAGGAACTAGTTGAAGCTTGTTCTTGGGAAAGCCTTTGATTACAAAAAAAGCCAATTGATTGTGGCTGGCCACGGAAAATAACATTGCATGAGACCATTTTCGGTGGGCTTTACTGACTGGAGAGAATAATGAAATGTAGTGATCCATGAACACCCCATCCTCTGACATGAATACCAGATGGGGCATTGGCGATTAACTGGCACAATCTTCTTAGTGCGCTAAGGCATGAACGCTGAAGGGCTCTCTACTGCTATTCAGCCTTCAGATATCGAGAGACTGATAGAGATGCCAAATCAATCTGAAGTTGTAACCCTTCTATTATCATAACATGATTTTCATATTCATCATAAGATAATACTTTATTCTTCAACTGACAAAGAGTTTTCCATATGTTGAGACTAATATCATGAATTTAATCTTCTGTCAACATCTCTGGAATGTCGTACTGAGAGTCAGCCAGATGCCAAAACATGACTGGCACTTCACCTTTCACCAGTTGTTTTCTCATGTTCATCATTTCCTCTTTATCATTCAATGAAGATTCTTCTACCTGATTTGACCAGAGTTGGTGATTCCTTATTGCTTCATCGGATTCAATAAGATTGGTAGAGAAATAAATGATCAAACTAGAAGTTTCATGACTTAGGGGTGGTTTGGAGAATGACCTACATTCTAGGCTATCTTCCAATTGAGAAAGTATTTCACCTACTAGCGATGAAGAATCATACATGACTGGTTTCTCATTTGCAACTGCCTCAAGATAAGAGGGCTTTCACGGCACTACATTGTCCACTGGAGCATTTTTCGGGCAGTGTGCATCGCTAATGTGGAGAGGAATTTCGCAGCGAAATTCATCATCATGGGGAGGACCACCATGGTGGGTTACAGAAAAAGATTAGATATCTTGCTCATTGGTCTTCTGACCACACAGAGGGTTCATGTTGCTCTCATATGAAGATGAAACTTCAAGATCGACCAAATTGTCATGAAGCAAGCCTTCATGAGGAAGTGTCTATTGAAGACCTTCACAATTAATGTTCCCACTATTGGGAAATGAGGGAGTAGAATCTTGCATTCCAACAGATAACTATTTGAAGGCTTCAAGAACTCCATCATCGAGCAAGTCCTTGTTACATATTGGATCTTAATTTCTTGATTGTGTTGGGTGGGTCTTTTTCTTAAACACCTTCTTACTCGACTTGGAAACCACTTGTTGATGAAAGTGGTTACTCTGAGTAGGTGTATGTGCCTGAATAGAAGAGATGGTCAGGTTAGGCTGGCGATCTCTACTCAAATCAGGTGTATGTGCCTAACTTGGTTGTCCGTATGATATGGGGGAGTATTCCCCACAACCCTCTTGGATTGGAACAAATGTGTGTGTCTGTTCTGGAATGAATTGTTGATGTGTCACTACACTGGTAGGGATAGATTTATGTGCTTTTCCCCGAGATGTCACTAAATCTGTGATAATATCCTGGCAAGCAACCAGAATATGAGCAGGGATTTGCTTCGGCTCTTTCACCATTGATAGAATATGCTTGGTGGCTTCATTTGTCGTAACAGGGATATATGTCCATTCCGTGCTTGGAGTAGGTGTATGTGCCTGATATTGTCCTCCTTTTCCTGTTAGTGAATCCTGACAGTACTCAAGTGTGGGGGCAGAGAGTTGAGTCTTCCTTCTGTTTGTCGCCATAGCTTTCCAGCTGACTTCTCTGTGTGTTACCAAGCGAGACTGTTGGTAGGCTTGATCAATACAAGTAGGTGTATGTGTCTGCTGATTGTACTTCACTGAACGTGGTTTACGACCTCCATCAAGTGTAGTCAGATGAGCCTGCTGATTAGATGATGATGTATAAACAGGTATATGTTCATTCTTATAGTACTCCGCCGGAATTGCCTGGCAGGATTGGCGTGATACTGCCAGACAAGTCTGTAGGATAGCGGAATTAAAATGGGTAGGTGTGTGTGCCCGCTCATTGATTTCCACCAAGTTAGGTTGGTGGAATTCTCCAGAAATGGAAGATATGAGAACATGCTCACTGTTGACCGGATTTCACCTCTGGCGATTCGCCTTGCCTGCTCGGGTTCGAGGAACATGAGATGAATGCCTGGAGTCGACACACACATCATGTTGAGGGCGCACTTCCACACGAGTCCAGCGGTGATTGTTGATGGGAGCCCTCAGGAAGGTCTCCTGCTTCTTTGAATTAAGGCCCTGAGGGAACAACTCATTCATTTCCCCAGAATAAGGGAGCTAATGGTGATTGCGTTCCAGGGATAATGACCCGAAACGGTTCGAGACGGTAGTTAGCACCACCTGCTTCTTGATCAATTGTCATCGCTTTCCGGACGACCAGGGTGAATTGTTCACTTGGAAGTCTTGTCAAGCAGCCTCCAGAGTTGGAATGGTACAATGTTGACGGTACTCCTTAACTAGTGCATTTGATACCCAGCGTTGAAGACACTGAGTAGGTGATGTCGTCCTCATAGTGGACGATGATCCAACAGGAGTAGTAGTAGTGGCATTCACAGCAGCAGTATTCATATGTGTGATCTTGAGAGCAACCATTTCTTAGAATGCAGAAAATCTTGGAAATGAGTGTCTGTTTGATATAACAGACGTAATCAAAATAAATTCAGCCACTACATCTTTTAGATGAGCACATATGTCAATGATTTTTTTTGTTGGCCCTCTCATTGAGTTTAAATAGGGGCCTAAAAAATAAAAAAACAACATTTTAAATTGGTTAAGGATTCACGTCGGGTTCACCATTTTTTGTTTCTTCTTGAATTGGGGATGACCTCATTGATTGAAGGTTCAAACATTCCAATCGGTTTCTAACGGGTTTGTTTGTAGAACCGGAAACATCCAATGATTCCACATCCATTTGGACCTACTTTCCAAAGGTAGGCGCTCATTAGTTGTGGACTGATGAGGCTTTGGAATTTGCATTGGTCGAGAGGATGGGAGTTCGGACTCATAACACCTTTTTTAGGGAAATTATTGTCTACTCGGGGACTCTCTTTATAGATTTAAGTTATGTTCGTGAATCCTTATTACATTACCAAGTATAAAATGAGATTTCCTTTAGTCTGACAATCAATGATTTATATGTAAGAAATTCAGAGAATCTTTTATATGTATTCGAGGTTCTTCATCGATGAAGAATCATCTGTATTTGTTAGAGATTCTTAGTTGATGGTATCCTTAAATACCAAAAAAGTCTCTTGGACGTTATGATGACCATACTGGTTTTAAATCCACTCAGTGGGGCACTTGAAGTTTATTCTCATTCAGGAAGACATGGATTATTTCAGAGTTGGGATCGTACCCACTGATGGGATACCTGCATATCCTTTGTTTTGGAAAAGGAATTAGAACCCACGTAGTTTGAGTAAAGGAGAATGATTTTTATGCATGATTGATTGCTCAAAGAAAGATGTCATGATTACTTTTACACTCTAAGATAACTTGAGTCATGCTCGGTGTGAGAAACAAGAGGTATTGGTGAACCAGACAATTGTGCCATGCAATGATGTGGGACCTATGTATGTATGACTGCCCAAATAGACGAGGATTAAGATTTACTTCAGGAAAGAAATCCGTGAACAGGGTCCATAACGGTATATGTGCTTCATGGAGATTTGGATACTCTAATATTTGGGCTTACTCCTAAAGAAGATGACCAAGTTAGGAGGGGACTTATGATTGGGTTTTACTCATGAGAAGGAAGCCCAAATCAAAAGGAATTACGACTGGTTAAGAGAAATTAAGACTAGGGATTATTCTTAAGGAGGATTCCTAGGTTAAAGGGATTTGAAAATTAGGGTACATGGGGATTACTCCTAAAGAGGATGCCCATATTTGGGGAATTATGACTGGGGATTATTCCTGAAAAGGTGGCCCAGGTTAGAGGACGTGGGGCTTACTCTTAAGGAGGATGCCCAAATTAATGAGGACTTGGACTGGGGCTTACTCCGGAAAAGGAGGCCTAGGCTTAAGGATTATCTCATATTAAAGGATGAGGTTGAATGAATGAACACTCTAACTTTAGTGACATAAAGATGTGAAAATCACTATGTTTTGAGAGATGTTCCATGGAAATCATTTTAGGTAAGGAAGTCAATCAAGAAAACATTCCATTAATGGCTTTGAAGAGTGTCCTAAAGACTGAATTTTGAATAGGAGAGGTGGAATGGTATAAGAGAGGTAAAATGGATAGGAAGGGCACCCAAAAAGATAGGGCGCACAAGTCCTGTTAGGCACGCAGGTACTGTGTGGGCGTGCAAGTCCTGGGCGTGCAAGTATACCTGCGCGACACATGGGTACTTGCACGATTTTCATCCCTTAGAGTAATATTTGGGCGAACCATGGTCAAAGTCTTTAGAATTATCCCTAGAGGCTTTCCAGAAGATGGCGCGCAAGTTATGATGAAGAAGTAGGGCGGCGCGCAAGGGTGTCCATTTCCCTTAATGGTAAAACACTTAGGCACACATGTGTTAGTGAATTCTAACACATAGACCTTACACATCTTGTTTAGACCTTCCATTTTAGGTAAAGAATTACCTTATAAGTGTTCGGATGACCTGAAGAAGAGACTTGGGCATTCAGAGCTCTGTATTTGAATTCTAGAAAAAATTCTTCCCCGAAATGGGGGGACCACAGGTTCTATTTATAGGCTTCTGAAGACCCTGGGCGGTTATCACTTAGGGTGCGCATGTCACTTTCATGACAATTAGGTGGCGCACAAGTATACTTGTGCGACAGTAGGGAACTTGCGCGACCATAAGTCCTTTGACTCCTTTTTCATTCCTTTGTCTATTTTTTATGTTTTCTTCAAAGGATGAATCAATTTGGGGGATGTCATTTCCATTTCCATTCTTTTAGACAATGTGATGCAAAGGAGCATCAACAGTGTCCCGGATCAAAGGTCTGGGCCCTGATGAAAGGGTCTCGTACCATGTCGGTGGATTATCGGGAGAGTTCGTTAAATGTCGGTGAGTACTAGGCCGCAGTCAGGTTGTCCTAATACAGGTGTAGTAACTCCTGAATATACACTAACCGTACTATTTCTAGTATAAAATATACCCTGAAGGGGATCTCAATGTCAGACTAGACAAGGGTCGCCTCCTCATGTGTCTAGAGCGTCAAGCTCCACCACCTCTGTACCATGCCCTAAAAAAGGCTTGTGGCTAGAACTACCATTTGTTCTATCGTTGTATCTACTAGAGAAAAAACTTGAGTAACTACCTCCAGCGAATACTCAACTACCTAAGGATCTGTCTCACCTCGTAACCTCGGTGGCCTTTTTCTTTGGAACTCATGCAGTGTGCTCAGTCAGTATGCACTGTCTACTGGTGTGGCTAGTAACAACTTCTTCTATTTGGGTGGTGTTGCTTCTAGTACACCCCCTTAAGGTAATATATCTATAAGTGGTCCTTAAAAAGATTCCTTATCACTCAGTAGAACATCAGTGTGATCTCTCACTGGAATCCTGGATGGTTGCCTTTATAGAGGCATCCTATAAGGAAACAGATGCCCCATAATCTATTATTTATACCTCGTGAGATGACTCAAAAGAGATCTAGTGAACGGAATTCTCAAACCACATGCAATAAGTTTATTTGTGTACAAAGTCAGAAAAAAAATCCATTGTCCTGGCGTATGGATACATCAGGCACCACACCAACACCAGACTCTCCAGACTAAAAGCTGAACTCAAGACACTTAACACTATTGTTCTCATTGAAATATATAGAATTTTAGTTCTTCTGGTAGAACAAACCACCTTTTTATACCAGTTTGTCATGACCCATCCCCCAGTTCCCATGCCATGATAACCCCAACCCACCTTCCATAGGCCAGAGGCTCGTGACTAGCACCGGAAATGAATATCCCAAAAAAGGAAATTATTTTCTTTAAACCTATAAACACACAGATAGACCATACAATAAAAAGAAAAACATTAAGGAAATAAAGTATTAAAACCACCAAAAAGTATCATTACTGAGAGTAAAGTTTGGGAACTGAATGAAAAGGGGCCAGAATACAAGTCCAACTAAAAGTAAAGTCCATCAAAAGAAGTAAAATATCTGGAGGCTGCCCTAGAAGGATCATACCAGATGGTTAGGTACATCTCTCTTTCAGATTTCACTTTATCATGCCATGAATATCGATCTACCTTTGAGCAAAATATAGTCCTAGCTCCCCAAAGTCCTAGTCAAAGATATCTATTGTCTGCACAAGACACAACTAGTGCAGGTGAAGCCTGTGCATGGGTGTGTATAACAATACTCAGTAGGCACCCTAAGACCCCATGGTCTCTCTGTAATCCACAATGAAAAACACCAAAAAGGATATACCATAGATGTAATACCACCATGGAAGATCTCAAACACATAGAAGAAATTAAAAAGATGAAACTCAAAATAGGTATAACTTAAGTACATAATTAAAGATGGAAAGTCATAAAGCTAGATCATTTATTCTTTTGAGAGGTTCTACTACTGATCCACATTGGATCGATAAGTGTTGAAAACCACATGATCGCTTGGTGCTGAGCCACAAAGGATCTCTAGGTGCTGACTCATACATGATCGCTAGGTGATGACCCACACCGGGTCACTAGGTGCTGACCCACATAGGATCGTTATTCATTCTTCACGTCACATCCATCCACTGAATTCCCACCCTTAACACGCTTGATTCAGGGAGGATCCTCTCCTCAATTAATTGTACTTAACTAAATATCCATTAATTCCGGCATATAGTAACCCCAAAAGACCATATCGTCATAAGGGTCCCAAGACAATAGACGGAGAGTC
Source organism: Viscum album (assembly GCA_963277665.1). Taxonomy (NCBI): domain Eukaryota; kingdom Viridiplantae; phylum Streptophyta; class Magnoliopsida; order Santalales; family Viscaceae; genus Viscum; species Viscum album. Next base: position 146,489 of record CAUJRU010000078.1, read on the forward strand.
ATTCAGATGCCTGGTCTATAAGTTATAGGATTTTAGTATAAACGCATCAGTTAAATTCAAGTCAGATCCAACCCAGCCATACTACAACATCCCCCTAAACTCAAGTGGAGTATATTAGATAATCCAAACCATCATAATCATCCCAACACCACTGATGGTGTATCAATTAGACTCTGTGTCAGAGAGATACAATCGTTTTAGTAAACAGTGGCCGGTTGCGTATGGACCTAGTCTGACCCAGTCAGACTGACCTGAAAAACTTGGCCAGGGGGTCCCACGTACCACATTTTAATTAGAAGGACTTTACATAGCCCCTTCTGGGTCAGGTTTGATCGGGTCCGGCCTTTCCCATGGGATAGGCCTAATGGTCCTCATTAGGCCTGACCCAATTTGTTCGAGGGTCCAACCTGCTAGGTCACCCGACGACATTATATTGTCTAGCCAATCCTAAAGGGTGTGGGTCTTGCCTGTCGGCATAGGTCCGACCTGCCAGCTGATGACCGGCCACGCTGTGCGGCAGGTGGGGCACCGTCTAGTAGGGACGCGACAGCCACGCTGTGTCTGGCCCCCGCTGGCTCCACAGAAGTGAGGCCTCCTCCAGCTATGGTCGACGGACCACAGCTCGCTTGCTGTCGAATGGCCCGGACACGGGCCACGGTGGTAGCAGAGGTGACTTCGATGGGCCACCAGAGTCTCTCTTGTGGTCTGGTTTTGGAGAATTATGTGCCTACGGTCTTAATAGGGCACCATCATCATCGTGTAGCCTTCGAATTCACCTTGATGACAAGTTACCTGATTGACATCGAAGAAGAAACCAAGAATAACTATGGAAGAGGGACCCAGCCTTGTTCGGGTCAGCCCACACCCTCCACATTAGAGTTTAAACATGGTGATAAAAATGATGATAACCACAAAGCTTGAAAACCCCCAAAATCAAATCCCCGCACAAAATCCACCAGTAAGAATGAGCGATTCATGGATCAACCCATTTGTCAGTTGATCATTGTTCATAATTAATTTTCCTAAAAAATGAAGAAATCATCAAATAATTATAATGCATAAACCCCTACCTCATTGATGTTCGATTCTGAAATGATCGTCCTCAAGGTTATGAAGAATTTGATGTTGCTTCTGGATCTGTTATTCGAGGAACATCGAAGACAATGAAGTATCATTGATGTTATTAATTCTTCATTGGCGAGGAAGATCATTGGAGTTTCATCTAAGGATCATCAATGATTACTTCTCATACCACCAACGCTTCAAACAATTAAATGGAAAACATATAACAGTGTTTCAGATACATTATGGCATTGTTTCATTATGTTTTTCATTTATGAAACAACATCGCAATTATGCTTCCTTTATTTCATCATTATGCTGCGTGATAGGGCTATTAGTGAGCCTCAATAATGTTTCTCATCGCCGCCTCATCGCTTCGACTCATTTTCATCGTTCGCCACTCAACAGTGTCAAATGAAATACAATAAATTATTTTATTATTTTTCTCAAAAAGTCTGAAGAATAACATTTCTGATCATCCCTTTTCAGCCGAAGTTAATTCATTTGTAGGTGAATCTCAGTGGTTTGAGTCCAACGATGCCCTCATATTTTCTATCTGAGCACCGATTCAAAAGTTATAAAAACCCACTTGCATGTATATTGAACGCACCTTAAAAAAGTTCAAAATTTTGTCTCGGCCTCACCGGGCCTCAGAATCACATGCTGTCAGAGCGCGTGGTCTCAGAATAATTCCTTATAATAAAAAAACATGTAATTTCATGGAAATTATAATGAACATTTTTATGATATCATAGATGATTATATTATCATCTGTTTTTTAGGAACATTGCATCATTATTTAGATATTAACTTCTTTATGTTTGTATAAAGATTTTCTGGATACGTTCATGTTCAACATCATAGGGTATAGTTAATTCACTTATATATTGATATTAGTATAATATATATCATAATTTTTCATTCAATTCATCTATATAAAAATGTTTTAATGAAGTTCATGTAGAATGAATCACATCGCATCGCGGAGACGGTAGGTTGTAGGTATGCACGAGCGACGATATCATTCCAAAAATTGTTGAATGGTATTGAAGTAGATGGTATATAATTTTTAATAATTAGTAACATGTTATAATAATTATATTCTATTATTATTTCCATAATCATACCCATCCATGTAAGGTGGTGGTGAAAAACGGATTAGGCCACGATATGGAGACTGTAAGTTGTATGTACGCACGCCCGGTGATTTCATTTTTCATAGGATGGATAGAAGGAGAAATACCATTTTTTCATATTTATAATAATATCTCAGTATATTAGTGATATATATGTTATTACTTTATAATGAAACAACCAATGGTGACGAATTATAAGAAGAAAGAAGTTTGAAATAATCGGTAGAAGAGATTATCTCTTCCTCGACTTGTTTCCTCTAAATCTCTTTTTGGAGCATTAGAGTTGGTCTTTTAAGATGACCAAAACCTCTAGAATTAAAATAGGGAAGATTAGAAGGAAAAAGGGATGGGTATGGGTAAAATTGAAGGCTCAAAATGAAGTGAAGAAGTGAGGGAGGAGGTTTCCTTTTATAGTTGAGGTGAGGGGAACTTTTAGAAACTCCATAAATAATTATTTATAATAAAATATAACCCTACTGAAAAACCACAAAAATATCCCAATTACAAAGATGACATAAGATAGGGTTTTAATATTATCAACAAATAAGTTTTGGACAATTTATCTTTTCAATTTAAACCACATCTTTTTAATTGACACTTAGTTGTTCTATTTAATTTTAATTGTGGTAATAACATTCTAAATATATAATGGTTATAAATATTTACATATATTATGTTAATTTACCATAAATGGATATTTAATGACATTTTAGACTTTATAATAATAAATTTTTTATTTTTAAATTTTTTATTATTACTTTTAAATAATTTAATAAAATGTTATTTTCATAAAATAACAATAGTGTCAATTTTGACACTATTCATTTATTTGACTTAAAGTAGGCTCCGCATAGAATATAAATTCAAAAACAAATATTTAATATACTCATAACATGTCATAGTAATGTATAAAATTATTTTTCCACATTAATTAGTTCATATGATATTTCCTTTAATATTTTTAATACCATTTTTTTGAAATTTCTATTAATAAAATAATTTTTACATCACTATTGTGTCATCATTAATGGATAATATTTAATCTATAAAAATTATAAATAAATTTATATGATGTAGGAAATTATTTTACATTTATAGATACTATATATAGTAAATATTATCTCCTAGTTATCCTTATATTAAAATTAATATACTTAAATGAAACGAGATTGTGGCGTTTTGTCAGTCATTCGTTTTTATTATATTCATGTCATATTTATAGGTAACTGGCCATTAAGTGATTCCATTTCGAACAATAGATAATACAGATATAATTTAGTCATCCAATAGGATTTTTATATGGTTTAATGTAATTTCATAATATTATTTTTACCTTTAATTACCCAATTTACCTTTAACCATGATAAAAAAAATAATTACCAAAGTTACTATTCACAATTCCCAAAAATAGAAGTATCCTATTAATATAATTTGGAACTACTGATTAGAAATATGGAATCAATTTTTACAAATTCAAAACACATAATTTTCAGTAGTTATTTGAAATTAATCCCATTTTTGAAAGGAGAAAATGGGTTTTTAAAGATAAAATATTGAAAATGTTTAAAATGTTTTTACATCTGAATTTAATGTAAAATTAATTACAATGACTTACATTATATTAAATGTTAAAAATATAATCAAATTAAACTTTTAAACCATTTAATAATGTTTTTATCCATAAAAATTATTTCAATTTAAAAAGTTTTTTTAATTAAAATTTAGCGTATTTTTACTATTCATCAAAACATCAATGTTATCATAAATATGTCATAAATTCATCCGAAGTAAATTTTTATATCTTTGTTCAAAATAAAATGTTTATGTAATCATATAATAATTAATAATGTGTTAAAATCTTAATTTAAAATGGTTTTTCCATTCAAAGGTGTAAAATTAAACTAATTAAAAAAGGTTTTTGTACATCAAAGAGGGTTTTATTCATACTCTGTGACTAAAATATCAATTGGGTGAAAATAAAAAATATTTTATTAAGTACATAACACATATATATCACATTAATTTTATTACCAAATGAAATTCAATCAATAAGTCAAATATCTAATTGAGTTATATTTTTTATAAATAATTGATAGCCAATGAATGCACAATGAATTTTCATAAGTTATTTGTAATTATTACCGCGTACCTAACAGTTGGGATATAATGTTAATTTTATAATAAGGCTATGTTGTGGTTCGTTTAAACTCATGATTGCGAGAAAAGTAATATTCTGATGAATAAAAAATATTTAATAAAAACATCTATGTGTTACATTATACCCCCCTTAAACTAAATATCAACCTTAAAATTCGTTACATGGAAACAAATAGATTAGGACACCTCACCCTCATCATATCCTCAAGTTCCCATGTAGCTTCTTCAAATTGTTGGTTCCTCCATAAAAATTCGACGAAGATAATGGTCTTGTTCTATAGAACATTATCGCTACGATCTAGAATCTCTATCGTTTGTTCTTCATAAAAAAGATATTACACCAACAGTATGACTTCTGAGCATAGTATATGTGAAATTTCGAGTATATAATTTCTCAGTATAGATACATAGAACAAATCATGAACATGGGAGAGATTATTTGGATGTGAAAATCTATAATCTACCTTCCCAACACTATACCAAATTTCAAAAGGACAAATATTCATAGGGTTCAACATTTCCTTCTTTCCCATTTGATTACTCTCTTCTAGGAAGATATTGTTAGAAACACCTTATCACCCAGATCAAACTCTATGTATTATCTTCGGTTTTTAGCATAATTTTTTTTCGACACTAAGATCCTCTTATGTGCTTTTGAATAGATCTTAAATTTTTGCCCATTTCATCAGTAAGATTAGGCCCTAATAGATTTATTTCCCCAACTTCATCCCACCAAGTTGGAGTTATTCACTTTTTACTATAGAGGGCTTCATATGGAGCCATCTGAATATTGGATTGAAAGCTATTATTGTATAAAAATTACAAAAATGGTAGGTGTTGATCCCAAACACCATTGAAATACATTGAGAAATCTCCCAACATGTATTCTAGATCTTGAATTTTCCTCTTAGACTTCCTGAATTTCCGAGGATGATAAACAGTGCTGAAACGCAACTCTATATCCAAAGTATGTTGAATACTTCATCAGAACATCAAGGTAAACCATGGATCCAAATTACATATAATTGAAAGTGGTACTCCATGAAATACTACCACTTACTTTACATATATCCTTGAAATATGATCAAGAGAGAAAACCACTCTAACAGTAATAAAGTGGGCAGAATTTGTAAGGCGATCAACCACAACCCAAATAACATTATTTCCTTTCGATATTTAGGAATGTCCTATAACAAAGTTTATAGTGATGTTTTCCCATTTCCATTCCGGTATGGGTAATGGTTGTAACATACCCTTAGACTTCTATCTCTCAGCCATAACATGCTGACAAACCATGCATCAAGAGACATATTTAGTGACATCGCTTTTCATGCCATCCCACCAGAAGTACTCTTTTAGGTCCCTGTACATCTTTGTGCTTCCAGGATAAAAATAGAATGAAGAACTATGAATGTAATCTAATATCTCCTTCTTTAATTCAAGTGTGGGAGGAATACAAACTTGGTTCCTAAACCTTATTATTTCGTCACAATCAAAGTTGAATTCAACAACATTTCACAAATTATTTTATAGCTCAACATCTTTCTTCTAAGCCTCCTTAATCTTCACTTGTATTTATGGTTGAAAATTCATTTGAGAAATTTAATATTTCCAACCTTCATTTAAAATTTCAAGATCCATCCTTTGAAAATCCATAAATATTGTATCTTTTGTGATCCTCTTGATGGATAGGCTAACATGGTCTTATCAACTTATTGCATATGTCACCATGTTTTCTTTCACAGGGTAGTAATGCATTGAGTATTTATAATATTTAATCAACTCCAACCATATTATTTGGTCTATATTAAGATATTTTTGTGTGAAAATATTCTTTAAATTTTTATGATTAGTATAAATATCACATCTTTCACAATAAAGATAATTCCTCCGTATCATTAATGAAAATATTACCGCATCTAACTCCAAATAATGAGTTAGGTAACTTTTCTCATGTATTTTCAACTTCCATGAGGAATAAGATATCACCATATCATTTTCCATGAGAACACATCCCAAATCTTCTTGGATTCAGCACAGTAGATCACAACCCTTTCTTCACTACAAGGCAGTGTGAGCACATGTGCATTTTCAAAACTTCTTTTTAGTTCATTGAATTTGTTTTTCACATTCCTCCATCCAAATGAACATAAATCCATTCTAAGTCAACTTGGTTATTGTATTAGATATTCTCGAGAAATATTTCATAAAATGATTATAATATTCAGACAAACCAAGAAAACATTGGATTTTAGTTACCATTGTTAGTCTCAACCATGTCTCAATAACCTCTTTTTTTTTCTGGATCCACCTATATCCCCTCCTTTGAGATCATGTGACCAAAAATTTAAATTCCTAAAGCCAAAATTCAATGTTGGTAAATTGGAAATAATGATTCCCTTTTATCAGGTTCTTCAATGCAATTCTCAAGTGATATTTAAGTTCTTCCTTGACCATTGAATTGACAAGAATAACATCTATAATAACTACCACAAACTGATCAAGATAGTCACTAAATACTCTATTCACTAGATCTATGAAGATAGTGAGAGAATTAGTAAGACCCAAAGGCATCACTATAAATTCATAGTTTCCATACCATGTACATAATTCCATCTTTTGTATACCCTCCTTTTTGACACTTAATTTATGATATCCTAAATGATAATCAGCCTTGAAAAAGTATTGAGATCCACTAATTTTGTCAAATATGTCATCAATGTGGGGAAAATGATATTTTTTCTTGATAGTGATATTTTTATGTTCTTGATAATCAATATAGAGTCTCATTGATAGATATTTCTTCATAAAAAATAGAATAGGTCCTCCCCATGGTAACAAGCTAGGGTTTATGAATCACTTATCAATATTCTATTGGAGTTGCTTATTCAATTCCTATAACTAAATTGGGTTCATTCTATAAGGTTCCTTTCATATTATCATATCAATTTCTATGAGTTCTATTGAAAACTCAACTTCAAATTTTGGTGGAAGACTAAGAAATTTCTCTAGAAAGACATAATCAAACTCCCATACAATTGGTGTATTATTAATCACGAGTTTCTCACCAAACCTTTGAGATAAATAACCTTAATTTATAGGAATGAATACTAATATGATGAAACAAATTTCTACTTGAAGTTTATATTCATCTTTTCATTGATAGATGGTCATAGATTGATTTGGAATGTGAAATGTGACATCACTTCCTTGTCAATTGATATGAGCTCCATATAGAGAAATCCAATCCATGGGAAGAAACACATTAAATTCCATTATATAAAGGATAACAAGATTTGTAGGAAGCACTTTCCCATAAACTTCAACTGAAGAAGAATGATAAACTTTTTATGTGACTATTGTTTTATTTGTAGATGTCACAACTAACTCGACATCTAATTGTTGAGGAAATATGGTGATACCCTTAAAACATTATAAAGAAATAAAAGAGTGGGTTCATCCTAAATCAAATACAACATTTTATACATTAATGTGGATGGTAGGTGTACCTTTCACCACCTCATTATTTTATTCCACATCGCCAATAGTGATTTCATGTGACTTTCCTTTTTCTTTTGTATTAAGAGTTTGTTGATGTCGATCATCATCAATAACCCTTGGATTTTTGAATTGATTGGCATAATACCCAACATCCTTGAACTCGTAGAATTGAAGTGTAGGAGGTTCATTCTAGGTATCCTTTTCATTGTTCACATAATTAGACACATTTTTCCCATCACATAAGCATTAAACTACCCTACGAAATTCTTTGCAACACATAAAACATTTACAAGTCACTTTCTGAAAATTCCCTCTATGTTTCTTTCTACATTTGGAGCATGAGGGAAAAATCATCTTCTTTTTAGTGTGGTCTTTATATTTTCCTTTGAATTCAATTTTTATCTTCTTGTCGAACCCATATTACTAATGGGTTGCTCCAATATCCATATCAACCTTGAGAGCACATCGAACAATTTTCTCGTAGCTATTGAAGTCCCTTATGGATAATTCCATTCAGAGACTTTGTTTTCAGCCTCTAAAGAATATATTAGTTTTAATCTTTGGTTGGATAATAATTCTATAAGTGTACCTTGTAGGTCTGGTAAAATTTTCTTCATAGGTACCAATGGATTCATCATCATTTTTCTTATGTTCAAGCAACTCCTTCTCCATATTTTTTCAAAGGATACGAGGAAAGTACTTATTGAAATATATGTTCTCGAACTTGTCCCATTCCATTTACTTAATTTCATCACTTTGCCACGTATTCTTGATAATATTTTACCATTTATCAGATTATCCTTCTAAACTATAGTCTACTAAAGTGAATTTATCATGTTCTGAACATTTTAGAACTAAAAATATATATTTTTGGTAAACGACCCATTTTTTATCCACTAATGGATCAAAAGACTCAGTGAATGAAGGTGGACAGTTCATCATGAATGATTCAACATAAGTTTTCTCCCCCTTTGAGTTATTTGGAAGTCTGGCATGATTCAAATCTTGAGAAAGTTGTGTGAGAATGGATACATGAATTTTCATTCTACCTCCCATAAAATCTGGTCTCTTAGGGGAAAAATAATTGCATTGCTCATCACATTCTGTATTAAAATAGTTCCCTTGGGTTCTATCCATTGACTAGGACCAAGAATCATAGTGTGAAAAACACTAATCGTAATGGGAAAAAAATAATTCACAAATAAAGTTTCAATTTAGGAAAAATTAGGTTTTATCCTTGGTTATTCATGAACAACTCTAAAACACTATGATAGGATTGTAACCAATATATATACATATCCCTAGGGTTCTATCAAAGGTTCTCTCATAGTAGTTTCCAAAGGTTAACTATACCTTTTCTATGATACCAACTATAATGGCCCATACTTTACATGTAGATATTACCTCAACATTGAAGAATATTTATTACATAACATAACAAAAAGCACACTAGGACCATACAGGTTTAGTTATTTTAGAAACTGGGAATCATAAACAACTAGTTCATAAAATATCCACATTGTCTCTGCTTATTTCTTCAAAACTAGACTCCATTTTTATATATCTTACTTAATACCCTTCTTCATGACCTAGGGAAAATTAACATATGAAAGGGTGAGCTGAAATTCTCATTAAGGGTAAACACATGAAATATCAATCATATCAAAATCATATGAACATAGCATTTGAAAATCTTATACTGCATATAAAGGATCAGAATATCATGTCATGGATATATCATAATAGTGAAATGTAATCCCAATAGTCATAACATGAGACATGAAATTTTGTGGAATACAAACATAAGCATATAAAATAATTTCATATTGTTAAAGTCTCACTACCAAGATCATCATAGCGTACAAAGTCTATTACTGAACCGAGTTGACTCCTTGTTCCAGCCCTGTATTATTGAACTTGATTTATTTGTTATTCCAGTCATGTCTATCTCATGATATATAAATATTTATCCAATGAATTAGAGAGAAATTTAGGTCCCACACATCTATTAATGATAACATTATTATGTGTGTCATAAAAACATAAATCATTTATCATATCATAATACATGAAATAAAATGGGTTTCTTAAACATCATTCCATCATAATCAATTTAAAATAAATGGATTTCACAAAAATAATTCAATAATAAAAATAATAAAATCATTGTAATAATAGGGTTATAAACATAACCCTATTTCATCTTATATAGAAAATCATTTTGATAAAACACTTGAACTTAATTCCTGAAGAAAATATCCTTTCTTTTTAAAAAATGTTATCTTTTCTCAAAATACCATGCAATTTTTATAAGAAAGTAATTTAGTTGCAAATAATCATGAAATCATGTAAAATAAGATTCATGTAGATAAGGTTTCATGAAACCGTAAAAATCCATTCAATCCGTATAAATTAAAAAAACATTCTCCTTGTACTTTTGTCAGAAAAGTCAAAAAGTACCTCAAATCGATTAACGAAAAAAGATTTCTTTCATACCATTTAATAAAAAATTTACCACTGGGTAAAATTATCATTAAAAAAATTTATAATAATATAAAAAATATAATATAATTAGGAAACATGGATGTGGATGAAAAATATACTCATAGTAAATTCTTATGTTTAATCAATCTCGGTTAAAAATGATATTGTAAAATTATCCTTTATCTTACGTCCAATATCCATTGAATGTATTAAAACCTCCTGTAAAATGATTTAAATTGTTTTATTGACTTATTTAAGAATCATAATCGTTTTTATGATATCATATATTATTATATTATCATCCTTTTTTAGGAACATTTCATTGTCACTCGTTATTCGGATATTAACTGCTTTGTGTTATTATGCAAGCTTTTTTAGATATGTTCATGTTCCACTTCTTAGGTTATAGTTAAATAAATTATTTAATGATATTAGTATAATATATATCATATTTATTAATTCAATTAATGTATATAATCATGGTTCAATAATGATCATGTAGAATGAATCACATCGCATTGTGGAGACGGTAGGTTGTATGTGCGCATGAGTGATGATATCATTCCCAAATTTGTTGAATAGTATTGAAATGGATAGTGTATAATATTTTATAATTAGTTAAATGTTATAATAATAATATATTGTATTTATTTCTATCATTATACACATCCATGTAAGGTGGTGATGAAAAAAAACTACACTAAGACACAGAGACTATAAGTTGTACGTATACACGTGCGGTGATTTTGTTTTTCATACGATGGATAGAACTTAAAATATGGTTGTATCATATTTATAATAAAAAATAAGTATTTTAGTGATATATATGTTATTAATTTATAATGAAACAACTAATTAAGAGGAAGTATAAGAAGAACGATGTCTGAATTCATCGGTAGAAGGGATTACATCTTCCCCGACTTGCTTCTTCTAAATCTCTCCTCGGAGCACTAGAGTTGGTCTTTTAAGATGACCAGAACCTATAGAATGAAAATAGGGAAGTTGATAAAGAATCATTTCAGGGTATGGTCTATCATGAAAGCTCAAAATAAAGTTAATAGGTGATGGAGGAGGTTCCCATTTATAATTGAGGTGAGGGGCACTTTTGGAAACTCCATAAATAATAATTTATAATAAAATAAAACCCTAGTCAAAAAACCCAAAAATTTCCCAATTCCAAAGTTGAGATGAGATAGGGGTGTAATTTCATCAACCAATAAATTTTAGACAAGTTATGTTTTCAATTTAAATCATATCATTTTAATTGACACTTAGTTATTCTATTTAATTTTAATTGTGGTAATAACATTTTAAATATTTAATGGTTATAAATATCTATTTATATGGTGATAATAGACTATAAATTGATATGTTATGATATTATAGACCTTATTATTAAAAATTAGTGATTTTAAAATATTTTTATTATTTATAAATATTTTAATAACATGTTATTTTTATTAAATATGAATAGAGTAAATTTTGACACTGTTTAGTTATTGGACATTAAATAAAATCCACACCGAAGATAAATTTTAAAAAAAAAATATTTAATACACTACTAACATGATATATGAACCTATAAGATTATTGGATTAAATTAATTTGTTAATATTTATTTATTTTAATACTTTTAATACTTTTTTTTTGATATTTCGATTAGTAAAATAATTTCTGCATCACTATTGTGTCATCATTTATGGAAATTATTTAATATCAAAAAATTATAATTAAATTAATATTAAGTTCATAATTATTTTGTATTTCCATATACTCTCTATAGTTGACATTATATTTTATTTATTCATATATTAAAAATAATATACGTATATAAAATGAGATTGTGATTTTTTCTCACATTCATTAGTTTTTTATTATATTCATGTGATATTCAGAGTTATGAGGTCGTTAAGTGATTCCATTATGAAACATATATGATAAGGGTTCAATTTAGTAGAAAAATAGTTTTTTATAGTTCTTATGATAATTTTATAATAATTTGTTTACCTTCAACTTCTTGATTTACCTTTAACCATGGTAATAAAAATAATTACCAAAGTTACTATTCATAGTGCCCAAAAATAAAAGTAGCCTATTAATATATTTTAGACTTACTAATTCCAAATATGGAATCCATTTTTTAAAATTCAAAACACATAAAGTATAGTAAATAATATAAAATTAATCCCATTGTTGAAAGGAGGAAACGTGTTTTTAAAGTGAAAATATTGCAAAAGATTTAAAATGTTTTTACATTTTAATTTAATGTAAAATTAATTCAAATAAACTGAATTATATTAAATGTAATAAATATATATCTTATTTATACATTGAAACTATTCAATAATATAATGTAACCATATAAATTATTTCAATGAAAAAATTTATTTTTAATTAAAATTTACCAAATTTTGACTATTCATCAAAACATGAATTTTATAAGAATAATATCAGAAATTCATCCAATGTAATTTTTTATATCCCGATTCAAATTAAAATGTTTTAGTTTTTATATAATAGTCATTAATGTGAAAAAATATTAATTAAAAAGGGGTTCTCCATTCAAATGTGTAAAATTAACTTTTTTAGAAAATAGGTTTTTATATATCAAATAGGGTTTTATTCATACCCTATTACTAAAATATCCATTGGATGAATATAAAAAATATTTTATTAAGTATATAACACATATATATCACTTTCATTTCATTTGAAAAATTAGTTCACTCACAAATACACATATCTAATTGATTTATATTTTTCATACATAACTGATAGCCAATGAATTCACAATGCATTATCTTAAGTGAGTTATAATTAATACTGCTAACCAAACAGATAGTCTATAATGGTAATTTTATAATAAGGGCATCACTCAGTTCATTTAAACTCATTATTGCATGAAAAGAAATATAATGAAGAATAAAAATTATTTACATAAAATTGTTCATAAAAATACCTCGCTGTTATAGAATCAATGTAATAAATTATCATGAAGATCTGAGTTTGTTTTCTTGGTTTTCATTGAGTGACTTTTTTGAACTAAACTATTGATTTTAAAATGATAACCATCAAATTTAGTCATACTATGCTCACCATGTATCTGATTGTGGTGAGGATGATTCTGACATGTTTAGAATGACTTATGGATTATTGATATAAATTATCAAAACAATATGAATGTGTTTTCTTGGTTATGAGTAGGTCAGTTGTTCTTTTTATTAAAATCGATGTCATTTTTATATAAAAAATGTACATAGAATCATATCTGTCACAACATGCATCATATATAGGTAACTTTTATTACTACACATCTTAAATGAAATATGGATCATTTTCCTAATGTATCAAAACAATACAAATGCATTTTTTTAGTTTTGATTATGTCCCATGTTTGTTTTATAAATCGTCATATTAAACTAAAAACACACACTTTAAACTATTCCGATCACATAATGTATCAGTATAATGTAAAAATAATTCTTATATATCACAAATAACTTTTAAATCAAGGTCTTAAATTATCAAGAAAATACAATCACATTTCTTTTGTTTTTAGTGAGTAACATTTTTTGAAATAAATAAATGATTTTAAACTCATAACAAACACATTTAGTCATATCTATCACACCATGCATCGAATTGAGGTGAAACTGATTTCCACTCATCTCAAATGACATATAGATTGTTTACCTAAAGTATCAAAACAATAAAAATATTTTTTCTTAGTTTTGAGTATGTCAGTTGTAATTTTTAATAAAACTGATGTCAATTTTAAATAAAAAGAAGAACTTAGAGTCATACTGATCATACCATGTGTCAGATTAATGTGTTGATGATTCCTGCATGTCCCAAGGTTGAAAAAGAATACTAACTACCAATATTACCAATATTTAATTATCTTTCTTTTTAAAACATATAGAACTGCATATTTACTTGATGTTCATTACCAAATAACATTTCTTGTTGTTGAAAGTTAGAACAACAGAGGATTTCAATAACATGAAAGGATTATCAGCTACTAATATTGAGTCAATATTAATTTTTGGAAGCTAAAAAGGAAATTAAAATTGGATGTGTGGCAAAATTGGAAGAAAGAATAATTTTATCTCTTTTGTGGCTTGTAGCATATAGTTGAAATTAAAATATGGATTCCCAAAATATCTATGAAAAAAACGAGATATATATTAGATAAAAATGATAATTAAATTAACTTACAAATAGTTTATAAAATGATGAAAAAACTAATTAATGAATTTGTTGGAATTCAACTTTTTTTTATGGTTGTATGTATTCTTGACACATATCCTTGTTGTGATTATCTCAGTTAACAGTTTGACCAATAAAATCCACTCGTACAAGAAAATAATTATTATAAAATTAATACTAAAAAATTAAAATTAAATATTAAAAAATAAATTTATTTTATGAATAAATATTTTTCTATGCAAACATTGTTGACCATAGGGATATGTAGATGGTAAAGAAAGAATTATGATAAAAAATGAAAATAGACCTCACTAGAAAATAAATAAAATATTGAGGAGGATGGGTTGAATTTCTTCACTATGGGTGGTGTTATCCACTGAATTCATTCAAATGTGAAATTTACAGAGAACTATTATCCTCATTATCTCATCTCCCGAACATTTATCATTTCATATTTCTATTCGAAACACATCCTCCATATCTTTTGGACATAGACTTATGTTTCATAATAAACTCTATGTAGTAGTCATTCATGGGATGAATAATTATCATAGTAATACAAGAATCATAAAATTGATTGGGGATGAGTCTCAATGAAAAAACGAAATAATAACTATTTGGGAGATAAAGATGATGAGGATGAAATTTATAATTAATTGTGTTCTATAAAAGGGTAAATAACTCCCATTTGTGAGAATTCAACCATTGGAACATGTTATTAACTCCAAACCTCAATTTCCACCAACTCCTTCTAGATCCATGTTACACACAACCATAGAAATGATAAAATGCAGGGTGTGAAAACTAGAGAAGGTGAATAAGGATGAATAAGAATAGACAACTATAGTGTTGTGTACCCTAGGTGTTGTGGGTTGGCATAATGTAATTTTAGCTAACGAGTGTATGTTTCTAAAATAAATTTATTTAATTTTATGTGGATGAAGAGTTAATAATGAATTCATTTCATTTATATCCTCAAAATTTTCCACAAGGATCTGAATAAATATAATATAAAATAATTGGTTAAGGTTTTAATATAATTGTTTTTCTATAAAACATGGGTTTTCAATAAGTTTTATTTTATTAAAAAATGATAGGTTTTTATGTGATTAAAAAATAGATTATAGAGGTTTGTACTTCGTTGACACTTACCTTGATAAGAAATAAAACTAAACGGGTTTCATGCCATCTGCAATGAGAAATTATAAAATAGAGGCCACTCTTGAATAGATATATAGATAAATATAGTGAATCTACAAAAATATTATATATATGTTAATGTTATTTATAGGTATATATATATTTTTTGGTATCTTTCTTTGAATATAATTATATATATGTATATTATTTATCATATTTTAATGTATTTAAATATATAATATCTTATTCGTTATATATATATATATATATATATATAAAATAATACTTTTTCTAATAAAACTAAAAACATACTATTAATAATAATTATCAAAATATGTTTATTATAAGTATTTATTATTCTGGGTAATTGAGTATATAATTTAATTATTTAAATTTTTGACATTTTAGTTATTACAAAAACGTGTATATATAGTTTACTAATTTAATTAATTTGAAAGTAACATGAGTCTATAATATTTTATTGGTTATTTAAGTATAAATTATACTACTTTTAATAAAATGTATATATAGACCTAAAATGTATATATAGACCTAAAATGATGAACACTGAAAAATAATTTCTAATATATAGAATTTGATAACATTCATTCATTTTTATGGAACACATGATATAGAAACCTAAGGATTTCAGGGAGGCCATCTAATATGCATTGCCCTATCCTTGAGTATTTAGGTAGGTCTATAAAGAAGTTGGGATAAAGTAATTAAACAAAACAATTCTGAGAAACATATGTAACCTTTAAAATAGAATATCACAACATAGTAAAATAAATACAACCCCTTGCTAATTTTAAAAACATAGATCCATTGAAAATATATAAATATGATATTACACATACAATGATTTACCTTAAAATAAAACTACACAGTCATGAGAAAATAAATTTTGAAGAAAAAACCCTTACTCTAGAATATTAAAATAGAATTTTAATAAAAAAATTCCTTTATATGAATTTCATAAAATTGTCTTTTTTTACTGCTTCACACCATCATCAGACTGAGAATTTGTTTTCTAAATAAATTTTCTAAATTTTTTAAGGTTTTTATATCCAAACTCTCCACTATTTATACAGTGGAATAAATATTTATTTTATTGGTTTATTTTTGGACTAGAGGTGATTCACTTAGATTTAAAAAGAACGAAAAATTAAGATTGTGGAGAAAGATAGGGCAAAAATATAGATAGTGATGAAAATTTATTCAAAAAGAAAGTTTAAAAAGACCAAAACATGATATACAAAATAGTATTCAAGGAAAGCATGAATGACAAACCAAAGAAAAATAGTATACAACAACTGGATCACAAATATAGAAAAAATATTAGAACATACAATGGAAAATCGGTAACCCTGAGATCTAGATATCAAAATGACAAATATGGAAGAAAATAGGAACTTATAAATGAGAACACATGCCTACCTCATAAGGTTGAATAAATTCTAAGACCCTCCGATCTAGATCTTGATGTTTTTTTCAGAAACCCTAACTGCAAACAAACATCAGATACCAAATGATGTACGGGAAACTATAGGCAATAGTTTTGTGTGATTCGAGTGGGTTTGTGTGATTCGGTCTACAATTCACCGAGGAGGATCACTGATAATGGGTGGAATTTTTGAAAAGCTTATGATATCTCATTGGGTCTGTAATAGGTTAAAGTATCCTTTTATCTGTTATTACTATTTAAGCGCTGATAAAAGGGATATATATCAGTGCTTTTTTAGCACTAAAAATTGTAGGTCTTTATTACAACTAAATGCTTTAACACATATAAATATGACTTAAGCACTGATAATAGATTTATAATTATAATTACAAAAACATTTTTAAATAAATATTTACTTATATATATATATATATATATATATTAAATTTATTCCTTATTTAAATATATTTATTATAAATTTATAATTATTTAATAATTTATTTAAATTATATCATTATTTTTAAAAAATAATATTTATTCCATTATAAATTTATATAAATTTATATAAATATATATATATATATATTAAATATATATATACAAATATTGTAAATATATTCATTATTTATGTAAATTTAGTATAAATTTAATAATTACTTAATTATATATAATTATATAAATAAATTTTTAAAAATAATTTTTACTTTATTATGATAAATATATAGTTTTATAAATATATTATATAAATGTTTAAATATATTTTTTTATAAATATTTTTTTATTAATATTTTTTGAGAAATATTTTTTTTCAAATATTCAATTAACATTATTAATGAATATCTAATTTTCAAATCATGTTAAAAATGAGTGAAATAGATCAAATTAAAAATAAGTACACACTAAGAATATGGAAAAAAATGGATATGTTTTGTGTGTGTGCATTGTATATAAAGTTTTTTTAATTATTTATATTTAAAATCAATATAACGCACTTTTGATCTATATTAAATTTAAAAATCAAATGACAGTCAATTGTATGTCCATTACTCTGTGCATTTAGTCACTAGTTTTAATTAATACTGGTTTTTAATTTTAAAACATTATTCACTAAATATATGAATAATTAATGTATAGATAATAAATATTTTGTAATATATAAATCATATATATATATATATTTAATATATATTATTTATTAACATTATCAATAATCATTTGCTTAATAAAATGATTAATATTTTACTCAATTTACTTATTTTTAATTTTAATCTTTTTAATTTTCATTTTGCATATCTATATATTTAATACATACTATTTATTTGTATCAATAATTAATATATATTAGAATCAATTTATTCATTTTTATAAATAATTATTTACTTAAAAAAATTTAAATATATTTTTTAATAAACTCATTATTTTTTTTAATTTTTTTTCATTTTATTTATTCAGACCTTTATGAGTGCAAAAAATCCTCGATATTTCACTCCTTTATGAGTGCTAAATATATAGTGTTGATAAAGGGTAAACATTATGACTACTGAAAAAGGAACCTATAAAAGGGTTAAATTTAACAATTATTTCTTTAGATGCAATAAAGATTCCATTTATCAGTTCTTTTTTCTACCACTGATTAATACCAACACTGTTAAATGCAAGTTTTTTAGTAGTGACATCCACACTTGATGTTATCGTAATCCCAAAAATGGAAATCATGAAAGTATGTATTATATAATAATTATAAAGGAATAAATACATCCAAAATATTATATATATAATATAAAAACATTATATCCATTATAATTCCAAACCTTGAGATGTGGTAATAGAAACACAAAAAACAGCAGTTCGCAAGGTGGTGGTTCACCATATACATGAAATAATGATTTTTTACCCATTTTATGGATTTGTGTGAAGGGTTAGGTTTTAAAAATATCATAAAAATATATGATCATATTAAGTATACTAAGGATATAAAATAACCTTGATATAATAAGAGTTTAAGGGGATGGAGAAGGAAACAAAACAAAAATGCACACTAATGAATGTTACCTTCTGTTTGAGTAAATCCTATTTGTTTTAATCAAAGTACTTAATTGGATTTATTTATACTAAAATTTAGGTTTGTAGGATTGTATGATATAATTTGGGATCTTTATTTTGTTGATTTTGGTTGATAAAAAGTGCTTGATAGGTGTGAATAAGTAAGGGGTGAGTACGCTTTTATAGTGGAGGAAGAGTGGCATTCGTATAGATACTAAAAGGTAAACAATATAGGGATGTATTCCTTATCTCATTTTCCTCATAAATTTAATAATAATTGATATTATGGTTTATTGTTTTGATCCAAAACACCACCACACAAAAATAAAATCATTTTTATCATTTTCCCTTAACTTCTATGTTTACTCGACTTCACATTTTTATTTTTATTTCAATTTTTTAAGAGTTATGTGAACCCAAGTTTTTCACATGAAAAAGGGGACCAATGAATATTATTACACATATTTATATACTATTGGTTCTATATATGTCCATCCAATGAGTTTTAAACAAGTTTCAAGGTCACATGTCCCCTTAAGACTAAATTTTAACCATAATTTAAAGTTGTTTTTACATGAATCACTGTAATTATTTTTAATCCATTTCACTAATTACATTGATCAATAACTAATTTTATCTTACTAGAAATTATAAATTATTTTGATTCCAAATATTTAATCCATATTTCCAAATTCTTATTGTATATGTGGCAGAAATTAATTTAAAATCAATCCCACATATGGGATGAGACAACATGTTTTTAATATGAAAATTTTGAAAAGATTGAAAGGTTTTTATATAAAATTTCTTTGTTAAATAGATTCAAGTGACATAAATTGGATTAATATATTTACAATAGATCAAAATTAACATTAAACCCAATTTAAAATATAATTTAACTATATAAATAAATTAAACAAAATAATTTTTCTATTAAAATTTAGTATTTTTCAATATTCATCCAAACAAGAAATATTTCATAAAAATTCAAAACATCACCCTAACCTAAGTTTTATGTTCCTATTTTAAAAATTAATTTTATTTTTTATAATATTATTTATAAAATTATCAAAATTTTATTTTAAATAGTTTCACCATTATATTTCGGTAAAATTACCTTTAAAAAAATAGACATCTTTATACATAATTTTTTTTCTTATCACTTCTCTAAAAACATAATATTTACATTAAATAGTTGATTGAATATAATATATATATATATTTCATTAAAATAATTCATCAAAAATTTGTTTAATTAATTTGTAAAAATATTCATCCAACAAGTGATTTCACATATTTTCAAAAGGGATTTATTTTCATTTATAGTTAATTGATCATCAAAGAATAACGTGTGAACGAAATTTTCATAATTTAATTAATAATATTCATTCCCTCCATTCCAATGTCTTGGTGATAATTATAATAATATTTTAATAAAAATGTTAATAGTATATTTTTGTTTAGTAAAAATCGGTCTCGCGTATAACACAAGCTTATCGAAGGAACTCAACATAATGTGTACCACTGACCAAACATAGTGTTGAGTGTACCACAAGATAATATAGGTATTTTTTGTAGCGTGAAATGAAATTCATGAAATAGTTTTAATTTATTCAAAGAATAATAATTCATAAATACATTGGGTGTTACATATTGAGATTTTAAGCAAGACTTTTTGTCTGATAATTTGAAGACGGGAATCACAGAGTATATATCCTTATGATTAGTATGACATTCAGTTATGGATTAATAAAAATAGGTATATGGTGATATTATTATCCTTACCTAAAATATTAAGGAAATGGAAAAACATCACCATGGGCTTCATCATAGGGCTCCCCAAATATATAGTTCCTATAATGCTATTTGGTTTATAGTTGATGGCCTTATGAATTTGTCACATCTAATTTCCATCAAAGAATATCTCTACTATTAAAAACACCCTAAAATATACATAAGGGGTGTGGTGAGGTTGTATGCAGTACCACTATCAATTTTATATGATCATTGATTGTGGTTTACCTTAAGGTTCTGGATAATTCTTCGGAAAGTATTGGAGACAGAGCTGAGATTTAGAAAATTATATTATCCTCAGGAAGATGGTTCTATTGAATGGGAAATTCAAACTCTAGAGGATGTATTGAGATCTTCTTCGATAGTTTTCCAAGTATTTTGGGATTAAACCCCCCAGTAGAGTTTCTAAATAATAAAATTTTTCATGAAAGCATTCAGATAGAACCATATGGGGCTATATATATGGGAAGATATGTAGGTCTCTAACATACTGGAATGAGGTTAGAGAGATAATGTTGATAAAAATTAACATTGTACAAGAAATAATGGAGATTATTCAAATCATTCAGATTTATGGAAGAGATAAAAGTTGAAATAAGATTTATGAAGATAATAATCTATGAGATATAGAGTTTGATGTTGGTGACAAGGTGTTCCTTCAAATATTTCTATAGAATCGGGTTATGAGGTCTGGGAATAAAAGGAAGCTGATCCCAAGATAAATTGATCCCTTTAGGTTCCTTGATCATGTCAGGTTCATATCTTATCACTTAACACTCCCATCACACCACTATCAAGTTCATAATGTGTTCCATGTATAGTTTTTGAGGATGTACATACCAGATCCACTTCATGTACTAAGAATGTAAGTTATACAAATGGAACATGACCTTTCCTAAAAATGATCAACTTTTGGAATTCTTTGATAAGTGATATTATGATATCATAAAAAAGTTCCCCCATCCAATCATTGTTTTATGGATAAACAATAGGGTTTAGGATTCTATATAGAAACTTGGGAATGTGATGATTGAAAATTACCTTGAATTATTTTCATTCATGTAATAAAATATCAAGGATGAAATTATTTTTATGGAGGCTGAATATTCGGACCCAATTTTTTAATCCATAAATAAATATTGTGTTTACTGACTTAGTCCATACATAATACCAAAACTATACATATATTTATCATTGTATGGTAGCTATATAATTGGTAGGTATAAATAGTTGTAACAATAAAGCATAGAAGGAAAAATTACTAAATTCATAATATAGTCTATGAATTATCTTATCATATGAGATATAAAAAGTTGGTGGTTATCAAGTAAAATCTAGTGAATGTTAGATTGTTATCAAAATAGTTGTCATAAACCCAACTTGAGTAGTACGTTCCAATTACCATATAATCTGTATAATGATTTGTGCAGAATATTTTATTTTCATCAAAGTATTATAACATCTAAATACACTATTAATGTGCTGATGTATTTAAAGTTCTTGTCATATCAAAAGGTTATAGTGGTTTCCAGCTATAATATGTCCTTGATATACCATGACATCAATCCTAAACATTTTCCATATGATTTCGATATATATTATACTGATTAGACATAGATGATGTATAACTATCATGTGTACGAGACCCAAAAGTGTTGAGACTTATTCACATTATTTTGTCTCATAGTGATCTCAAGAATAAGAGATAATGAGGGTTAACCTACTAATTTGAACACCACATTATTTGTGTGTAATTGGATGTTCCTATCTATGGGTTTATGTATATGTCTCTTAACTTGAGATCATTATCAGTGTGTATCATTTGATCATGTACATTAATTCAAGATGAATACACTAAAATTTATGTTTTTACCAAGGTAACATGCATCATGTGATTCAGTTCAGGTATGGCATTGATAAAATGATCAAGATAAGATTTATGGCTTCCAAATGAAAGAAAGTATATTTCTCCACTTGACTGGGATAATAGTGCCTTGACTAAATTCGTAGAAATAATATACATAGGAAATCATATTCAATGAAGTTAACAAAGATAAATAAATAATTAAAATATGTTAAAAAACATTCATAATGTCTTATGAGATATCATAGGATAAAAAGGTTATATTACAAAGAATGTGTGTGTAGGAGGTTGTCATAGCTATGTCTAATCATTATCTCCTCAGGGGCCATGATGCTTTTCTGTATACCACTATTTATCTAAAAATATGATTTACCTATAATTAGATAAGGTCCTAGAGGGTCTCATAGAAAGTTTATCCATATGTTACACCAATTTAATGGAATTATAGGTTATGATAATGTGGGCCCCATATGTGGGGGTGGATGAACATCCATGTGTGAATGATCACAAGCTAATTTATTCTATTATATTATTAAAAATTATAATAATAATAACTTACTTAATTTTTCAAAGAATAAATGAATGATTTATATTAAAATAATTGAAAATGATATATTTGTTTTTATAATAAATATTATTTATGAAAAGATCATTACACTAAATAGGAGGAACTAGCCATGTAAAATTCTCATATTCTATCACAAAACATGTTAGAGTTAAATGAGATTATGATAATATTTTCTTGATATTTACCTCAAGATTAATGTGTAATTGGTGAAATTTTTTGGGATTGTTTGAATGGTTGATTTCTATAAATAACTAAGTAAAATTTATTGATGGTTTATCCTAGCATTATAAAATATTTAAGAACCAAAAATTTGGTGACCATCACATTACTCAATTTACTTCTCCAATAAATATCTATCTCATGCTATATATATAGAAAATAAATGGAATATCAGGAATGGATCTATCAATGTTCTAGAATCGATCATGTAATATCTAAATGATCAAACAGATGACACGAAGCACTTAAATATTTTGTGCTAGCACCTGTTAATTAAAGAATGGAATTTGAGGGGATATAGTTGATTATCCACAAAAGTAGTTTATATTCTTGTTTATTATTGAATATTCATGTGATTAATTATTCATAATAACTCATATAATTTAATATTACAATATAAACTTCATTTATATTCATGTTTGCAATCCATTATTAAAATATGATATTCCATGGCATATATTGCAACACCTTATAAAACACACACTAGTGATTATTTTAATTTAAAATTGTAGGATCATGCTAACCATGTTATGAGGATAATTTATTTACTTATATAGAAATGTAATATTCATTTGTGAGGACCATTGTTTTGAACCTTCAATCCTGAATTGTTTGAGGTGATCTAGGTATCCCAAGTAAAAGATTAAATTCCAGGCTAGACTATATAAACTAGAATGTAATCCCACCATTTTCCAAGATGAAAAATTAAATTAAGAAAAAAAATTAAAACTTTTTAGAATAATTCTTGGGATTATGTTTATTCTCATGCTAAATACACAAATTAATCATTATAGAAGCTCATTTTAGCACATCAATGGATTGATCTAGATTACACTAATTTTGGGTCAAGGGCTTAAAAGTTCACCTTCCACAAACTATACAGAAGAAATGACAACCCTAATAAATAGGGAGGAATTTTATGGATGGAGGGTTGACCAAGGATGAAAAATTAATACTTATAGAAATTTTGGTGAAGGAATTGAAAGAAAGTTTTTGTGTTTTTTGATTTTAATGGTATGCTATTGTTTTATTTTCAAAAGTAAATTTTCTAATTTAAGTTTTTATAATTAACTTGTTAATTTTAAATAGAAGTTATTATTATTCAATTATTTTATCCATTATAATAAATTGATATTGTTTTCTCAATTTTTAAATGTATTATCATTAACAGTTATGATATTCATCGCACAATGGTGAAGAGTTCATTATTTTCAAGATATCTCTTCTTTAATAAAACTTAAGTGAGAAAATTTTCATTTTACATTGAGATCATTGAAAAATGGAGATATAAACCACTTATGTTATAATCCAATGATATAATTATTAGAGTAATCCTACTAAAAACTATAGATATGTCTTATCTCTACACCAATCATGCAACCTACTAATGGAAAATCCCTTTTGAAGTCATGTGTGATGCAAGTGACTTTATAATAGCATCTATCTTAGGAAAATGATGTGCTAAACTCCATTTTCATTTTTTATGTAATAAAATAATTATAAAAGTTCACAAATAAACTCAACCACTATTGATAAATAATTGTTTATTATTTTCTTTTCCGTAGAGAAGTTTATATGTTATCACATAGGATCCCTATCACTTTTTACAAGAATAATTCAACATTGGAATAAACATTCTAAAAAAACTATAAATATATTGATTATGTAGGTCCTTATATTGAATTAATTTTATATAATAATTAATGAAACATGGATTCCAAATTTAAGGTAGTTGAGTATCTTTAGTATATAGAATTTTAGGTTTATTTATCTTATATTTTTATGTGAGTTTAACTCATTACTAAGAACATCTATTATGTGATTAACTATCAATGATTTTTTTATATAGAAAAATAATTGGTTAAGGGTGTAATAAAATCATTATTAGAGACTAAATCTCAGAGTAAATTAATTATTAATTTCAAACTTAATGAGTTTAAAGATATGTAGTCTGGATCGTGAAATTAAGAGATGTGTCCGATAGGTTGGTAAAGAAAAATTTTAAAAATTTTGTTTTAAAGAGGAATGTGTAAGGAAATTTTATATAAATAATTCCATTAAAATTTTAATATAATGTGGTTTATTATATTCTACCATATCTAATAATACCAACAAATTATGTTAATGTTGTCATTGATGACAACAACGAGGATTCACCACTAAAAGGAATCAAATTCCCATGGTCCCATTTAAATGGTATAAATATTTTGTTTTTGGGGAATTGAATTTATTTGACCCTTAAAAAATTCAAGGAGATATATCTAATTCCTATATACTATTTATTATATCTCCAAAGTTGTTAAGGGTATCCCCACGATGATTAATTATCATCATCATGTGATTCAGTTCCTAAAAGGAAAATTATTTTTTTTAGATTTTTAATTCTTGGAATACTATTATTGAAAGTGTAATATATTTCAAAAATCCTTCCTTATCATCATTAATATTCAAATAATGAAATTTAAGAGTGTTTACATAGCTTACCACCATCATAACAATACTTATGATGGGTTAGAAAATAGGGAAATAAGGAAAAGTCTTGAAAAAACTATCAATCCTTTGGGAATTATTGTTCTATAATATTATTTTATTCCCTTTGGATTTATCAGATTGCATAAAAAACCATTCTAGGTATGTAACCATACTAGTTTTATTATTGAATAATTTTACATTTAATAGTGTAAATTGAGCATCGTGTTTTTTTGGAATTTATGAATCTTGATTTTTACATTTTCTTAACAAAAATAAAAAGGAAATTAGACAATAATAAAATTGATGAACCTATAATAGAGGATTATGAAAAAGTAAAGTATTAAAATATCTATAGTAAAATTATACCAATCTAGGAATATTAAATTTAAACACATTGAATAGGAAAAAATTCATTCTCTTATATTGTTCCAAACATCATTTCCACCCATGGAAGTTATTGTCAAGATAGTCATGGTAATATCCCAAGTTATTTTGAATTATTTTTTTCAAATTAATTAAAAGTTAATGTCAATATCTTTCATTTCATTCAATAATGATTTCTTTTAATAGCATTCATGAAATTCAACACCGAGTTCAACTTTCTCTATACATAATACAGAGTCTTTTTCGAATAAAATATACTATTAGTATTATTATAAAAATATAATTATTATATTCTAGTCATTAAAATAGCAGGAATAAATAAGAATAAATATATTATAATAATATATGTTTTATAACATTATAAAATTAAATCTTTATTTACAAAAAAATAGATATGAAAATAAAACCAATTGAAAATAAAAGAAAATATTTTTGAAAAACTGTATTTTTCTAAAAATCAGTTTTGGTGACATTTTGGCAAACATAATTTAAAATTAATTTATATATATTATCGGAAAAAAATTCAGAAAATAATATTCATTTTTGAAATCATCAAATAAATGTTATCCTACGGTGAATTTTATGTATTTCTCTGAAAAGATTCTTTTTTGATAAATATTGAAAATTACTGAATTTTAATTGAAAATAGAATTTTTGACCAAATTATTTATAATGTTAAATTATATTTTTAATTAGTTTTAAAATAAATTATGTTAAATTAGAAATATATTAACCTAATTTAGGCCATTTTAATCATGTTTATGTTGATTTTTTTATGTTAAAACCTTTTATACTTTTGAACATTTTAACTTTGAAAACTATTTTTCTCATCACGTTTACGAGATTAATATTAAATAAAGAATTCCCATTTGTTTGAATATAATTAGAAAAAATTCATTTCATATTTTTAACTAGAACATGGTTTATTATCTAATATGGTCATCTTAGTTTTTTAACCAAAGTTGTTTAGTGAAAACAGTTATAAATAATTAGATCAATTAAGATAAAAAGCAGCCTACTTAGTAGTTGGTATTAAATGATAAGGTGAGAAAATGAACCAAACATTTTAAAAATACAATTTTATATCCTTATTTATACTATATAACCTCATTAAGAGAAAATATATCATTTTTTGAGGCACTTTAGGTAAGGTATACCTCGTAATAGTGTTAAATTCTTGTATTTACAAGAATTTCAAACCTCCTCAATTATAGAAGGGCACGCCCGCCCTCACTTACTAAAATATTTCAATCCCTTTCGCACATAAAAAATATTCCCAAATTAAATCCTAAATTTAACATCCTCATATAAAAATAATTTTTTGGGATAGAAATCAATCCAGGTTAATCTTTTGGTGCAACTCAAAGGAAGTTGTGAAAATGAAGGTAATATTCTTCAATGAGCACTTTTATTTTATATCTTCCTCCACCCATTTATATTCTTATTCAAACCAGAAAATATAAAAATATCATTATATAAAATATAATTATATTTTATTTGTTAAGGTAATGACCAATATCAATTTCATAAAACCTTATATGGGAAACGATAACATCGCTCGTGTGTACGGCAGACTGCCGCTTTAGGACCCGATGTGATGGGTTTTATTCTATTTAGTTTGATGATAACAATTATATATTAAATATATATATATGATATATATATATATATATATATTATTTATAATATTATTTACATTCTATATATTATTTGGTTATCCTCTATTTTCAGGATTCATAACGTTCATGACGAAACATGAATGGGAAAACCCGACAGATAACACTCAAAACAATAGTAATAATAAAATATTATTAATGAATGACTTATAAGAAGTTATAAATGGATAATATATGATATTATTAATATGTGTATGATTATTTTATATTTATATAATATTTTTATATTCATTATATATGCGTTCGAACGTGTGTGAAGTGAGTGAAGACATAAAGGGAATTTCATCTCACTTTGTATATCTGTGTGATACATACCTTATTCACAATCTTTTTCTTTTATGTTGTGTATATAATGCAATTATGGAATGATATATCATTAATATACCTCATTTATGACAATTAAATTTTATATTTTTGTTATTCATTCATGGGTATTACAATTGAAATGATACTGAACTAGTAAGGGGATTTTCCTCTCCCTATTATTTTTGATGAGACAAATGGATTATTCAGCGCATATTTATTTTATATAGTGTATGTAACACACATGATTTTAAACTATGATTATTATAATTTATATTTTTTGGAATTATAAGTCCATTTTACGATCTCTCTTTCATAGAGCCTATGATTCAAAAGATACCCAAGTTGTAGGGGGGTTTTCTCTCAATTAGCCTTCATTGAGACATATGTTATGTTATGAACCACCCTTTTATTATGACCTTTATATACAAACCCTATTTCATGTAATATCATGAATTATTTTTAAATATTTCTTATGTTTCACCAAATTTGTTTTCCTTCATAGGGATTATTATTCAATGTTATCATATGGTAAAGTTTTTATGTTACAATCTCATCATTTGTTAGGATTTCTTAAGATTATGATTCCTAGGAAGAAACCATATGATTCATCTATCAATAAACTCGGTAATTTTCTTCTCCTATATTTATAAAAGTTTTTTTATTATTTAATAGTACAATTTTTTAATGTTTTAGTACTTATGATAATTAAGAAAATGTTTTTATAAAAATATGAAATTATTCCCCACTTCGGTCAGAAAATATATTTTCTTCCAATTTTTTTTATAAAAATATTTATAAAAATGTTTTTGAAGGATCATTAAAGATAATTATCAAGGTGAAATTTATTTAAAAAAGTTTTTGTGTTTAAAAAAAATAAAATCAAGGTTATTTTCTTCAATCATTGTTTCATGTGATCTTTTAGAATAATTTTCCATCTATGTTAACATCCTTTGATGTTACTAATGCCTTACTGGGGATATGACCCATGGTTTCCATTATTTTTCATTTGGACCTGTTCATTTTCTATGGGTCAAGTTATGATGAATTTATAGTGAAACCCAATCCTTTTCCATGGGTCATGATTTGATGATTTTCTTATAAAACCCAATTTTTCATGGGTGAAGTTATGATGAAATTATTAGGAAACCCATCTCATTTTATGGGTCATGATATGATGAATGTTTTATTATCTTGTGGAACTCATATATATGATTTTATTATGTGATAGGTGTGACCTATATCTACATCTAATTCATTGGTTAAAGATTTATATCTCTTGAGATAGATACGTTTAGAATGGGGGGTGAACCCTGTATAGTAAGATACTTTTTACACTATGATGGTATTGGGAGTGAACCATGACTACTATGATGTTTGAGGAGTGATCCAATTTCAATTTTATAGTCTTGGAAGTTACCCTTGGCTATAATGAAAATCATTTCATACGTTTTTGTGTTCCAAAATTCAATGTCTTATGGTTATGTTCTGATATCATGTCTAATTCTCCTTGATTCCTT
Source organism: Viscum album (assembly GCA_963277665.1). NCBI lineage: Eukaryota > Viridiplantae > Streptophyta > Magnoliopsida > Santalales > Viscaceae > Viscum > Viscum album. The sequence goes on from CAUJRU010000078.1 coordinate 176,468, forward strand.
TATTATTAATTTATTTTGAATAGCCAATATTTATTTGATGACTCTAGATTATGATATTTATTGTGTAGGGTATAATATTCAATTATTATTCTCATGTTATAATACCCTTATTCTCTTGATTATGTTTCCATATCTCCCTTTTTTACATTTAATGAGCATTTTAGCTCACCCTTTCTTATGGTTCCTTTCCCCAAGTTAAGAAGATATGCATTATGTATGATGTTTCCAAGAATGGTGTTAGTCATAAAGAACCTAGGGGGGATAATGAAGTTATTTTATGTTCCAAATGTTTATATATCCATGTTTCCTATTTAGATAAACCATTGTTGATGCTCCTTTCATCACGAAATCTAAATATTGGAAAAGTGGAATATCTGAGCACAAATTGATTCATCCTTTGAAGAAAACATCAAAAATCGTCAAAGGAATGAACAAATAGAACATTACCCATAGGTCGTGCATGATCCCTCATAGTCACGCAAGTCCACTTGCGCGGCGCATAATGGTAGCGCAAGTGACTTGCACGACCTAAGTAATAACCACCCGGGTCTTCTCCTGGCTATAAATAGACCCTGTGGGCCCCCCATTCAAGGAGGAATGTTTTTCCAGAAAATCATATTTGAGCTCCCAGCGCCCTAGTCTCTTCTCAAAGCTTCCAAAACTCTTCTTAGGTAATTTCTTACCTAGAACGGAAGATCTTAAGAGGGGGAGGAAGGCCTAAGTGTTGAAACTCATCAACACTTGTGCGCCTGAGTGGCCAGCCCTTAAGGGAAAAGACCACACTTGCGTGCCACCTTACTCCTTCAATAAGACTTGTGTGCCCCTCTTCTGGAAGAACCTCAAGAGGATTCAAAAGGATTTAATAAATAATCACTCAAGTATTACCCTGCCGGTTAACCGTTGTGCAAGTACCCATGTGTCACGCAGGTATACCTGCGCGACCGGGACTTGCGTGTCTGCCAAGACATGCACGCCTCTGCCTCCATGGGTGCCCTTCTTTCCCATTTCACCCCTCTTATTTCATTCCACCTCTCATATTCAAGATTCAGTATTCAAGACACTCTTCAAATCCATTTATGGCATTATTTCTTGATTTTACATCCTTATCTGAAAGTAATTCTGTGGAATAACTCTCAAAATCTAGTGATTTACACATATTTATGTCACTAAAGATTGAGATTTCATTCATTCAACCTCATCCTTTATGATGAGAGAACTCATTAACCTGGGCATCCTCCTTAAGAGTAAGCCCCAGTCCCCTAATCTGGGCATCCTCCTTAGGAGTAAGCCCCAGTCCCCAAATCTGGGAATCCTCCTTAGGAGTAAGCCCCAGTCTTAATTTCTATTAACCAGTCCTAATTAACCTTTGATCTGGGATTCCTTTTCAAGAGTAAAACCCAATCATAAGTCCTCTCCTAATCTGGGCCTCCTTTTCAAGAGTAATCCCCAAGTTAGAGTACTCAAATCTCCATGAAGCGCATATACCTTTATGGACCCTGTTCCTGGATTTCTCTCCTGAAGTAAATCCTAATATTTATTTATCTGGGAAGTCATACATACATAAGCCCCACATTATTTCTCATGATTGCATCTTTTATGGCACAATTGTATAATTTTTACCAATACCTATTATTTCTCATATCGTGCAAGACCCACGTGAGCTTAGAGTGTAAAGGTAATTATGACATCCTTCTTTGAGCCGTCAATCATAAACATCATACTCCCTTACTCGAACTACGTGGGTTCTAATTCCTTTTATAAACAGAGGATACATAGGTAGCCCATATGCGGGTTTGATCCCAACTCTGAAATAATTCATGTCCTTATGAATGAAAATAAACTTCAAGTGCCCCACTGAGTGGCTTTAAAACCAGTATGGTCATCATAAGGACCAAGATACTTTTACGTATCCAATGATACCATTGTCTAAGAATCTCTAACAAGTACAAGTGATTCTTTATCAGTGAAGAACCTCGAATACATATAAAATATTCTCTAAAATTCCTACATATCGATCATTGATTGTCGGATCTAAAGGAAAACTCATTTTATACTTGGTAATGTAATAAGGATTCACGAACATAACATAAATCTATAAAGAGAGTCCTGGAGTAAAAAATTATTCCCCTAAAAAAGGTGTGATAAGTCTGACCTCCCATACTCTCAACCAATGCAAATTCCTAAGCCTCATCAGTCCACAAACTAATGAGCACCTACCTTTGGAAAGTAGGTCCGAATGGATGTCGAATCATTGGATGTTTCTGGTTCTATGAACAAACCCATTAGAAACTGATTGGAATGTTTGAACCTCCCATCAAAGGAGGTCATCCCCGAAGTCCGAGGGAAACAAAAATGATGAACCTGACGTGAATCATTAACCAAGTTAAACTGATGTTTTACCTATTTGTTAGGCCCCTATTTAAAACTCAATAAGAGGGCCAACAAAAACAATCACTGACATGTGTGCTCATCCAAAAGATGTAGTGACTGAATTTATCTTCATTACATATGTTATATCAAAAAGTTACTCTTTTCCAAGATCTTCTGCATTTCTAGAATGGCTGCTCTCAAGTTCACACCTGTGAATACTACTGCTGCAAATGCTACTGATGCTACTCCTGCTGGATCATCATCCACTCTGAGGATGATATCACCTACTCATCGTCTTCAATGCTGGGTATCAAACGCACTGGTTAAGGATTACCGTCAACACAGTACCATTCCAACTCTAGAGGCTTCCCGACAAGCCCTCCAAGTGAACAACTCACACCGGTCATCTGGACAACGATGACTAGTGATCAAGAAGCAGGCGGTGCTGACTACCATCTCCAACTGTTCCAGGTCATTATCCCCGGAACTCAATCACCATTTGCTCCCTTATTCTGGGGAGGTGAATGATCAGGTCCCTCAGGGCCTTAATTAAAGCAAACATGAGTCCTTCCTGAGGTCTCCCACCAACAATCGCCACTAGACTCGTGCGGCAGTGCGCCCTCAACATGATGAGGGTACCGACTCCAGGCGTTCAGCTAAGGTTCCTCAAACCCGAGCAGGCAAGACGAATCACCAGAGGTGAAGTCCGGTTAATAGTGAGCAGGTTCTCATCTCTGCCATCTCCGGAAAAGTCCACCAACCTAACATGGTGGAAAGAAACGAGCAGGCACACACACCTGCCCGTTTTAATTCCGCTGTCTAGAAAACTCATCTGGCAGCATCACGCCAATCCCACCAGGCAATTTCGGTGGAGTACTATAGGCAGGAACATACACCTGTTTATAAATCATCAGCTAGTCAGTAGGCTCGTCTAACTACATATGATGGATCTCGTCAACTACGTTCGGCGAAGTGTAATCAGCAGGCACATACACCTGCTCATACTAATCAAGCCTACCAACAGTCTCATTTGGTAGCATTTGGAGAAGTTAGTCAGAAATACCCGACAACAAATATGAGGCAGACTCAACTCTCTGCCCCCACACATGAGTACTTTCAGGATTCACTGACAGGAAAAGGAAGATAGGAGCAGGCACATACACCTACTCCATGCTTGGAATGGATGTATATTCCCGTTCCGGCAGCTGAAGTCACCAAGCATATTCTATCAATGGTGAAAGAGCAGAAGCAAATCTCTGCTCATATTCAAGATGCCGGCCAGGATATTATAACAAATTCAGTGGAATTTCAGAGAAAGACACATAAATTTATCCCTACCAGTGGAGTGACACATCAACAATTCACTCCGGAACAGACACACACATCTGTTCCAGTCCCAGAGGGTTGTGGGGCATACTCCCCCATATCATACGGACAACCAAGTCAGGCACATACACCTGATTTCAGTGTAGATCGGCAGCTTAACCTGACCATCTTTCCTGATCAGGCACATACATCTGCGCAGAGCAGACACTTTCATCAACAAGTGGTTTCCAAGGTGAGTAAGAAGGCGTCTAAGAAAAAGACCCGCCCATCACAGTCAGGAGATCAAGAGCCAATCTGTAACAAGGCCTTGCTCGATGCTAGAGTTCTTGAAGCCCTCAGATAGTTATCTGTTAGAATTAAAGTTTCTACTCCCTCATTTCCCAATAGTGGGAACATTAATTCCGAAGGTCTTCAACAGACACTTCCTTATGAAGGATTTCTTCATGACAATTCGGTCGATCTTGAAGTTTAATCTTCAGATGAGAGCCACAGGAACCCTCGGTGTGGTCAGAAGACCAAGGAGAAAGAGACCTCATCTTTTTTTGTAACCCATTATGATGGTCCTCCTCATGATGATGAATTTATCTGTGAAAGTCCTCTCCGCAGTAGTGATGCACATTGCCAAGAAAGTGCTCTAGTGGACAATGTAGTGCCGAGAAAGCCCTCTTATCTTGAGGCACTTGCAAATGCGAAACCAGTCAAGTCTGATGCTTCATCGCTAGCAAGTGAAATACTTTCTCAATCAGAAGATAACCCAGGGTGTAGGTCATTCTCCGAACCACCCCTATGTCATTCATCTTCTAGTTTGATCAGTGATTTCTCTACCAATCCTATTGAATCCAATGAAGAAACAAGGAAACACAAACTCTGGTCAAATCAGGTAGAAGAATCTTCATCAAATGATAAAGAGGAAATGCTGAACATGAGAAAACAACTGGCGAAAGGTAAAGCGCCAGTCATGTTTTGGCCTCTGGCTGACTCTCAGTATGACATTCCAAAAATGTTGACGGAAGATGAAATTCATGATATTCGTCTCAACATATGGAAAACTCTTTGTCAGTTGAAAAATAAAGTATTATCTTATGATAAATATAAAAATCATCTTCAGATAATAGAAGGTTTACAAAGTCATATTGATTTGGCATCTCTATTAGTCTCTCGATATCCAAAGGCTGAAAAGCAGCAGAGAGCCCTTCAACGTTCATGATTTGGCGTAGTAAGAAGATTGTGTCAGTTAATTGTCAATGCCCCATCTGGTATTCATGTCAGAGGATGGGGTGTTCATGGAGCACTACATTTCACGGTGCTCTCTAGTCAGCAAAGCCCGCCGAAAATAGTCTCATGCAATGTTATTTCCCATGGCCGGCCACAAATACTAGGCATTGTTTGTAATCAAAAGATTTCCCAAGAACACGCCTCAACTAGTTCCTCTCAAAATTAAGAATACAGAGAAGAAGTTGTTGAATTACTCCTGCATCAAGCAAACGAGAATATTGAACATGCCTCTCGTATGGAGCAAGCACATCATCAAGTGACAAAAGTGTCGAAAATTATCCAACAGTCTTTTGAACCAGGTGATAAAAGTGGATACAGTTTAATGCATCCAGCTAATTTTCAGACTAAGGTTCGCAAAATCAAGAGAGATTTTAAGAAAGTATCAGACATAGCAAGTCAAAAGCCACCCCAGCTCGCCAGACTGAGGACTCTTTTAAACCAACCCTCAAAATCAACAAATAAGATTCGAGAAGTTGAGAAGGAACAACCTCAGTCTAATGGACTGGGGACTTTTTCAAATCATCAATCCCCTCCTCAAAGAAATTCGGTCTTTTCTCGATTGGGGAAGATGCCTCAAGAGGAACGAAGAGCCAAATTATCAGGAGATTCCCTCTAAATTTCAGTTCGTCAAGAAGTTCCTGAGGGATCGAATCAACAAAAGGCAATGTCTCATCGAAGACATGGAAGAAGAAAATATCACAAAAATACTGATAGAAGGGATGTGATGAGTTATGCATCAATCAATGTCATCAATGCCATTTTTGATGATCCACCAGATGAGGCTCACTCAGGGGACTTAGATAAAGAGGTTCCTGCTCAAGAAGATGTACGCACCGACACAAATGAATAAGGTGTGCATACATGAAGTCAAAGGATTACTCAGAACCTAGGTAATCCTTCAAGTAGCCCACTTCCCCCTCTCCGAAAAGGATCCAACAAAGGTAAGGGAATAAACCAGGTTACATATCCTTCCTCTAGAGAAGGTCAATCAATATCACTAGAACAAACGTTTGCACAAAAGGAGGAAGAAATAAAGGAATTAAGAAGGTTGAATGCAGTTCTACTTCAGAGTAGTCTTCTTCTTAAGCATGCTGGAGTTAGTCAGCCAATGGAATTTATTGCAACTACTGAGATAGATCAAGAATATCCTCCTCTATCAGTACACCCTCATAGGTCTAATCCTACGGGTCAAGTACAACAACAGTTGGCAGTGCTACCATCAGTTGCATCACCAACCACCACATCTGTCCAAACTCCATTCATTTCACCTACCCAATTCCAAGTTCAACTGGATGTTTCTCAAAAGTTAATAACTACTATTGAGTCGTTAATAGCTCGGTTAGAAACTATCGAAGGGAAACGTGTGCAAGTTCAACCATAAAACAAAGTTTACCCTGAATGGGTAGATTCAATCTCTCCTCCATCCAGTTTTGGAAACCCTGTATTCCCTATTTTCAATGGATTAGGCGATCCTGAACAGCATTTGACGCATTACGTGTCTTGTTGCGATCCTATGATGGGAACTCTGGAGTAGCAAGAAGTAGTGAAACTCAGATGCTTCGTGCGAACCGTGGAAGGACCAGCTTTTGTCTGGTATACAAGCTTGCAATCCCGGTCAATTACCAGATAGAAGGACCCTCTCCAAAAATTCCTCCTTCAGTTCAGCTCAACTTTTCCAAAGACAACAGTTTTAGATCTCACAAACTGTAAGCAAATAGAGAATGAATGGGTCTCTGATTTCATTGCTCTCTGGAAGGGATTAACATATTCCCTAATATTAGCACTCCATCAAGAAGAATTGTTGCCAATCTGTGTGGAAAATCTGCATGACGAATTACGCACACCATTAATCCCTGTGAAATACACAAGAGGGTTTCGAGACCTTACTTCAATCGCTCAGAAGATTGAAGATTCCCTTATACAGGATAAGGCTAAATCTCATGTAATCCCATCAGCTCCAGGAAGGAGGATGGGTAAAGCAGAAACTGCTACTGTTATGCTTAAACAAGCACTTGTACCTGTTTCTACCTCAAAACCTTCATCTTCTCGAAGGGCTCCACCTCCTGAGCTCCAAAAACAAAGGCTGTTTCGTCCAGATGATCAAAGAGATCAAAGACGAAATGAATTTGTGGATCTGAAGAGAAAAACATACACTTTCTGAAATGAACAAGTTTTTGGTTATTTCATTTCGGCTCTAGAAAACAATTTGGTTCAATTACCAATGTACTAGAGGCCAAACAAGAAAGGAGATGAAGACCATCCCAATTATTTCCCTTTTCATCAAATGTTGGGGCATCCCATCCAGGAGTGTTTTGTCTTCAATGACCTCCAACAAAAGATGGTCAACTCGGGACAAGTCAAACTGAAAGGCTCTTCAGCTCAGTAAGCATGTGTTATTGCTATAGCTCCAGAGGAGAAAGGCGAATGGCAAGAAGTCAAAAGAAAAAATGCACAGAAGTATGATGATTGGATGGTCAGAAAGACAATGAATCAAACTCATGCTATTTTTCGAACACAATTAAAGAAACCAATTGTGTCTTCTGCCATGAATTTTGCGACAAAACCCTCTTCGTCAGAGATAAAGTCCTCAATGAAACGACATGATTCAAAGAAAGAAAAGAATTAGAAGAAAATGAGTATTTGTCAAATCCTATGTTGTCTTTGAATTTGGCGGACTTCATTCCATCTACTTCAAATCCACGGGCACCGCCCCACCAAACGACACAACCTAAACAGGCTAATAAGGAAAAGTCTTCATCAGACGAAGAGTTAATCTTTGGTTCTGTTAATATGATTCAATTAACAGATGCATATGCCAGTCGCAGTTTCGATTTCAATGAGCCCAAATTCCCTGTATCAAATAGGGGAATCAAAGGAAGTTCCAGGGGCTTAGAATACAGGGGAAGACATGGATCTTTCGGAAGCCACTATTCCAATTCTACCCCTGCTAGAACTGTGTACGCAGTATAAACTCGTCATAGAGCCCTTCTGTGATCTCAACAAGAACAAGCAAGTTCTTCTACCAATACCAAATTCAGTCCTGACAAAGTTATTTTGGAAGACCGGTTGAAAGTTCCACCTTCTTCCTCTTAGAAAGTAAATGGATCTAATCGGTCTAGTCTTCCAAAACCAGGAATATTGTCAACTCCTATCTCGATACAATATGCATCAACTTCCAAAACATCTGCTTCCAAGGTACCTGCTAAACCACATATTCCTATTTGGAAACGCAGACCTCTAGATCAAAAGTATGATATATTGAAACACTTGGCCCAAGTACCATCCATGTTATCAATTCTGGATGCTCTGAATCTGTCAAAAGATCTCCGGGAAGCACTCATCGAGGCTTTGTCAAGTCCTCAAGAGTTTGAAACTGAAATTTCTGCAGCTTAAGTCTATCACATAGAGAATAATCCTATTGAATTTCATTCAATAATATCTTTTACTAATGAAGATGAAGATGATGTTGTGCATGGACATATTAGACCATTGTACTTTTCTGGAAAGGTTAATGGCGTAGACGTCCGAAGAACTTTCATTGACAATGGTTCATGAGTCAACCTCATGCCCATTTGTACACTTCATCGATTGGGCCTCATGGAATCTGATTTATCTTCTTCTACCATGATGTTACAAGGATATGATAAAAATGAACAAGAACCACTGGGCGAAGTTACACTCAGAACTCAATTTGGAGATCGTGTATACAATTCAGATTTCATGGTTGTTGACCAAGACTCTGCCCTCAACATCTTGCTTGGAAGACCCTGGCTACCTCAGCATGCGACTATCCCTTAATCATACCATCAATGTCTCAAATATTGTTTCGATGGTCATGTTGGGACATTGTATGGTGATAAGTCCTCGTTCAAGACATGTGAGTCTCAATACATTGAGGCGGAATTCTATCACATGAAGGGAAGGGAGAAATCTACAACAAAGGAGATTACCACAGTTAATGCTCCATATGGTTTGGAGAAAATTCCAGTAAATCCATTTACACATGTGAGTAAATATTATGTGTTTCCTATCATTCAAATTGACAAGATAGACCCAAATCAAAATACTCTTATGGAAAGATCCATAATGTCAATTATTACAATCGATCCAGACAACATGGGAGAAATTGGTAATCTACCAAGCAGTGATGAAAGCACAAATGGTGACGTCTTCATTTCATATGCTTAAATAAAACAAGTCTATGCATCTCCAATTAGGCCAGAAGAATTTATAGAAACATCGGAGGTGAACAATGATGTTGATTCTCAATCCATCATCTCCTCTTTATTACCCAAATAAGACCCTTCATCATCAATCGGGTCGGAAATGGAAGCTTCTTCTTCAAGATATGAAAATTTTGACATCTCTTCTAATCATGAAGATTCTACTTTATCATCTACTATGCAAGTAGAAACAGAAGAAATAATACATGATGAAGAAGAAGAGGAATATCTCAGAGATTCTCTTCCGGCATTTGAAGAGGGTATCTCTACCACTGTGGATGAACTCAATGAAATAAATTTGGGTACAAAAGAAGATCCACGCCCCACATTAATCAGTGCGGCCATGACTCTTGAAGAGGAAGAGATGTATATTTCTTTTCTAAAGAAAAATATAGATATATTTTCCTATAAATATATAGAAATGCCCGGGCTTGATCTTGATATTGCTACTCATCATTTTTTATTACCAGAAGAACATGGAGGATTTAAGAAAGCCATGAGAAGAACACACCCAACTTATGATTCCAAAATTGAAGATAAATTGGATAATCTTATCAAAGCTAACTTCATCATAGAATTTCAATATCCCAAGTGGTTGGCTAATATTTTCCCTGAAAAGAAGAAGAACAGAAAAATTAGAGTTTGCATCGATTTCAGAGATCTTAATCGGCATTGTCCAAAGGATGATTTCCCAGTTCTGATTACAGAACTTTTAATTGATGCAACAGCTGACTATGAAGCAATTTCCTTCATGGATGGATATTCCGGATATAATAAAATCCGAATGGCCCTAGAGGACGATGAATCTACAGCCTTCAGAGCCCCTCAGGGTGTGTTTTTCTGCCGGGTAATGCCCTTTGGCTTAAAGAATGTAGGTGCAACTTATCAGTGTGCCATGCATCGTATCATCAAACCCTTCTTAAGGAAGTCTGTTGAATGCTATATAGATGATTTGGTAGTTAAATACAAACAACGTTCTAATCACTTGGCTGATTTGGAAGTCATATTCCTCAAGCTTCGAGAACATAATTTGAAGATGAACCCCTTAAAATGTGCTTTTGGGGTAACCTCAGGAAAATTTCTCGGCTTTGTTGTACGCCATCGTGGTATTGAAGTCGATCCTGAGAAGACCAAGTCAATCCTAGGTATGTCACCTCCTCAAAATTTGAAAGAATTAAGAGGACTTCAAGGAAACTTAGCCTATATTTGGCGTTTCATCGCCAATTTAGCAGGAAAAAGTTTACCCTTCACCAAATTGATGAAAAAGGGAGTCACATACCAGTGGACTGAAGAATGTTAAGAAGCATTCGATATTCTCAAGAAATACCTCTTGAGTCCACCGGTACTCATGACACCTGTTGAAGGAAGACCACTTATCCTCTACGTGATAACTCTAGAGCGATCATTGGGTGCCTTTCTTGCTCAAAAGAATGATGCTATGAATGAGAACAACCTATACTATCTCAGTCGAACTATGCTTGAAGCAGAAACCCGGTATTCAAGTATTGAGAAGTGATGCCTGTCATTAATCTTTTCAGTTCAGAAGTTGAGACACTACCTACAATATCACGAGGTCCAATTGGTATCTCGAAATAACCCGCTCAAATTCATCCTTAGTCATCCAATGCTTACAGGATGTCTGGCAAGGTGAGCAGTAATTTTGCAGCAATTCGACATTCAGTATGTGTCTCAAAAGGCGATAAAGGACCAAGATCTGGCTGATTTCCTAGCTTAACACCCTTTAGTGGAAGACACATCTTCAGATATTGAACTCCATGATGAGGAAGTCTTCTCTATTCAAGAAAGACCTCATGCATGGGAAATTTATTTTGATGGTGCTTCCAGAAGTCCAACACGGAGGAAAGTGGAAAATCTTAAATTCAACAAAGTTGGATTAGGAATTTTGCTCATTTCTCCAAAAAAGGCAGTGTTACCTTATTCCTTCTTATTGTTGGAAGGTGGTACCAATAATGAAGCAGAATACCAATCTCTCATCATAGGATTGGAATTAGCACTTCAAGCACAAGTGAATCACTTAAAGGTGAAAGGTGATTCAGAGATGGTAATCAAACAAGTCAATGGGGATTATACCATCAGAAAAAAAAGAACTAATCCCTTTGTATGATTACGTCAGAGAGTTAATCGCCGAATTCCCTTTCGAACTGACATTTTCTTATGTCCCAAGATCACAAAATGCTCAAGCTGATGCATTGGCTAATATAGCCACCACTCTAGCAGATCCAAATCGGGATGAGACAACCATCAGTATTGCCCACCGTCATGCAATTTCACCTTATGTTCAAATCAGAACAGATGAAATTAATGAAATTAGTCCCATTTCTCAACCATATGGTCATACTACAGGATGGATGTCACCTACCAGAGAATACCTTCAAAATGGAACACTTCCACCTAATAGAGCTGAGAAAGAACAAATCTGGCGACATGTGGTCAATTTTACTCTTTATGATAGCCTATATCACCTAGAGAAAATTCTCTACAAACGTGATTTTGATGGAGTTCTCTTCAGATGAATTGATGGTGAAGAGACAATGGCTGTCATGAAAGAAGTGCATGCAGGAGTCTGTGGTGCCCACCAGTCTGAACATAGACTGTCTGATCAGATTCGAAGGCTTGGATACTTTTGGCCTTCAATGATACAAGATTGTGTCGATTTCACAGAGAAGTGTCATTCATGACAAGTACATGAAAACTTCATTCATCAACCTCCAGAGTTTCTTCATACTGCTCAATACTCATGGCCATTTTCCACATGAGGAATAGATGTGGTGGGACCTTACCCTTTGGCTACGGCCAAGCGGTTTAAGTACATTCTTACTCCTACTGACTTCTTTTCCAAATGGGTAGAGGCAATACCTCTCAAGGAAGTCAGTTCTAAATGCATTTTTAGCTTCATAAAGTCTAACATCATTACCATATTTGGTGTCCCTCATACCATATTGACGGACAATGGCACCAACTTCTGTTCATCCGAGGTGAAGAAGTTGTATAAAAAATACAACATCAAATCCAACCATTCATCTCGGTATCATGCAACAGACAATGGCCAGATAGAAGCATTCAACAAGAATCTGTCAAATATACTACAAAAGATGGTGGATAAAGATAAGAATTCATGGCTTGATAAACTCTTTCATGATTTATGGGCTTATCGGACTACCACCCACACTGAAACTCGGTCAACTCCATATTCATTGGTATATGGAACAGAAGCTGTCTTTCCCATTGATGTTCATCTACCCTCGCTCAGAGTTGCCATTTGTGATCAATCATCTACAGATGAACAATCTCAAAAGAGATTGAATGAACTGGAATGGTTAGATGAGAAAAAATTGTGCAGTTTGCACCACTTGGAAGTCTATCAGAATCGAATAGAACGAGCTTTTAACAAAAAAGTTCATCTTCATTCATCCACTCATGGAGAATTGGTATTAGTTCTCAGAACTCCAATGATACCAGGAAAGAAACCTCCCAATCTTGATCCAAAATGGAAAGGACCTTATTAAACACATAGGGTCTACTCCAATGGAGCTTATTCATTAATCTCGATGGATGGAGAACTCATCACTACTCTATCCAATGAAAGATTTTTGAAGAAGTATTTTGTATAAACACAAAACCTAAATCGTCCTAGCTACATGACGCTAAACTGTACAAAAGTCCATTAATATGTACTAAATGACATTAAACTGTACTTTTTCCTCTCCATATGACGTTAAACTTTACGACAATGGTCCATACATATGACCTTAAACTATTTTTATTACTTTCATCCCACACGAAGTTAAACTGTGAAAAAAGTTCCCTAAATGGTCCAGTATGACTTTAAACTACAACTAGGTCCTGTATAACCTTAAAATACATCAATGGTCTAGTATGACCTTAAACTGCATCATCAATGGTCCATACATATGACCCTAAACTATTTTCAAGTCCCTTACGTCTAGAAAGATGTTAAACTGTGATGTCCTAACTACATGACGCTAAACTGTATAGAAGTCTCTAAGGTCCAGAAAGACGTTAAACTACATAATCATCAAAGGTCATGTATGACCTTAAACTGCACTTTTGTCTAGCATGACATTAAACTGCACCATCCACGGTCCATGTATATGACCTTAAACTATTCACACTTTCGTCCAACATGACGTTAAACTATGGAAAAATCACCCAATGCGTCCAACATGACGTTAAATGGTGTACTCTTTTCTCCTCACTGCATGAAATTAAACTGCACAGTCTCACTTTTGTCCAGCATGACATTAAACTGCACCATCCACGGTCCATGCATATGACCTTAAAATATTCGCACTTTCGTCCAACATGACGTTAAACTGTGGAAAAATCCCCCAATGCGTCCAAAATGATGTTAAATGGTGTACTCTTTTGTCCTCACTCCATGACATTAAACTGCACAGTCCCCCTTTCGTCCAACATGATGTTAAACTATATTGTCCCCATCGTCATAACTACATGACGCTAAACTGTACAGAAAGTCCTTGATATGTCCTACATGACATTAAAATGTACTTTGTCCCTGATACATGACATTAAACTGTGCAGCACCAATAGTCCTAACTGAAAGACTTTAAACTATATAGTCCCTTTATATGTCCTATATGACATTGAACTATGCATCGTTAAGGTTGTTGTTACCTCTTGTTCCTCACACTGAGTATGACTCACGTGAGCGTAGAGCAAACCTCAACCATAACACTTTCTTTGGGCTACTAACCATATGTAAGTCCCAACAACATCATTTTTTTAGGTCGTTGTCCCCAAGAACAACATGATCATTAATTCAATCTTTAATTGAACTACACAGACATAGATCCTTGACTTCCAGGCTGGGTACATAGGCAACCTCCCAAGGTTCAAGCCTAAAAACAATCTCTTCACATCGGTTCACCTCCATCTCATACGATGTTGATTCGTGAAACCGCCCCTATAATCAATATCATTACATTGGTTCACTTTCATCCTTGCTATACGACGTTAAACTATACAACACTTTTTTCCAGTATGGAAATAAACTAATGTATTCTATGATACCCTCACCTGAGAGGGAACCATTATTTAGATTGATTTTTCAATCATGTTTCATTTCAAAGACTACGTGCATACATGGAAACACCCAAACCTTTTATCATGGGTCAAACCATCATTGTACTAAAATCCCCTTTCACCCTTCACATGTATGAACCAAATTTGTACAGAGGGTATTTCTAGAACTACGTGGGGTTGATTCCCAATCTTACGGGATACGTAGGAACATTCTGGTGTCCCTCGAATCCATCGCCAAGTCTTTGGGCCTAACCCCGAATTCCACTTTCAATCCCTTGGCTGAAAAGTCCCCATGAAAACACACACTGTGTATTTATTATAATGGTCCAAGCTCTATTACCCTAAAATAATATCTCTAATCCTTTTGTCCCACACGACGTTAAACTGTATTTTAAGAACTACGTATGGCTTTATTATCATCCTTATGGATATGTAGTGAAGTCCAACATTTCAATTCAGGACCCAGCCACAACATGATTATTCTTAGCATTGATCTGTGTATCTCTATATACATTGGACAATACCCATCTTTATGTGTCATAATCCTAACCTTAAAATTTTTTAGATCTTCATAAACCTTTTCATGACTTCTAGTCACAAAAATACCAAACTTCTAAGAGTTCTTTTTCCTGACTATGCAACATGTTCTTATAGGAGACCTTGCATAAACAGTCTACATAACGGACTTGTTAGCCATAAGATACTATTATCTGACTATCCAGCCAATGCCCTTAGGTGGCCCTACATAATTCAACCCCCTAACGGGTTTGTCGGATAGTGGTAACTTCATTCTTGGGAAGAAAGCCTCTTTTGTCCTTATTTTTCTTAAATGACAGTATGTATGGATCCAAAAAAAATAGCCATCATTAACATATTTTTCCCATATCCTTTTTGATGATCTGAAAGTATTCAAGTATATGGTTTATATTCTCCTTCCCTACGTTTGGGTCAGACCTTCATAGAAGTAATATCCATCGAGTTCTTCGATAATCTTGTTTGGAAATATCTTTTCCATATTTCAAGTACCTATTTCCATACAAAAAACTCTATACTTTGGAAAATTTGAATCTCCATAAACATTCACTGGATTTTGGCACTAGGAAAGTAAATTTCTAAGAGTTATTTTGCCTGACTATGCAGCATGTGCCCATAGGCGGCCTTGAATGGACAGTCTACATTACAGACTTGTTAGCCAAAGGATACTATTTATTTAACTATGCATCCAATGCCCTTAGGTGGCCCTGCATAATTCAACCCCCTAATGGGTTTTTTAAATAATGGTAACTTCATTCTTGGGAACTACTTCTTCTAATGCCTTTTAGCTCTTTTTCATATCATTCCTTAGATCCAAATATTCTTAAGTCATATTTTACATTTTTCCCTTCATAATTGAGTATGGTAATATGTTTTCAGATGAATTGTCAAGGAATTGAGTCAATTATAATCCATTTCGGTCAAAACTATTTCGACCATAAACATTAGCCTTTTTTATGTCGAACATGCATGACTTTAAACATCCATATTTCTTGTTTTTTTCACCTCAGAGTCAAATCCTATTTTCTCTCTGGATCCAACTCTGAGGGGGGACTTTTGTTGACGCACCTTTCATCACAGAGTCTAAATATTTTGAAATGGGGATTATCTTAACTCAATGTGATCCAACCTTTGGAAAAATATCAAAAATTGACAAAGGAAGGAACAAGGAGAACATTTCCCATAGGTCGTGCAAGTTCCCTCATGGTCGCGCAAGTACACTTGTGCGCCGCCTAGTGGCCATGCAAGTATACTTGCACGCCCACTAATGGTCGTGTAAGTGACTTGCACGCCCTAAACGATAACCGCTCAGGGTCTTCTCGAACCTATAAATAGACCCTGTGGGCCCCCCATTCAAGAGGATGATTTTTTTTTCCAGAAACTCATATTTGAGCTCCCGGTGCCCTAGTCTCTTCTCAAAGATTCCGAAACACTTCTAAGGTAATTTATTACCTAGAACGGAAGATCTAAAGAGGGGGAGGAAGGCCTAAGTGTTGAAACTCATCAACACTTGCATGCCTGAGTGGCCAGCCCTTAAGGGAAAAGGCCACACTTGCGTGCCACCTTACTCCTTCAATAGAACTTGCACGCCCCTATTATGGAAGAACCTAAAGAGGATTCTAAAGGCTTTAACCAAGATTTGCTCAAGTATTACCATGCTGGTTAACCATCATGCAAGTACCCATGTGTCACGCAGGTATACCTACGCGACCGGGACTTTTGAACCCACGCAGTACTTGTGCGCCTGCCAAGACTTGCGCGCCTCTGCCTCCATGGGTGCCCTTCTTGCCCATTTCACCCCTATAATTTCATTCAACCTCTCCTATTCAAGATTCAATCTTCAAGACACTCTTCAAATCCATTTATGGCATGATTTCTTGATTTGAAATCCTTATCTGAAAAAAATTATGTGGAATAACTCTCAAAATTTAGTGATTTACACATCATTATGTCACTAAAGATTGAGATTTCATTCATTCAACTTCATCATTTATGATGAGAGAACTCATTAACCGGGGCATCCTCTTTAGGAGTAAGCCCCAGTCCCATAATCTGGGCATCCTCCTTAGGAGTAAGCCCCAGTCCCCTAATCTTGGCATCCTCCTTAGGAGTAAGCCCCAGTCTTAATTTCTCTTTACCAGTCCTAATTTACCTTTGATCTGGGATTCCTTTTCATGAGTAAAACCCAATCATAAGTCCTCTCCTAATCTGGGCCTCCTTTTCAGGAGTAAGCCCCAAGTTAGAGTATTCAAATCTCTATGAAGCACATATACCTTTATGGACCCTGTTCCTAGATTTCTTCCCTGAAGTAAATCCTAATCTTTATTTATCTGGGAAGCCATACATACATAAGCCCCACATTATTTCTTATGATTGCATCTTTCATGGCACAATTGTCTGATTTTTACCAATACCTCTTGTTTCTCACATTGAGCATGACTCACGTGAGCTTAGAGTTTAAGGTAATTATGACATCCTTCTTTAAGCCATCAATCATAAACATTATACTCCCTTACTCGAACTACATGGGTTCTGGTTCCTTTAATAAATAGAGGATATGTAGGTAGCCCATCTGTGGGTTCAATCCCAACTATGAAATAATTCGTGTCCTTCTGAATGAAAATAAACTTCAAGTGCCCCACTGACTGGCTTTAAAACCAGTATGGTCATCATAAGGACCAAGAGACTTTTACATATCAAAGGATACCATTGACTAATAATCTTTAACAAATAAAAATGATTCTTTATCAGTGAAGAACCTTGAATACATATAAAAGATTCTCTAAATTTACTATATATTGATCATTGATTGTCATATCTAAAGGAAAACTCATTTTATTCTTGAAAATGTAATAAGGATTCACGAACATAACTTAAATCTATAAAGAGAGTCCCAGAGTAGACAATAATTCACCTCAAAAAGGTATGATGAGTTCAACCTCCCATCCTCTCGACCAATGAAAATTCCTAAGCCTCATCAGTCCACAAACTAATGATCACCTACCTTTGGAAAGTAGGTCTGAATGGATATGGAATCATTGGATGTTTCCGGTTCTACGAACAAACCCATTAGAAACCGATCGGAATGTTTGAACCTCCCATCAAAGGAGGTCATCCCCGAAGTCCGAGGGAAACAACCATTATAATCATTTGTTATATATTTGTGTAATAAAGTTAATATTCATCTGATAAGATGTAATTTGTTTTATGAAAATTTAGGGAATCCATAGTTTGGCCCCTATGTTGTGCATCATGTATACCCCCATGAGGTATTTCAAACTCATAATCCCACCAATAGTTATATAATAATGTTCAATGGTCATCGGATAAAACCATTAAAAGAATCATTATATAAACATGAAAATGAGAATGATTTCAATTATCCAAGCTATGAACTTGAAAAAAAATGATAAGTTATCAATCATAGTCTATCTAATGACATTAAACTAAGAGATTTCCAAGAGGAATCCTAAATTTTATATATCTTTTATTTTATTTTATTTTATTTATTTTTTGTTTTTAGAAAAAAAGAGAATAGAAAGATATAAGTAAATTAATCATTAAAAATATAAAATATAAAAAAACTATTTTTGGAAAATATGCAGTCCACAGGTCAAGTGAAAACTCATCATATTCGGTGAAGCAGCGGGGATCAAACACACAACTGAAGTGATATAGGGGAAAAACACCTACCACTTGCCTACATTTTATTCTACTTCCATCTTAAATCGAATAAATATATATATAATTAATTAATTATTTATTGTTTCTTTTTTATGTACCATGAGAAAGAGTTCAGTGTTCTAAAATAAATGGGTATATTTTGAACTATTTAGACTTTATATGTTTTTAGTTAAGCGAAATCCTTGGGGTTTCCATGCTATTATAACTATTTTAATTATGAGGCTCAGGGGATGATGATGTTGATGTATTTACAATAAAATCATGTACGTTCATCAACGAACAACTAGATGACTTTGTTGCAAAATTGTATTTCAAATTTCAATTTGTAACCCCTCTATTCTATTTAGTCTATCTTCCAAATTGTTGTTTTTTATGACCACGTACAATGTCATTCTACGATGGGGGTAATGAAAACAAATAATTTTTTATGTGTAAATTTAAAATAAAATTTCATTAACTTTTCATGTGCTAATATACATTATGAACATAAAAATAGAATATCAAATAATAATTCATGGCTAGATTTTAATGTTAATGAAAATTTAATTTCATGGGAATGTATTTTTGAATGTATGGTTGTTTAATGTGATTTTTACCCTATATTTTTCTATATAATCTAAATATCATAATTAATTTCCATTGAATTGTTTTGTATTTGTTTTAATTATTGGGGTCCCTATATAAAAAGAAAA
This sequence comes from Viscum album, assembly GCA_963277665.1. Taxonomy (NCBI): domain Eukaryota; kingdom Viridiplantae; phylum Streptophyta; class Magnoliopsida; order Santalales; family Viscaceae; genus Viscum; species Viscum album. The sequence goes on from CAUJRU010000078.1 coordinate 195,657, forward strand.
GTTTTGGTGACAGTTTTTTGTTTAATGTGGGTGTTGAAAAAAAAATATAAAAACAATAAATATTCAAATAGAGAAAAAGATTGACTTCATGCATTCTTATGAATCTTAGAGCTATTGACTCCATATTTCTCTAGCACATATTTGTGAATTTTATCACTATTTTTATTCGTTTTAATTTCTTGTTGATTAAGTTAACTATAGATGATTCTTGAGAATGTGAGCTTTACATATGGACCTATGGCCTTCATGTCTTGGAGTCAAAGGAAAATTCTCACTACAAGGGTTTACTTGTTTGAGCATAATATCAATTAAAATGAAAAAATTTAAAAAAGTGAATACTCATAGTAGGATTAAAATATTAATCCCACCAAATACTTCTAGTTTTTTCTCCATTAATAAAAATTTACCCCATGCCTTTTGGGATGCACACCACTTCATTATAATTAATTGGAATCAGTTGAAATGTATTTATGAATTTCAAAAATTAAATGGTATTTTTATTGGAATAATCTAATAAAACTATATTTTTTAAATAATTTTTATGGGATTCATGATTATTTTAATGAGATGTCATAATAGTATATAGTGTATGTTAGAATGTGACCGGAAAAGGTAATTCAATTCTCATTTTTTATATATTTTTAGGTTGGGACATAAAAAAATAAAATTTGGGAGTGTAATTAACTGTAAAAGATGATAATATTCCTTTTCTATTATAGAATATTTAATTTATTGTTTGTTAATGAACATTATTATGGGTGAATTTTACAATGTAAATTTCATTTATCATTATTCTGGTAATTATTTCTTAAAATGTACTAATACTTGACACATTCATCAACACCTTTTTAAACAATCATTGGTTATTATTTTAATTTTATATATAAGAATTAGGTTACCTGTGCTATAGGGATGATATTTTCATGATGGAGAAATATGATATTTATTTGTGAGGACTGTCATTTTAGACCTTGATTCAATATTTTATTTAAGAAATGTGAACTAGACATCAGTCCAATAAAATTAAACTAACAGCCAGAATACAAGTCCAATAATGATTAAATTTATATTATAAATAGTATAAATTCTGATGAAAAATTCTTCAACCTATTTTAGAGCTATTTCATAGTATTTTGAGGTTATCCCATGTCCCAATTTGAAGATAAAATTTTAGGATAGATTCTATAGCTCAAAAAGATATTACACTATTTCAATCATTAATGTAATATGAAAAATACAATTAGGCTAAATATTTACCAATTATTAAAATCAATATTGGGTTGAATTTTATCGTATACTACCCAATCAAATTCATCCATCTAGAAGATCCTTTTGGTGTGTTAATTAACAGATTTGGCTTGCACTAATTTTTGGTCAAGGGTGTAAAATCACACATTCCACAAATACTCTATCCAACTATGCAAACACTAATAAATTGGGACGATATTGAAACAAGGTTTTCGAACAAAGGATCCACAAAATTCCTATTTAAGGTAATGGTGGTGAAAGAATTTGAAGTAAGATGGTGTGTTATTTCAATTGTAATGTTATGTTTTTGTTTTATTTACACATGTTGATTTTTTATATAAGTTTTTCTAATTCACTCATGAATTTTAAATAAAATTTTATATTCTTATCTAATTCTTTCATTATTAAAATATTGATACCATTTTCTCAAGGTGTGAATCTATTCACACCAATAGTTGTGAAATTAATTAAGCAACTGTAAAGTGTTTGTTGTTTTCTTGATTTCTCTTTGTCAATTATGATTTAATGAGTAAAATTTCTTCATCCATATATATTGATTAATAATTGGTTTTATAACATTCTTATATGTTGATCAAAGGAATTTTCAAGGGGATTCATTGGATTTTAGGTCTTTTTTTTCATTTTTTAATCATTTTTTTTATATTTCTATTATATTATTTTATTTCTTCCTCATCCTTATTGAAATGTAATTACATATATTTCGAGTTCTAATATGATTCATAACAATGAATACTCATGAAAATTACCCTTTTATTTTATTGGTGATTAGAATTAGTTTTTAGGCCATAACCAGTAAGTGATGATGGTAGTTTTTATTTCATCGACTTAATCCCCCTTGATTTTATGAAATTAAAACTTATTAAAAATTAATTTATCCAATATTGCAATTAAAATATCCTAGGAACAAACCATTATGAATAATCAATTTCAATTGGGTCTTTTTTTTTTGTAATTCAAATTACATCCACCCCCCATGTTGGTTACTTTATATCCAAATCACACAATAAAATGGTCATGTGTCTGTAGTTTTCATCTTAGTTCTCTAAGTGTTTGAAAACCATAATTGTGTTATAAGTAAAATATTCTACCTAATAAGTAAATTTTGGGGAACCATATTTATTAGTTATTTGATCCTTTGATCTATGGCATGTCAATGATGATTCGAAAACAATGGTGATTGTTGAACAAACAAATTATAGTTTTATTTATGTTATTCATAGTTAAAGTAAATTAAATGAAATATATGGGAGCATATAACCACTATTATTATGGATAGAGTGTTATGAAATCAATCTTTATTAAAAAATTTATAAAATAATAATTTCAAAATTATGAATTTTCTTGAGCTCCTTTATTGAAATCTTTGGTAAGTATGAAATAAATGATATTTTTTAAATTGAAAAAAATTAAATCATTACAATGAATAATTGGTTTCATTTTTATCTATTATATATAGAAGATAATCCATCCACCATAGTTGAAAAATAACATATCACATTAGATTTGAAGAATCTAGGAAATTCTATTCTCATTAAAGGTGCATGTTTTGAAATCTCACCATAAGATTACATTATAAAAGCTTCCAAAAGGGATAATTCTACTATGAAAATTAATGAAATCAATGATATAATTGAAACTATGGATGTGTAATTAAATATGAAAAATAAATTATTAAATCATATCCTTCCAATAGATTGAAGAGAATAATCATAAAAACAAAAACCACACTACCTAATTCAACGAACCCCTAATTTCAAGGGTATTCATTCCAATTATAGGTCTACCTTACCCAAAGTTGTTATAGTTTTCAAAAACATATATATATATATATATTGTGAGATAATGAAATAATAATATTTATCATGTTTGAAAATATTTTAGAGGTAATTTGAATATTATTTATATATATTAGCACTAACTAATCATATTGTTTTAAGTCGTATTGTATACAATATCCATGTTCATAACCTATATAATAAATATATAACAAGAAATAATGTTTGGAAAGGTATTAATGTTTCTCATAGTATTTGAGATGAGATTTCTATCCCCTCCCCCAATGATTTAATATTACCATATAAGAACATGATATTGAAATATTCATGGAATGGTAGTTTAATAATAAGAATAGACTTTAGGATGAAGTGGAAAATCATTTACAATTTAAATTTTATTGATTAGATTTTATGATTAATGGCAAGGTTTTGTAAAAATGTGTATATTTATAAAAGAGGAATGAAAATATTAGGTATAGAAAATCAATGAGAACATCCATTAAATCTAAAAATCCTTATGTGGATACTTATATCCCACTAATGGGAATAAATGTTTTTAATACGTTTTCGAAAAATGGTAATTCTTGAAACATTAAATATGAAAATAAGATATATAACATATCCTCTCTTGAAATTTTTGGAAAGAGTGTTTAAATGAAATTATCAATCAATATTTGTTATAATCAACTACTAACAATGTATATATGTTGCATATTTAAAAAAATATTATGTCCAAACATTTATATAAATCCTTTATTGTAGTTTAATAGTATCCATGTTAATTATATATATTTATATCAGGACTAAGTAATTCTCCAACTTTTTATAATAATTTTTCCATTTTATAACCTCATGCAACTTTTACATAAAAAAATTAATGAGTCGATTTTGAAATATTAAAATAGAACACATTTTTTCCAATGCATTTGCCAAAAAAAACATATCACAGAATTTTATTAATACATATTCGAATAAAGGTAAACAATATACACTAATTATAAATAATGTATTTTTTTCTTTATCATTATTTATTTATTAGTTTATTATTATCAAATGGATAATTGGATGCCCATTTTGATCAATCCAAATAATCTAATGATATATTATTTGGATAAAATGAATGGACATCTTATAAACCAGTAACATAAGGTATCCATTATAAATTTTTACTACACCATATTCAAATTTTTATTCAAACAAATCATTTAAATGTATTTTTTATAATATTTTTTAACTATATTGTTATTTATGATGGTTTATTGTTTTCATATAATCATGTAAATGGAATTTGGATAATAATTCCACATAAGAAACCTATGGTTTTCTATTAATCTATAATTTTTATGGTATATATAATTATACTTTACTATAGAAAAATACATCATATTAAATTTGTTTTATCACTAAATGCTTTTGTAGCATCCAAAACAAATGAATGAATATGACCATGGTTATTTTATTTATAATTTTTCCATGATTAAATATTCCATTCCCAAAATTACATCTTTGGATTGATATTTATGATAGTAAATAATATTAAATTTAAAATAAATATTTTCTATTTATATATCTATATTTTTCAGTATGGCATGGATGCTATGAAAATAACATATTCAAATGAGAAATTGTAACACCCCAAGCTTCCACGGTATGCTTCTCTTTCAATAATACAGTAACGTGTGTTGTAACCAACTTTTAGTTCTAACACCCCACAACTAATAAACTAGCTTGTGGTGCGGCGTCGGCGTTAACCTCCTCTGTTTCTACTCATGGCGCGCGGTCTCCGGCTGTTACTGGAAACCCTACGGCTGCGGTGTCTTCGCGCTTCCCGGTTGGTGTGAAGTTGGCTTCGGAATCTCTTGCCGGATCTGCGAATCTGGTGGATGCTTTGGTGAAATCGAAGACCTCGGCAGCTTCTTCAACCTCGGTTTCTCAAGTCGGACCGGAGACCATGTTGCAAGAAGATTTGGGGATTGGCGTGCAGCGCGGTGCTCCGTGGTATCGGGATGGTGTTGTGGTAGCTCCCCCTACTGTGAGACATGATTTTGGTAATGGTGTGGTGCGGGCCAAAAATTTCAGGTTGAAGCAAGATGGAACTGGTTTGTTGGCCTTGTTCACGGACTCATGTCCGAGTAGAATTCTTCGTAAGGGTTCTTCGGCTCATATTGAAGCTAACCCCGCCGTGCTTGCAGAGCGAATGTCCATGGGTAAAAATTCATTGATTGCACGTATTGTTCTTCCTAAAGGTGCTCAGCCATGTAAGCTTGATGACCTGACTTGCAGAATTTCGAATTTGTGGGGCTTTTCTAACTGGAAGTGTGTTTCTCTTGGTCGAGGATTTTTTCATTGTCTTTTTCCATCTACTTATTTGAAGCTTCGGGCATGGAGCATTGGAACCTTGTTTCTGAAACCTGGATGGTTGCATTTGCATGAATGGTCTATGGATTTTAATGTCTCGCGTGCACGAAATGCATTCTCTCAGCTTTGGATTCGCCTTCATGGGCTCAACTGGGTCCTCTGGCATCCCAAAATTCTGCATGATATTGGCATGGCAATTGGGACTCCCATTCGGCTTGACAAAGAAACTGAGGATGTTCGGTTTGGTCATTTTGCTAGGATGTTGGTGGAGGTTGATCTTAGTTCTACTTTGATCGACAAGGTAACTCTTTCCACCCCTTCTGATAACATTCAAATTGATGTTGAGTATGAAAAAAAGACTCTTTTCTGCAATGTATGTATGGCTGTTGGACACTCTTTAGAGTTATGCCGGAAGAATATGTCTTGTGAGAAATGTGGTGTGAGAGGACATTCAACAGCCCTCTGTCGCAGGAAGTCAAACCTGAAGGATTCGATGTTTCCAAAGTCTACTGCTCATGATGGTGATGCCATTCTAAAGCCGGCTCCTGATCATGGTAAAGGGCTTCTTTTTTATGAATCTCTGAAGGAGGCTCATAGTGGCCCTTCTAATACTCGATCTGATTTGGCTAAAGTGGTTCCTCTAGTTGAGGACATCCCTATGCGGACTCTAGAACGGTTGATCCCTAATTCTCACCAGGTTGATGTCTCTAATCAGGGTGATGTGCAACTACATGTTGATTATCAACATGAAATCCAGAAGCATTTTCTGTTATCTGAGTTACCTGAGAAATGGGGGAACATTTCTGAAGATGAACAGGGGAAGGTGCATACCCCGATCAGGGTCTCGGGAAATGGTGTTCATGCCTCTTATAAGGATGCAATATTGAGTGACAAGCCAAAGACTACTGAAAGTGAGGGTCCTCCCTTTAAGAGGAGACCACATAAGGATTGTTCTAATGTACCTAGAACTGTGTCTACCAGATCGTCGTCTAAGGTGTCAAGGAAAGTGGATTTGGATATCTTGAAAATCCTTAATAGGGACAAGTCTCAATCTGATTGGGAGACTTCTGGTGATTCTGATTATGGAAATGACATGTCTTTTTATGATCTCTAGACTTGCTCTTGGTGGATGAGGGCATGTCCGTTGTTTGACCCCATCCGCCGCTCTGTTGTCCTTTTTCTTTCTCTTAATAAATGGTTAGAAGCTTTGACTTTTAAAAAAAAGATACAAAATACCTATATGAGTTCAATTTAACTCATTGGAGGCATTTTATATTAACTTTAGATATATAAAATTTTATTGATCTTTTTACCGCCTTTTACCCACCTCCTAGGAGATTTTGCAAATTTGCATTAAATGTAATTTTACCACTTATATGAATTGATTTTCAAATATCCAAGAGACATGGTTGATATCAATAAGTAAAATGTTGTTAAATAAGATAAAAATAATTTTTGGTGAATAGTAACTTTTTACTTTTATTTACCACGATTAAAAGTAAATAGGGCAATTAAGGGTAAAAATGATATTATTATTACCCTAACACATGTACTAATTTTAATGGATAAGTATTATTTGACCAAAAAAACCTTAGAAATATAATATGAGCCTCTTTGGTCCACTTGGATTAGATTAGTACATTTATTATTATTTAATTCATAGAAAAGTTAAAAGAGTTAAAATCAATGTTTAATAACTAAAACATATTTAATATAGGGTTATACATAAGATAAATCCGACTATAAATTTTCGTTAGCTAGATAAAATAATTTAAAACATAATGGAATTTTATTTATATTTTTTAGACATTAAATAAATTAATTAAGTTATGACAGAATGATGATGTAGTAATTACCTAATTAATGAAATTCTAAAATAATTTATATTATAAATATCCAAATAAATGTAATTTGATAATTTTTATGAATTATAATAATTTTCAAGGTCAATATGACGTGTTATTATTGATTTAATAAACTCTTTTTGATGTAATCATGCTGTTATTGTTTTCACAAAAATCAATTTCCAAATAGTGTCAAAATTGACATAAAAGAGTTTTTAAAACAAATATTATATTATTAATTGTTATTCTGTTACTAAAAATCTAAGGTTAGGCCAAGAGACTTATTTTATGATTGGTGTATAATTATTCGACCACTTTTCATTCTCTTGTATGTATATAGTATGTTTATTAACCATATAATATAAAAATACAAAGAGACATGGTAAATGTCCAACTAGTTAACTAAGAGTTAAATATAAATGATAAGGTTAATACAGTGACCCAAACCTGTCTAAAATCTATTGGTTGAGAATTTTTCGACCCATACCCACCTTTTCAACAAAATAAATCAGTTTGGATCCATTAGAAACCAAATATAAATTTACTATAAAATAATATTTCTAGCCTTTCCTAAAGTGACCCTCACCACTCTTATAAAAGGGAACTCCCCCTTCTCTCAATATTTCACCTTCAAAGCCATTTGGCATGGCCAACCCCAGCCCAATTATCCCCCCAACTTCAATCACTTCAACCTAGAGTCTGGGATTTTCTCAGAAATCCAACCTAAGGAGCCCTTTTGATCAACTCAAATGAAAACACCCGAAGAAGAGGTAATAATTTCACCACCCTCTTTCAAGTTCTTTTCTTCTTCCATTTATTCTTTCCTTGTTGTTTAAATTATAAAATAATAACTCCAGTATATTATATATAATTTGATTTTATTATAAAAATGTTACAAATATATTAGTTATTTTATCCTTCCTACGAATGAAAAAGTCACCACATGTGTGTACGTACAGCTTACAGTCTCCACGTCATGGTGTAGTTTTTTATTCAAACATTTCATCATTTTGATGGGTATAATAATGATTATAAATAATGTAAATAATAAATATAACATTATAATGATTCTTTATATATGATATACCATTCAATTATATACTATTTTAATATCAATATAATGATATTGTCGCTCGTGCATACGTACAGACTACTGTCTCCATGAACATGATGAGATTGATTCCCCATCGTATCCATTCAAGACTAATTTTCATTTGATGATTAAAAATAATGTTTAAGGACTTGATATCATTCTGGATATGAATAATATACAACCTATCCATAACAAACATGACTTAGAAAACAAAATATATAAATGAAAATGGGTAAGTTAACACCCGAAATGACGATAATACTAAAATATTATTATGATCATATATGATATCATATTTATGTAAATTATTCTTGTATAATTTAGTAAAAAATGTTTTAACTATTATACAGGAGGTTAACATACCATCGACTAAGGAAAAGAACAAGGTAAGTGTTAATTCTACAACCTCTTTACTATTCAAGGTTGTTTATATGAAATTATCTACTAGGACCTCTTCATCATCCACATCCATGTTTTCTTAAAAATGAATTTCAAAACATTTTTACTATTTACTAGACTATGGGTTAAATTAATTTATACCCTTATTTTACCTTATACGTTTTTAAAGGAATCTTTTCATCATTTTCCAAACAGGGCACTTTTTGACCTTTTCGACAAATTTAAGGTAAGAATGTTTTTTTAACTTATATGGCGGGTGAGGCTATATTCCGTCATTAAAAATCGTCGAATCTTCCCTTACAAGTTTATAATAATATATTAAAAATTAATGTTTTCTTTATAATTATGTGACTCTTAAAACATTTCAAAATAGAAAGAGATATTCTTCTAAAGGGTTTTGATTTCATCTATGTCAACATCCATTGATGGATTTTAAGTTTATTTTTATGTTGATTTATTATGAAACAAAACTTCCATATTGTATTGAATGTTTTGTTATATGTTTGACTATGAATGTGATATTTTTATACCATTTTTGGTTTATGGATAAGTAATTGACATTTCGTATGCTAGTTTTAATACGAATGTTTATGTTATGATTAAACCTTTTCGTATGAGGAATGAATTGGACTTAGTAAGTGATCGGTGGAGCCCGCTATAGCTCCTTGATGCATCGGTAGGTCTCATGAGAAAAACTACTGTCTTGGCACAAGGCCTTGAAAAAATATTTTTTGTATTCTTGGAACAAGGCCTTGACTATGTGGTTATGACAGTTTGTTATTATGCATTCCCTCTTTATGAATGTTGTTATTGATATTGCATGTGATTATTCAACTAGTATAATATCCATGTGAATAAGTAAATGGAATTATTTAATTTTCTCTTTTCCATATTATGCAGAAGTTCATGATTAAAAGGCTTTTGTTTTATTTATACATTACTTGAAATGTTTAAGCTTATTTATGAAAGTTTGTACTATATTGTTATCCTTACTGAGCATTTGAGCTCACCCCTTTCTATGTTTTATTTTTCCTAGGATTTGAAGAAGTATTGTATGACTGACCTGCAGGGATGGTCTGAGGGGATATGAGTGTGGACTATGAATACTATATTGTTGTAGTTTCTCACTTTATGATGTAATGTACGAATTATGAATGTATCTAGTGTTTCCAAGGATAATAAACTAATCGGTCTTTCAAGACTTGATCTTTTGTGATCTTGCCAATGTTATGTAATAATGCACAGACTCTGGGTAACTGGGGTCGGGGTGTTATAGTATGTATCATAAAATGTTTAGTACTAACCTTATAAGCTAGATTTAGATAAACTCTGATTAGAGCACATATACCTAAGATAGTCTTTGAGGATTAATATAGAAGAACATCCTAGAATTTTGGTATGTAGAGATTTTGTGTATTTTTCGATCAATACATCCATGTCTGGATACGAGTAGGTAGAGGCAGCTCTAGAACAGATGTTCGTTGGAGTGAAAACTCTGACAAGGTGTTTCAGTCTTGACCCAGGGTATCCTGGTTCACGACAATGGGCATTGCTGCACTCTTGGTTACGACACACTTGAGGGATATGCTTAGAATAATTCATGATTTCATTAAAAACCATTATGAATGATTTATGAGTATATACCTCCTCAAAGAAAACCTTTTTATGATTATGGATTATATCCATAAAACTGTTCAATTTATGTTAAGTATGTTATAAGTTTGGAATTATGCATTGCGATTCTTAAACTAATCTAGTGTATGCCATTGTATATAAATGGCGCCTAGTGGAAGGAATGGAAAACGTATCAATGCATGTACTCCATGTAGATATTTCCCTCCCGCTCAAGATAATTATAGTAGAGCTGGTGATACAATTGGTGCTGATCAGCTTATCACTATACTGGGATAATTCACTCAGGTTACGAATAATAACCTTACTCGTATGGAGCACTCTGATCCACAACATGGAGGATCAATGTCAGATAGCTTTATGAGGAAAAAACCACCAACATTTAATGGGGGTACAAATCCATTAGTAGTAGATCAATGGATAAACACCATAGATAAAATATTCCATACCTTGGGGAGTAGCGAAAGGGAGAAAGTTGTCATGGCAGTTTACCACCTCACTGTAGATGCCGATAAATGGTGGTCACTGATTCAAAATATAAAGGAAGACATGGAAGTATCAAATATGGAATGGAAAGAGTTTAAAGAAATTTTCTTAGAAAAATACTTTGTATATGACCATCGAGCAGATATGGAAAATAAATTTCTGAGTCTAAGGCATAAAGAAGATGAGAATGTCACAAAGTATGAAGCTAACTTCTCAAGGATAGAAAAGCATACTACAGATTATATACGTAACCAAAGAAGTAATATCGATCATTTATTTTATGGGTTAAAAACCATTTCTCTATCGAGAATTGGTCTCAAAATCCTTCTCATCATACAAAGATATTGTCTCATGTTCTGTCAAAACAGAAAAATAACTCTCTAAGTCTTATGACTTTAAAGAAAAGCAGGAGATGAAGAGATCTTCTGAACACTCTGGAAGTGCAAATAAGGGGAAGAAGGAAAAAGTTGAATATCCATCCTACATTAAATGTGGGAAGAAACACTTAGGTACTTGACTGAAGGGAATGGGTGTCCGTTACAAGTGTGGTGAAAAATGGCACAAAGCTCGTGATTGAAAGGGGAAGAAAGTGGTTGTTGATGTTGAATGCTACAATTGTAGAGAAAGGGGGCATTATGCAAATGAATTTACGAAGCATTAGGGGAACTTAGCTCAGAATAGGCCAGGGGATCAAGGCCAAGCTTATGCTATCACTACTGCTGAGGTTGAAGCTCTAAAAGATGTGGTGGAAGGTAATTTAATGGTTTCCTCATGTTTAGACAATGCTTTATTTGATTTTGGATCATCACATTGTTTCATATCTTCCCAGTTTTCTATTAAAATTTGATATTTCCAATTTTGTTTAACAATAGAATTTTCAGTCAAAATTCCTAAGGGAAATATCCTTTCTACAAAGTTTTGTCAATCAGTTCCCATTAAGGCATATAAATGTTCTTTATCTGCTGATCTCATTATCATACCCATGATTGAATTTGATATAATCCTCGGTATGGATTAAATATCAAACCAAGATGAAAAAATTTATTGTAAGAAGAAGGAGGTTACTATTTTTGATGACGATGATTAAGAACAACTTATCTTTAGAGCAGAATCATCACCCCCTAATTCTTATCTAGATCCACCCCCAGTAGCTCAACTAAATTCAATTATTGGGGGAGAAGAGAATGAAATAACTATGGGTGAGGAAAGGAATGTTCTAATAGAGGATGTACCTATTGTGCAAGAATATGTTGATGTTTTTCCAGAGGATTTACCTAGACATCCTCCAAAACGAGAAATTGAGTTTTCCATTGACCTAATTCCTAGATCAAGGCCCATATCGAAGACCCCTTATAGAATGGCCACTGTGGAATTAATGGAATTAAAGAAACAACTAGAGATATTGAGTATTAAGGGATTTTTTCTCCCAAGTGTTTCTCCATGGGGAGCCCCTATTCTTTTTGTTATGAAGAAAGATAGATCTATGAGGCTGTGCATTGACTACAGGGAGATCAATGCTATAAAAATAAAGAACAAGTCTCCCCTACATCGTATTGATGATTTATTTGACCTACTACATGGAGCTCAATACTTTTCAAAGATTGACCTTCGATATGGATATCATCAGTTGTGCGTGATGAAGGAAGACATTCCAAAGATGGCATTTCGAACGAGGTACGGGCATTACGAGTTTACAGTACTGCCTTTTGGATTGACTAATACACCCTCCGTCTTCATGGATATAATGAATAGAGTTTTCAAGGAATATCTTGATGAAATTTTAATGAAATTTATTGATGATATCTTGGTATATTCCAAAAGCTACTAAGATCATGAAAATCACCTGTGCATTATTCTAAAAACATTCAGAAGACATGAATTTTATGGGATGTTTAGAAAGTGTGAATTCTGGTGTTAGATTATTTCTTTCCTTGGCCATATTTTCTCTAAGGATGGAATATCTATTGATCCTTCTACGAAAAGAGAGATCCAAGAATGTCCAGCACCGATGAGTAGAACTGAGGTACGTAGTTTTATGGGGTCAGTAGGTTATTATCGACGTTTCATCTAGAATTTTTCCCGATTGGCTAACCCATTAACGAAGCTCACCTGTAAAGGGGTTAAATTTGTTTGGACAGAAGAGTGTGAAGAATGTTTCGAATAACTGAAGAGAATATTAGTCAATGCTCCTATCTTGACTCTACCATTGGGGAATGATGGGTTTGTTTTTTATAGTGATGCTTTAAAGAAAAGAGGTGGTTGTGTCCTTATGCAGAATGATAGGGTAATTGCCTATGTATCGCGACAACTAAAAATTCATCATTATCATGAGTTAGAAGCTGTAATCTTTTCTTTGAATATTTGGAGACACTATATCTATGGTGAATAATGTGAGATATATACCGATCACAAGAGTTTAAAGTATATTTTCTCATAGAAAGAACTCAATATGAGGCAAAAGAGATGGCTTGAACTACTCAAGGATTATGATTTCACTATAAACTACCACCCGGGGAAGGAAAATAAGGTAGAAGATGCTTTGAGTAAAAGGGATCAATGAGTATTGAACAAGATGAGAGTTGAAAGGGATCCTATTCTCATGGATCTAGTAAATATGAATATGGGAATCACTATGGAAGTTGAAACATCAATACTTTTTCAAATGGTTTCCAAACCATCTTTACTAGAAAGGATAGAGAGTTCTCAGACTAATGATGAAGAGTTCCAAAAGAAGATTAAAGCTGTGAATGATGGGAGATTGAGTGACTTTGTGTATGAAGATGGAATTTTGAAATTCGGGAAGAGTCTTTCTGTTCCGGATGTACCTAATCTAAAAAGGGAATTGTTGGATGATGCTCATAGTTCCAATTTCTCTATACACCCTGGTAGCACTAAGATGTATAGAGATTTGAAGGAACATTTTTTGTGGGACAACATGAAGAGGGAGATTTCCGATTTTGTGTCAAGATGTATGGTTTGTAAACAAGTGAAATCTGGAAGGCAACAGCCTGGAAGAGTCATCCAACCTTTTCCCATACCTGAGTGGAAATGGGATAATATCACGATGGACTTTGTCATGGGACTACCAAAGACTCCTAGAATGAATGATGCAATATGGGTCATTGTTGATCGTCTTACCAATTCATCACATTTTCTTGCTATAAGAGAAGATCTAACACTTGAACGTCTAGTAAGACTATATATTAATGAAGTTGTGAGACTTCATGGTGTACCTCTATCGATTGTTTTGGATCGTGATCCCCATTTCACATCAAGATTCTGGAAAAGTCTTTAGAAATCCATGGATACTGAACTTCGTTTGAGCACTGCTTACCACCCTCAAACTGATGGACAATCAAAATCGAAAATTGAAACCTTCGAATACATGTTGAGATCATGCTCACTTGATATTCGAGGTATGTGGTATTAATATTTACCTCTGGTATAATTTTCCTATAACAATAGCATCCATTCAAGGATTTAGATGGCACAATATGAAGGGTTATATGGAAAGAGATGTCACACACCAACCTGTTGGGATGATGTTGGTGAAAGAAAACTTGTAGGCCCAGAACTTGTGGAGGAAACATTAGAAAAGATAAATGTAATCCAGACCCACATCAAAGCAGCTAAAATTAGGCAGAAGAGTTATACTGATAACCGAAGGAAGGATTTTGAATTTCAAGTCGGTGATCATGTTTTCCAGAAGGTATCTCCATGGAAGGGAGTTATACATTTTGGTAAGAAAGGTAAATTGAGTCCCAGGTACATCGGACCTTTTGAAATCCTAGAACGAATTGGGGTTTTAGCTTACCGTTTGGCAATGCTTCCAAGTCTCTCCAAAGTTCATGATGTGTTCCACGTATCACTGTTGAGAAAATACATGCCTAACACAACGCATGTACTCACCTATGAGGAATTTGAACTGGAACCCGATCTGTCTTTTTGTGAAGAGCCCGTCAGGATTCTTGATAAAAGAGAACAAGTGACAAGAAACCAGACGACTCGTCTAGTGAAAGTTCTATGGAGAAACCATAAGATGGAAGAGGAGACATGAGAATCCAAGGAACTTATGATGAAGAACCACCTGAGCCTTTTTATGCAGTAATATTCTAGAAATTTCAAGGACAAAATTATTTGAAGTAGGGGAGAATGTAACACCCCAAGCTTCCATGGTTCGCTTCTCTATCAATAATATAGTAATGTGTGTTGTACGCAACTTCGGGTTCTAACACACCACAACTAATCAAACTAGCCATTATGAATAGTAATAACCACATTTTACAATTTTATAAATTTTATTTTAAAAAATAGACTTCATTTTTGGATTCAGAATATCGAAATTACCATAGGGTGAATTTTTTGTATTTTTCTAAAAACATTCAATTTTTAATGAATAGTGAAAAACACTGAGTTATTGGTTAAAACCGACTTTTCATTTAAATTATTATTTATTTTATTTAAATTTATTTTAGGTAAAAATAGATACATAATACCTATAAAAGTTAAATGTAATTCATTTGAGTCATTATATATAAATTTTAGATATATAAAATTTTATTGAAATTTTTACCGTCTTTTACCCGTCTCCTAGGAGATTTTGAAAATTTGCATAAAACATAATTTTACCGCTTATGTGAATAGAATTTCAAAAATCATAGAGACACGGTTGATATCAATAAGTAAAATTTGGGTCAATAAGATAAAAATAATTTTTCGCGAATAGTAACTTTTTACTTTTATTTACCACGGTTAAAAGTAAATAGGGCAATTAAGGGTACAAATGATATTATTATTACCATAAAACATGTCCTAGTGCTATTGGATAAGTATAATTCGACCAACAACAACCTTAGGACTATAATTTGAACCTATTTGGTCTATTTGGATTAGATTAGGACATTTATTATTATTTAATTCAAAGAAGAGTTAAAAGAGTTAAAATCAATGTTTAATAACTAAAACATTTTTAATATAGGGTTATACATAAAATAAATTAGACTATAAATATTAATTAGAAAGATAAAAATATTTCCAAAATAATTTTATTTTATTTTATTTTTTATAAATTATATAAATTAATTAATTTATGACACAATGATGTTGTAGAAATTACCTAATTAATGAAATACTAAAATAATTGATATTATAAATATCCATATAAATGTAATTTGGGACTTTTTATGAATTACAATAATTTTATAGTTTAATATGACATGTTAGTATTTATTTAATTAACTTTGTTAGAAGTAATCATGCTGTTATGATTTTCACAAATATCAATTTCCAAATAGTGTCAAAATTGACATAAAATAGTTTTTAAAAAATATATTATATTATTAATTGTTATTATTTTTCTAAAAATCTAAGGTTCGGCTAAGAGACTTATATGATGATATTTGTATCATTAATGAACCACTTGGGGTTCTGTTTGATTTATATAGTAATTTTATTAACCATATAATATAAAAATACAAAGAGACATGGTAAATGTCAAACTACTTAACTAAAAGTTAAATATAACTGATAAGGTTAATATAGTGACCCAAACCTGACTAAAAACTATTGGTTGAGAAGTTTGCGACCCATCACCACCTTAGACTCTAAATAAATCAATTTGGATCCATTAGAAACAGAATATGAATTTATCATAAAATAATATTTCTAGCTTTTCCAAAAGTGACCCTCACCCCTCTTATAAAAGGGAACTCCCCCTTCTCTCAATTTTACACCTTCAAAGCCATTTGCATCCACAAAAACCTACCAAATTATCCCCCCAGCTTCCCTCACTTCAACCTTGGGGCCTTACTTTGGTCAGAAAGCCAACCTAAGGAGCCCTTTTGATCAACTCAAAATGAAACACCCGAAAAAGAGGTAATAATTTCACCACCCTCTTTCAGGTTCTTTTCTTCTTCCACTTATTCATTCCTTGTTGTTTCCATTCATAAATAATAACTATAATATGTTGTATATACTGTGATTTTATTATAAAAATGGTACAACCATATTAGTTATTTTATCCATCCTATGAATGAAAAAGTCTCTACACGTGCGTACGTACGGCTTACCGTCTCCACGACGTGGTGTAGTTTGTTATTCAAACATTTCATCATTTGGATGTGTATAATAATGATTATAAATAATGTAAATAATAAATAAAAAATGATAATGATTCTGTATATATGATATACCATTCAATTATATACTATTTTAATATCAAAATAATGATATTGTCCCACGTGTGTACATACGGACTACCGTCTCCACGAACGCGATGAGATTCATTCCCCATCGTATCCATTCAAGACTAATTATTATTTGATGATTAAAAATAATTTTTAAGGACTTGATATAATTCTGGATATGAATAATATACAACCTATCCATAACAAACACGGCTTATGTAACAAAACCTATAAAATAAAACGGGAAAGTTAACACCTGAAATGACGACAATTCTAAAATATTATTAAGGTCATATATGATATCATATTTATGTATATGATTATTGTATAATTTAGTAACAAATGTTTTAAATATTATATAGGAGGTTAAAATACCATCTACTAAGGAAAATAATTAGGTAAGGGTTAATTCTACAACCTCTTCATTATTCAAGGTTGTTTATAGGTAATTATCTACTCGGAACTCTTTATCATCCACATCCATGTTTTCTTAAAAACGTATTTCAAAAAAAATTAACTATTTACTAGAATATTGGTTAAATTCATTTATACCCTTTATTTACCTTATATGTTTTGAAAGGAATCTTTCTGTCATTTTCCAAACAAGGTACTTTTTTTACATTTTCGACAAATTAAAGGTAAGAATGGTTTTTTAACATATACGGCAGGTGTGGCTATATTCCGCTGTAACATCATCATTGAAGCTTCCCTTACAATATTATAAGAATATTTTCAAAATTAATGTATTATTTATAATTATTTGACTCTTAAATTATTTCAAAATAGAAAGAGATATTTCTCTAAAAAGGTTTTGATTTCATCTATGTCAACATCCGTTGATGGATTTTATGTTTATTTGAAGTTGATTTATTATGATAAAAAACTTCCATATTGTATTAAAAGTTTTGTGATATGTTTGACTGTGAATGTGTTATTTTTATACAATTCATGTTTTATGGATAAGGTATTGTCATTTCATATGCTAGTTTTAATACGAATGTTTATGTTATGTTTAAACCTTTTCTAATGAGGAATGAATTGGACTAAGTAAGTGAAGGGTGGAGCCCGCTATAGCTCCTCGAAGCATCGGTAGGTCTCACGAGAAAAAATAGTGTCTTGGAACAAGGCCTTGACAAAATCATATATGTAGTCTTGGAAAAAGGCCTTGATTATGTGGTTATGATAGGATGGCATTATGCATTCCCTCTTTGTAAATGTGGTTATTGATATTGCTTGTGATTATTCAACTAGTAGAATATCCATGTGAATAAGTAAATGGAATTATTTCATTTTATCTTTTCCATATTATGCTGATGTTCAAGTATAAAAGGATTTTTCTTTAATAATGAATTGCCTTAAATGTTTATGCTTATTTATGAATGTTTCCGCTATATTGTTATCCTTACTGAGCATCTGACCTCACCCCTTTCTATGTTTTATTATTCCCAGGATTTGAAGAAGTATTTTATGATTGACCTACTGGGGTAGTGTGAGGGGATATGAGTGTGGACTATGAAGACTATATTGTGGTATTTTCTCACTTTATGATGTAATGTAAGACTTATGAATGTATCAAGTGTTTCCAAGGCTACTAAAGTACTTGATCTTTCGAGACTTGATCTTTTTTATCATGCCAATGTTACGTAATAATGCAGCGACTCTGGGTAACTAGGGTCAGGGCGTTACAGAAATTGTCTTTGATTAGGATTTAGTATATACATTACATGGTTTCTTTATTTCTACATAGATCCTCAAGTGGTGCTTTACTATGAGTTAAAAAAATATTCTTCTTATGACATTTAACTTCAAGAAAGTTTTAAGATTCTCAATATTCACCACCATTCTAATGATTTTTCCTACTATTTCATTAATAGTCATATTTTCTTAATAAAATTGATGAACTCATCAATTGTAAACATATTTATCATAATTGTTTTGAAAATTACATATTAAAAAGACCTTTCCATTAGTTAAAGAAAATAAAGATTCCATTTTCATAATATTTATTGAAATATGACGACATATTTCTCCAAATTCAAACCTCACTGAATTTTAATATAACTCATTCCTATATTAAAGGGTTTGATTACAGTAGAATCGCACATCATTAAATATAATAACAATAAGAAATTATCCATGATTCATACAATGTCTATATTATGAGGAATATACAATTGTTTCATATTGTGTCCTATATAAAGTGTTTTTTAATAAAACCTTCAACAAACACCTCTTCTTTATGAATGACAGACTATTGAATAGATTTTCTCAACACCTTTATATATTAATGCACCACAAAATGGATGTAGAATTTATATTCATGAGTTGAGAGAAAAAAACTAGTAATTTTATCCTAATAGACATGAACATTGAAAATATTAGATTCCACAACATATATATTAATTAAATTTATCATATCTTCCCTTAAAGTGTTCATAGATAAAAAATATCATTTTGGTGGTAATTCCCTCAAGTTCCACATAGAGTTCTCTTTAAATAAAATAAAATATAAAAAAATAAATTTTATTCCATTAACAAGATTAATATCATGAATTATTCTAATATTATCATTACCATGAACATTTATTGTTCTATGTATGGCCCACATGGAGTGATATCCTCCCAATTTCATATTTAATTGATCATGTCCCATATAATATTTACATCAATATAAGATTTTATGATAATAAATACCATGAAATTAATCATGTGTTGTTACAAAATATTGTTAAATGATCATTGATATATTTATATCATATATGAAAAACTTCACAACAATAAAATGTGTGATTTTTTAAAACTAATAAAAAGTGAAAAATTGTTATTAAGATTCTATCGTGTTCAATATTAATGTTTCAAATGATCAAAACACTATAATATTACTTTGATTTTGATAAAAATCTATGATAAATATTGATGAATATTTTTTCACACAAGTGAAAAACATCATGTCAATCTAATGTGTGAAATGAACTTAATGATCCATAATCACTTATTAAAACCAAAATCCAATCATTTTAATTAAACAAACATCAAACAGTAAAACTAAATAAATGATCCATGATAGCTTCAAAAATGCATTACAATGATGATCAGTTCATTATTTACTATAAAAAAAACAATACAACAGTGATGTAAAGTGTAAATATAGAATTCTAAGTATTTGTAGTTATAGAAACACATGTCCATTGAAAATAAACCGTGAAACAATCACGTATTATCATGAATCATTACTGAAATGATCTTTGATTCATTTATATCCTATAGAAAAAACTTGCAAATAAATTTAACATATGATGTGATGGTACTAAATAAAAGTCCATTTTTATGTTATATAAGTGTTCATCAAATAATAAAAATAGAGAGATTTACATCACATTGTCAAAAACAATTAGTAAAATTATCATTAAAAAATTTATGATCTATAGTAAAAACATCTTCTTAGGTTGATGTGTGATTTTTATAGAATGATAGATAGTAATATTTTACTATTAAAAGCCTTTCTACATCTAAAAATATGTGTAAAACGATAAAAAATGAGTAAAAACAATTATTTTCATAAATAGTTTTTACAACATTATTCAATTTTTCTATCACCTGTATGAAAAAATTACATTTCCATTAAATATTATATATAACAATTATGATTCAATGTGATTTTTTAGAATTAAAAATATTTTTTGTTTTACAAACACATGTTAAACAATAAAAATTGAAACATTTGGATCATATTATCATAAAAATTCATGGAAATGATTATTCATTTATTTTAAAATTATTTAAACTAAAAAATTCATTATAATTTATGATCATTGTATAACGATCCAAATATCATTTGTACAATTCAAATAGTGATTTTTTATTTTTTTATACTAGTTTGTGATATTATTTTTATCTCTTATTTTATCCTTTTATTAACTATATTAGATGTCTCATAAAGGAAATATATCATTAATTACATAAAATTTATCATGTATTATATAAAATTATAGTCATAATTATTTTTAATTACCTTAAACTATTAAAAAATTAACATTGTGTTTATTATAAGTGCATGCTTCTTCAGTACAGAGTCAGTTTATCCTTGGCTAAGATTTTTTATATAATACATTATTTTTATTAGTTGTAGATATTTTAGATTAAAATAATTTTATATCAATATAATTATTTCAATAATTATACAAAAATACAAAAATGTAAATAAATTTGAATATAAATGGTATGAAATATATTCTTTCCTTAAAAATATTGTGATATTGTTTATAAATTTAAATTAGTTTTTATGCATGATTTGATATTGTAGTTCTCTACTATTTTTTACTACAGAACTTAGAAATAATTTTTATTGGTTCTGAAATATAATGATGATAAATCATTTCTTTTATTAGTGAGAAATAGTTGCTGATAAAATATGGTGTTTATTATTCCTAATCTAGCACTGATAAAATCCATGCATGCATTATATATTCATTAAAAGTACAAATAATGGCCTCTTTAGAATTGATAAATGTATAATCTATAATATTCTATGAAAACATACTCAACACACCTTGTAAGAAAATCATTCATAATATAATAATGGGGATTTAAACTACTACCTATGTCTCACATGAAAAATAGAAAGTATGGATCACTTTTATCAACCCACTAAAAATACAAATAATAATATAATATGAAAAATTTATATACAAATAGACCCTTATTCTCATATGGGTTCGAAATTCAATATCAAGTATTCTTTACTCTTTCTTATTCAATCTATTTTCCCAGTTAATATTATAATTATCCAGAATAATACCCCTATAAATTTTAACATCATGTTCTCAATTTATTAGTTAACATAATAACTTATCTATTAATTATTTTGAAAAAAATGGATATCCAACTACACTATATTTTCATCAAATAATTAATTTATAATATTTTTTTAACTATTTTAGAGATCCATTGAAAATCATCTTTGACCATGGAAGGTAGTTTTATGGTTTGTGAATGTTTTTAATTGTAATAATATAATGTGTGGAACATAATAATGCATTATTTGATAGAATAATGAATTGAAAAAGCATCATGGTAATATTCAATTACCAATCCACCAAAACTGGAAGAAATAGTCTTCACAAATGTATTTATTAGAATATTATACTATAATACTATTTGATAACTCAATAAATTATATCAGAAAAAACTATATATGAAAGCCTATGTTGTAATTCTTAATTGGGTAGCACAATATATTATTGTCGAATCTAATAAAACTATGATGATATGGCATACTAAATGATATCTAAATAATAATTATTAATAAAACTAGGACAATAAATTATTTTAAAAACATTGGTCATCATTCAATTAGGCCTTCTAGTCATACACTTTCCATTTTTTAGTTGTTATATTTATTATATATTTATGTTTTATATAATATATATATAAAGATTGTTGGTCCCAATTATGGAATGTACCCTCAGAGAGGGTGAATCATGGTGAAAAAAATTAATTTTTTTTATCATGATCTCATTCTATCCATTTGTGGAAAACTTCTTTCTCTCCCTTATTATATACCTTTATAGAACAATATAGAAAATAGACATGGGTATTTTTACATAGTTCACCCAAACTAGGATAATCTAAGGATCATGTAATCGGGTGCTTACAAATTCACATGATACACTAATAAAACTACTTTATATGTGATTACAAAATGGAGTACTCAAACTAACCATTTGGACTGACTCTCCACACATTAATTTTGATGAACTCATTTAACTTATTCCCAAATAGGTGACCATCATTGCCACTATGATGACGTTTTTTGTTCATGAAGTGTGGATGAGATATTACACATGTGCGGGTGTGTCACTTCTATATAGATCTGATGAAATTCTAGTGATCGGTAAATCCTCAAATTTCCTCTTTTTTTTATTTTAACAAACCACACTTCTTGAAAATATCTTTTACTGTATCTGAATGAATATATTCTCAAATTGTTCAATACTAATTTCAAAACAATTAAATTTAGTTTTTGTGTTTTCCTTTGATATAAACCATTAATCCAATATATAGGATTAATTATCTCTTTCTTATTCTATTTATAGCATTCTATTTGTATCAAATACATTAATGTGGTGATTAAGTGTAACAATACCCTTTCAAAATAGATCAATAATTTTCATTTCAATTTCTTATCGAATCAATTATGATTTCAAAAAACTAGTTTATCATGGTATGGTCAACCTACTATATAGATTCACCATGTGAAATTAAAACCCACTATAACATATTCTAGGTATAACATAAGAGGTTATGGAGTCTAAAAGTTAAGTATGATGTGGTCATATGTATTTTACTTGATCTATAATTTTCGACCGTGTAACTTCCTTATTAGTATCATAGGGTCATCATAAAAACATTTTCTAAAAATCCTTTATATATTGCCCAAATTCATCATGTTTTATCATTCTATTAAATAGTATGTTTTACAGTAAGGATGACTCCCTTATTCTAATCTATCAAAAAAGTGTCCATCACCATGGATGATATTTTGAAGACATGGATGTCTCCAGCTATAACATCCCAATGGTCACTACTACAAAACAAATATTTAACAGAGCTAGTATTTTTTAGACCTAGAAAAAAGATCCCAAAAATAAAATCTTTATCAGCCCTAAATAATTCACTGATATATTTAACACCTTATCAACCATTCTTTAGCACTGATATAGTCACCCTTTATCAATGCTTTATTTTTAGCACTGGTAATGTGTAACCTTTATCAGAGCGTCATATTTAGAGCTGATAAAGGGTACCCAATATCAATTCAATATTTTTAGTTCTCATAAATGATTTCTCTATCAGTGTTATTTTAGCACTGATAAAGACCTACCTTTAAGATATCTTTTTTAAAAGTGCTGGTAATAGTATCAGAATCAAATTAAAAAACCCAACCTGTTGCGAACCCTTAACTATATTAAAATTTTCCAGGGAATCCACCCATTTATAGTGATCCTACTCAATGAATCAAATATTGAATCACACAAACCCACTCGAATCACACAAAACCATTGCATCCAGTTTCTCAAATATCATCTGGTATCCATTGTTAAGTTTCATTTAGTTTTTTCTGAAGAATACATCGAGTTATGGATCTGAGGGTCTTGGATTTTCTTTAACCTAGTGAGTTAGGCATATTTTTTCCTTTTTTGGTTCCAATTTAATTTCTTTAACCTAGTGAGTTATGCATTTTTGTCCAGTTAAATTGTTTTTTGAATATATTTTCTTCACCGTCAATATTTATATAGTATCTTACTTCGTAAGATTAGTTTTGTCAATATTTTTAAATCTGAGTTTATCACCTCTAGTCCATAAATAATCCAATTAAGAAAATATTTATTCTATTGTATAAATAGTTTGGGATTGTGTTATAAAAATCTTAAACGAATGAGAAAATTGAATTAAAAAACCAATTATCAGTTTGATGATGGTAAAAAGTAACAACAGAAGTTGATTTTATGAAATTCATGTAAGGGTTATTTTTTTAATATTCTCGTTTAAGGGGTACTCCTTAAAAAATTATTTTCTCATTATTGTGTTCTTTTATTTTAAGATAAATACTAGTATGGGTGATGACATATTTATTTATTTTCAATGGTTCTCTATTTTCAAAATTAGCATGGGGTTGGATTTATTTTACTATGTTGTGATACTCTACTATAAGGGTTTCATATATTGCTCATAATTGTGATGTTTTATTTCTTTATACCAACTTCATTATGGACCTCCCTAAAATATCAAGGATGGGTCAATACGTATTAGATGGACTCCCTGTAATCCTTAGGTTGCTACATCATTTGTTCTAAAAAATAGAATGGATATTATCAAATTTGTATATTATAAATTATTTTTATCCATAATCATGTTAGGTATATATATTAATTTTAGTTTTATATATACATTTAATTAATAGTAATATATTTTATATTTAACAAACTAATAAAATATGTTAAACTCATGTTACTTTAAAAATAACAAAATTATGTGACTATATATGTAACACCCTGAGTTTTATGAGATGGTTTCTTTTTAATTTCATTGTTGACTAGTGTTGTATTCTAAACCAATATTACCTTGTACTATATGCAACACTCTATTATCTTTTAGTAAACCCAACACTATACTTGGATTGTGTTACACACAAGAGTGACCTACCTCGATAGCTTTCATTTTATGCAATACTGAGTTTTACTAAACAATGATATATTATTAAAATATTATATAAACTGGATATTATGAATAGTATTAACCGAATTATGAAATTTATATAAAATGAAGATTCATCTTATGTATTTTATATAAAAGGATATATGAACAAATTCAAATTTTTAGATAAAAGAAGTATTTTACAAAAAATGATGTTTTGCGACCTTTTGATGGTTAATCCATTTCATATCTGATTTTTAAAATTTTTATATATTATATTTCAAAAAATAGACATTTTCTTCGGAATAGGGACATCAAAATTTACATTGGTTTAATTTTTGGTATTTTTATGGTAAAATTCTTATTTTAATGAATTTTAAAGAAATATTGCATTTTATTACAAAGCTTCCTATTAAATTAATTTATTTATATAGATAGATAATATTTTTAATTTCTTTTAAATTGTAATTGGACTATTTTTTTTATCATTTTATTCAATGTTTTTCATTATATTTAATTTCACATTTAAATTGGATATGGACACATGAAAATATTTTGATAGTTTTTTAATCCTAAAAACATGCATTCTGCTTTTGACAATATGAATTAATTTCTGGAAATTATGTGTTTTTAATTTTGAAAAATGGATTCAATATTTGAATCAATATATCCAAATTATTTAAATAGGTCCCTTTTATTTTTTTCATAACAGGAATGGTAACTATGGTATTTTGTTTTACCAAAGTTAAAGGTAAATCAAGTAAATTATTTTATCAAATAATATGATAAGAACAATAAAATTATCCTAAAACCAAAAAAAATCAAATTATATGAACAAAATTCGACCCTTAACGTATTTTTTCAAAAACCTAGTCATTTAATAGCCACATGGAAATGAAAATGACATAGATATTAATAAAACCATTGAATATGACAAAATTTCAATCTCAAATTTCAGAGAAGTAAAATAATTGAAATATACGTATAACCAGGTTATATATTCAATTATAAATATTAAATGGAAAAATAAAATAATTAAATACATTTTTGTAATTTGTTTTTTAATTTTTAATAAATAAATAATTACCTTAGCCTCTTATACTTTAATGACGTAAAAATGAATCAATTAATGAGAAATCTATAATTTTTTTTATTAAAATCATAATAACCATAAAAAATCCAAAACACATGACCAAATACTTCTTATTGAGTATCTATCAACTATAATAATCCAAGGGTCAAGAGAGTGACCATTTGGGGCCTTATATAACATATTATGACCTTTATATTATTTTATTTAGTATAATGTTAAAGTTGTCACATTCATACTTTAATGAGTATAACATTTTTAATTATTGATTCTATAGTAGATAAATTCTACTACATATATTCTCATTCTATATATTAAATTTATCTTCATCATAGTATTTTATTTTCATCTTTTACTCAACAAATAAGTATATTAAATTATTACTCAAAATCATTGTTGTAATCATTTTATTAATGTGGATATCAAATAAATGTTATTAACAATATTAAAATAAATATATTTTGAGATAATTAATATGTCCAGTGAATTTTATAGATACCCT
The DNA here is from genome assembly GCA_963277665.1 of Viscum album. Classification (NCBI taxonomy): domain Eukaryota; kingdom Viridiplantae; phylum Streptophyta; class Magnoliopsida; order Santalales; family Viscaceae; genus Viscum; species Viscum album. The sequence goes on from CAUJRU010000078.1 coordinate 222,486, forward strand.
TGACCTCATATTAATATAATAAATAGTTTTTTCTAAGTTCACTTTTTATCTTTATATTTTTAAAAATCAATAAACTGAATAGATTAAAAATTGACAATATTGATTGTTTATCAAAATAGTGTTTTATTAAATTATTTTAAAATCATAAATCATATTTAAAAATATATAATAATTATTATATTTTCAAAAAATATCTAAATTATTTATTAATGATCTAATTTACATCCAATAAGTAAGTATTTTACCATTTTAATAATGATATATTGTTACCCCAGTTAAAATGAAATATAATAAATATGTGTTAAATTGAAACAATATGGTTTTAATGGACCTAAAAACTTGTATAAAATTAATTCGTTGATGATATTACAACACTATAGAATCTCATTTTCTAAATAGGGACATTTTGGAGGTTTTTTAGTGTTTTTTCATTTTATTATAAATTAATATTTTTGAGGTTTCCAAAAGTTCCCCTCGCCTCAATTATAAAAGGGAACTGATTCCCTCATTTATTCACAAGTAATTAAGCTTTCTAGTACTTCCATTTCCCTAAAAATTTTATTTATAAACTTCCATAGTCACATTATATAGGTTCTTGTCTTCTCTAAATACCAACTCTAGATCCATTTACATGAGATCTAAAGAGAGTACGTCAAAGAAGAGGTAATTTCCTCTACTGATTCATTCATATTTATTTCTACTTCTACTCATAATTCATGAGTTGTTTCAATATATAATAACTCTAGTAGAACATATATACTGATATTTTATTATAATAATTAAACAACCATATTAAATTTTCAATCCATCCTATGAATGATGAAATCACCACACATGCGTACGTACGACTAATTGTCTCCACGTTGTTGCGTGCATTGTTTTTCACCACCACCTTACTTGAATGGGTATAAAAAATTATGTAATAACTAAATATTATTATTATAAAATGATATTTATTATGAAATATATTACACCATCAAAATAAATACAATTCAACAATTATGAGAATGAGATCGTCGCTCGTGCGTAAGTACAACTAACCGTCTCCATGATGCGGTGTGATTCATTGAACATTAGAACCACTCATGAATGATAATATAAATGTATATAATGAATAAATATGATATTTATTATGTTAATTTAATTTATTAATGATATAAATTCTACCCAATAAGGAGAACTGAAACTTATTCGATAAAACATGCATACGATCATAAAACAGTTAAAACATGAATAAAAAGTAACAATGAATTGTTACAAACAAACGAAGGATAATATGAACATATGTGATGAAAGTGATTCGTGAATAAGTTAATAAAATTATCTAAATCATTATAATAAAGGTTCAGATACCTCAAAATCACATCAGACCTAAGGTAAGGGATGATTTTGGAATCTTATTTTTTATCCGAGATTGTTTATACGTAAGTATATACTGGGGATATATTTATCATCAATGTCCATGTATTCCAAAAATGTTTTCATAAAATGTTTAATATTATTATATGTATGTTTGAATAATTTTTTACCAATTTTTTACCTTTAACAAATGGTATGTAAGGAATCATTCTTTTGTTTACCATACGATCTACGTTTTGACTTTTCTGGAAAAAGTATAAGGGGAATGTTTTTTTAACTTATATGGTATGAATGTATTTTTACGGGTTAATGAGACATTATTTACATGAAGTTTCCTCTATAATATTTCAATTTTATACTCAAATAAATTATTTTCATTTTAAATTTCACATCATTTTGAGAAAAATACCTTTTTTGAAGAATAAAGTATATTTCTATCAAGAATTAAGTTCAACTGTTTTATAAAAAAAATTCATCTAAGATAATGATCTTAAATATGGTTATGTTTCTATCCCGATTATTAATATTGTTTTATTTTTTTAATTATGTAATGATCTTTTATAATGATTATGTTATGATGGAATGATGTTTAAGAAACCCATTTTATTTCTTGGGTTAATCTAGGATAACTGATTTATGTTTTTTTGGCACTTTTAAGAATGATTTCATTATGAGATGGGTGGGACCTATATATCCCTCTAATGCATTGGGTAATGATTCATATCTCATCATATAGACATTTTTTTAATGGAATTTAAATCTAGTTCAGTAATACAATGCTGGAGTAGCAAGTAAATCCACTTCAGCAATGCATGGTTGGAACGACTACTAAACTCGGTTCAGTAATAGACATTTTCCATTATGATGGTCTTGGAAGAAATGTCTTAGATACTATGGAAATCATATAATTAGATTATTATTTTTACTTAATTCCATGTTTTTTTCTAATTCTATTTTATCATGGTTAATGTTCCTTTATGATCAATGCCTTACGAATTCGCAAGATATATTTCATGACTCACAATTTTGATATTCAAAATTTATGTTCAAGTTATCAAATTCTTATTTTTATATTTTGGTTTATGTTATTCATGTTTACCATTACTCATCATTTGATATAACCCTTTTTTTTTGTTTTGTTTTCCCTAGGATATAAAAAAAGATTTTATGTAGGAAAACTAAAGGGGAATATCTTTGTGGGAGATGTTTAAGATCATTTACCCTGTTAGAAGATTGTGTTCCAAGATTCCAAAGACACTAAACTAATATAGTATTTGGTAATATTTTTTTCATGTGTTATTTATTTCTAAAAAGAAATTTAATTTCTATGTATATCAATATTGGGTTATTTTAGTTGGTATAAGATTGAAGGTTTAGCCAACCATTAGAAACTAGGATAGAGAAACATTAGTAAGATCCCTAGAGATATTACTAAGGTATGTCTAGGGATGTACTTATGTTTAAGTATAACTATAGGTTAAAGTCATATAATTATGGTAATGATCATGAATAACCTATGATTAAACCTAATATGACGGAGATTTAATGTAATCCTCCATGATTATGTTGTTTTCCTAGTATGATTTTCCCCTCACAATATTCTTTTTGGATTTTAGACAATGGGTGTAACCCAAAGTAATTGTGTTATTGATCAATGTACTTGGAAATGCAATGATTATCCTCCTGAACAACCAAATGTTATGGGAGATTGAATGAAAAGTCTTATTTCTATACTTACACAAGCTATGAATCACTCTAGAATTTTGAATGAGAAGAGAAGGGAACAACATTATATTGAGTCCTTCATGAAGGAACACCCACCTTATTTCATTGGGTCTTCTGATCCACTTGATACCGAACAATGGATCAGTACAATTGAACAAATAATTTCCATCCTTTGTATTTCGTAACATAAAAATGTCATTTTGGATGTTTATCATTTAGAAAGTGAAGTAGACAAGTGGTGGAATCTAATTAAAAAGACAAGGTAGTAAGATTAAATTGAATCCATGGAATGGGATGAGTTAAAGAATTTAAAAAAAAGGTAAATCCCTTGTATTATTTGAAAAAAATAAGGAAACAAAGTTCGTTGAGCTTAAGAAAAAGGATGACGAATCTGTTGGTACATACGAGGAACATTTTATGAAACTTTTAAGGTACGCTTCTGGCTTTATTATCCAACCTAAAGGTAATGTTGATTTATTATTGAGTGGCTTAAAACCAAGTCTTTTAAGGGAATTATCTATAAGTGACTTTATTAGATATGAATATATTGTGTATTGAACTATCATGGTAGAACTATAAGATGGTGTTACATATCTATCTCATGGTTTTGACAATAATAAAAAGATAGAGTTCAAGGGAAAATGTCAAAACAATGGTGAAAAGAATATGAATGTTTCTTCATTATTAATGTTTGTAAAGAAGAATTGTGGGGATTGTATTAAAGGGACCAAAAAATGTTTCAAGTGTGGGAAAGATGGTCATCGAGCAGTTGAGTGCCTATGTAATGGAAAAAAGTTGGCTAATGATATGAATAGAGAAAAGACTACAGAGAACGCACTATCGACACATCAATTATACAAGTGAAAGGAAATGGGGAATTATGCTTCTAATTACCTAATCCAAGGTTTAATGATGGCCGATTTCAGCAACCTCTCAAGGAATGTGATGAAAGGAAGTAACAAGCGATCACTATTGGCGATTTTGAGCATGAAAATGAAGTGGTGGAATGATTAAGTGTTTATGTAATGGGATTCCAAAATAGTATTGTAGAATCTAATTTATAGTATTATAGAATATTGGAATATATATGTATTGGTCTATTGGGGTTTTCTATAATTATATGGTACCAGTAACCAGGTAAAGTGATTGAAACATTTTTTAGAAAGCACATTATATGCACATAGTGAAGGTATAAAGAGATAATGAGATGTTTGATAGTATTAATGATCTCATGAATGATATAAGGACAAAGTGATATCATGGATTTTGTATATAGAATTTTTATTTCTGGTGAGTGGAAAGAGTTAATTTTTACATAAAGAATGTTTTCTCTATGTTCTAGGGTAATTAATGTTATTATCACATTTTAAGATAATATATGATTAATGCATTCACATGTTTGGAACGTGACAACCAAGAACTGCCAAATGAGATATGAGAGAGAAATGTTAAGTTGATTTAGTTAACCACTTTCTAAATTATTATAGTTTCTATTTTGGAAGGTTGTAATATTATCCATTTATGAATAGTATAAGTTATATTCTGGTTGATGTATGTTATATTAATGTATTCTCTCACTATAGGTGTACTTATGCATACTTGATAACCTATTCTAACAGTTTTTGAGATAGATGGAATGACCTGTCATTCTATCACATGATTTGCTAACACATCAAGAATGAAAAATTCAACTTCATTTATTTAAATAAGATATGATGTGGAAATTGTTCAAGGAATGACCAACGGTGAGATTTAACTAAAATCAAGTAAGTACTTCTCCTCATGAAAAAATTCATCATCTTTAGGAGAAGGATCTTGAAACCAAAATTTTTTATCTTAGTTCCTTATTATCAGTTGAATCAGATAGTCCCTAAAATCATAGAATATTTATGGCTTTCTATTAGTTAACTTTCCCCAAACATTATTCTCGATCACAATCCATCAGAACATGATGATTATATTTCTCCTGAATATCCAAATTTTTACTTCCCAACTATGTTATCCTATGTGGAAACCTAGTGATTAGTTACTTTGGGTAACTATTATATTTCTATTTTTTTTCAAATAATGTTTTAGTATTCCTTTTTAAGATGTGGGTTTCTAATAATAAAACTTTCAAATATTAAACCATATATAAACCTAATGAATTTAAAGGGAGAAATTCATTTTAAGGGGGTTAAAATGTAACACACCAAGATTTTATAAGAAAGATTCTTTTTAATTTATTCAATGACTTGTGTTGTATGCTACACCAAGAATAGCTTGCACTATAAGCAACAACATATTATCTTGAGTATATGCAACACTATACTTTGCTTGTGTTACACACAATAGAGAACTTCCTCGATATCATGTATTGTATGCAATACTGAGTTTCTCTAAGAAACAATATATTATTAATATATTATATAAAATTACTGTTATGAATAATAATAATTGAATTTTAAATTTTATATAACATTAAAATTCATCTAATTTATTTTCTGGAAAATGATATAAGAACAAATTCAATTATGTGGATAAAAGAAATATTTTTAAAAAAAAAAGAAATCTTCGGCCTTTTGATGGAGCACCCATTTCAAATCTAGTTTTTAATAATTTTATATATTATATTTGAAAAAATAAAAAATTTCATTTGAATAGGGACATAATAATTTGATTTGGTTGAATTGTTTGTATTTTTATGATAAAATTCATATGTTAATGAATAGTAAACAAATTCTATATTTTAATTCTGAGCTGGATATTCATTCAATTTATTTATATAGTTAGAATATATTTTTAATTTTTTTTAAAGTATAATTCGACTATGTTTTTATCATGAAATTAAATTTTGTTCATTTAAGTAATTTCACATTTAAATTGAACATAAATAATGTAAATATTTTGATAATTTTTACTTCTTAAAACCCTCTTTCTAGTTTTGACAATGGGAATTAATTTCTGTCAATTATATGTTTTGAATTTCAAAAAATGGATTCCATATTAAAAATTAGTAGGTCCAAATTATGAGAGTATATCCCTTTTATTGTTTCATAATAGGAATAGTAACTACGGAAATTTTTATTTACCACAGTTAAAAGTAAATCAGGTAAATTAGTGTAACAAATAATATGATAAGGACAATAAAGTTTTCCTAAAACCTGAAAAAATCCTATTGGATGAATAAACTTCTACCCTTAACATTGTTGGTTAAAAATGTAGTCATTTAATGGCAACTTGACAGTAAAAAAGACAAAGATATTAATAAAATCAATGAATGTGACAAAATGTCAAACTCACATTTCATATAAGAATAATAATTTTAATATATGTATAACCAGGTGATATCTTCAAACATAAATTGTACAAGGAAAGATAAAAAATTTAGTAAATCATTTAAATTTATTTTTAATTTTTAAGAAATAAATAATTACGTTAAATTCGTATGCTTTAAGGATGTATAAATTAATTAATTAATTAGAAAACTATAAAAACAATTGTTATTAAAATCCTAATAACAATAAAAATTCACAAACACTCGACCGAATCATATTAGTCAAGTATATCTTGACCATAATCAACTGAGGTTTAGTATATTGACCTTTTGGATCCTTATAGAATAGATTATGACATTTATATTATTTTATTTAATGTAATGTTAAAGTTGTCACGTTCATACTCTATTAGTATAAACTTTTTAATGTTCGATTTTGTAGAAGATAAATTCTAATAAAAATATTATCATGAAATCTATTAAATTCATATTTATCATAGTATTTAATTTTAATTATTACTCATCAAATTAGTATATTAAATAATTAAACACCATCATTTTGGAAATTATTTTATTAATCGAGAAATCAGAAAAATGTAATTATCAATATTAAAATAAATATATTTTTTATAATTAATATGTCCAATTATTTTTCTAGATAACCTTGACCTCATAGGAATATAATAAAATGTTTTTTAGAAGTTACTGTGTCATATTTATATTTTTAAAAATCAATAAATTGAATAGTCTCAAAATTGACACTATTGATTGTTTATAAAAATAATGTTTTATTAAATCATTTAAAAATCATAATTTTTTTAAAATATATAATAATTTTGATGTGGAAAAAAATTATAAATTATATATTTATGATCTCATCGACATCAACTACGTAAATATTTTCCCTTTTAATATTGAAATATTTGTTACCCTAGTTAAAACTAAATCGAATAACGAAGTGTTAAATTGAAAAGATATGGTATGAATGGACATATAAACTTGTATACAATTTGTTTTTTTTTATGATATTAAAACCCAATATTATATCATATTATAAACTAGGACATTTTGGATGTTTTGGAGTGGTGTTTAATTTTAGTATAAATTTTCATTTTTTGGCTTCTAAAAGTGCCTCTCACCTCAATTATAAAAGGGAACCTTCTCTATCATTTCAAAACAACTAATTAATCCTTAACGTTCATCCATACCATTCTCATTTCTCTTATAAACATACCTAGTTATATTCTAGCAGTTTTGGTGTTTTCAATAGACAAACTCTAGTTCCATTAAGAGGAGATCAAAAGAGAGCACATTAAAGAAGAGGTCATGTCCTCTACTGATTATTTCATATTTCTTTCTACTTCTACTTATACAATATGAGTTGTTTAATTATAGAATAATAACTCCAGTATAAATTATATATTTAGATGTTATTATAATTTTGAAATATCCATATAAATTTTCTATCCATCCTAAGAAATACAAAATCACCACGTGTGTGTATGTGTGACTTATTGTCTCCACGCCGTGGTGTAATCTATTTTTCACCACCACCATAATTGGATGAGTATAAAAATGGATTTAATAAATATATAATATTATTATAAAATAAAATTTATTAAAAAATAGTGTATACCATGATAATCAATACCATTCCACAATTATGGCAATGATACCAACGCTCGTGTCATTCGTATAGCCTGCCATCTCCACGATGTCATTTGATTTGTTCTACATGAAAACCACTCAATAATGATTATATAAATATAAATAATGAATAAATATGATATTTAATATGTTAATATAATTTTATAATGATATAAATATTACCTAAGAAGGATAACTGTAGCTTATTCTTCAAAACATGAAAATGATCATAAAGCAGCTAAATCCCGAATAACGTGTAACAATGAATTGTTAAAAAAAATAAGGAGAATATGATGATATATGATAACCATGATTCTGGAATAAGTTAATTACATTATCTAAATCATTATACTGGAGGTTAGAAAACAAATAAATTATATCGAACCTAAGGTAAGGGATAATTTTTCAATCTCATTTTTTACCAAGATTATCTATACGTAAGTATTTACTTGGGATATATTTATCATCCTTGTCCATGTTCTACGGACCAATGTTTCATCAATGTAAATTACCATCTTATTATTAATTCATACAATCACATGAAATCATAACACAATGAACTACTAAGTACTGTGTTTCCTTTAAACATAATATTGTCACCTCTGGGATTTGAATTTCGAAAATCTAACATACACGGTTGCGATCAGTAAGATGTTTGGAGTTCGATAAAAAAACATAATTTTTAGTGAATAGTAATATACCCTTATTAATTTTAATGAGACCCTTATGAATAGTAAATCATCCAAAAGAATATTTTCCTCACCCATGAATGTACGAATAAAATTTAGGCATCTTAAAAATGAAAATATGACCATAGTAAAAGAATTTGTATTTTTTGTAAGTCATAAATAAATAAATATAATTAATTAATTAATTTAAAAGAAAATTTATTTTCCTAAATGGTTTTCATAAATTAAAAATTTTATGCCTTTTGGTTTTAATATAATTTTATTAGAACTTATATAATTATTTAAAGCATTATAAAACCCGTTATAGTTTTAAAATATTTATTTTTCATGTAAATTCTTATTTTAATGAAAAATTAAATTAGTCATATATAGAAAATTATTTTTGAAAAATGGAGTTAATTATTTTATTATACATGTAGACAAATGGTTTGGGTGATTTTTTGTTATTTTTATAAAATACTTAAATTTTTATGAATAGTAAAATACGATAATTCATAATATATGTGAAAACCTGAATTTCTACATCATGATTGAGTCATGGATGATGTAAATGGACATTGGTTTGAACTAACATTCATATATTACTATATTCGGTCACAGTAATCATTATTATTACTTGTCTTATGAAAAAATAATAAACTAATTATTAAAATATTTAGAAAACCCTCCTCCCCTCCACTATAAAAACCTCCCACACTCCCTTATCTTCTTCACTCCTATCAAGGCTTGGGCCTTCCCTAAATTCTTCCCAAATATCTCTCCAATCTCCTCCCCCACATCTAGAAGCCCTTAGTATCCAAAAAAGTCTAAATCCTCTCCCTTTAAGAGGCTCTCAAGGAATATTGAGTCAAGAGGTAAATTTCACTTTTTCGTTTATTTCTTTTTCTTTTCAAGTTCATTTGTATTTTTTCTATACTTACCTCTCCTCATCCAAATGTTATGAAAACTAAAGTATCATAAAATTAATGTAATTTTGTTATGTTAATATAATAATTTATTATCATATCTTTTTTACTCATCTTTTATACAAGTAGTAATGAAATAATCTGAGATGTGTAAATTTACCACATTCAAGGACGATGGGTATTCAATTACATTTAAAATATTTAATTTTGGTCATGAATCCATTTTTATGGTTTAAACAGATTATTAAATATGTATTTTAACTTATTTTTTTTATCTATAATCCCTTTTCCCACATGATGTAAAATAATAATACAAAACAAGTTAATTATGAGCAAAATCGCCAAATTAATTCAAGTGTGTATCACTAATGGTTTATATAATGATTTAGCTTCACTGAAAGTAACCATATAAAATTAACAACCATGAAAACTTATATATATTAAATAATAAAATATAACCCCAATTCGGGGTAAACATCTCCATTTTACATGATTCTATGTTCATGAAAATAAGTAAACGGATCATTAAAACCAAGGAGGCAAACAAACCCAAAAAATAAAATTGAACCTCATAACCAATCAAAATGGTTATAAATGAACATAAAAAGGTTATAATAAATATTTTACAGATATAATAGTTTATTTAATTATCAATTAATTAAACTAATTTTATTATTTAGGTCATTAATATCAAGTGGAGAACACCATCAGACTTAAGTTAAGGGATCCAATCAATTTCAGTTTTATTAAAGAATTTCCTCTATGTTATTCCATTTTATGTGTCACTCCAAATGATGGGGTATGATTTAAAACCTCTCCTATATTTTACTCATAATTTATAAGTTATTAAAACCCCTTTCTCCTTCATTAATCCCTCTTAAGTACACTTTATACCATACCGTTAATCTGTATGAGATTCTACCTAAACATCCTTTATTCCTTCGGGTTGCCTCATATTTCTTATTACCAAAATAAAGTTATTGTATCATTATATGTGCATCTTAAAAATGATGCGTACATGTACCAAACTCATTTATTCGGACCTTTTCATCATTCTCTTTCAGGGATATTCATGTTTTTAAGTGATTACCTCCTCAATACTTCATGATAAGAAAACATATTTTGAGGGAACTTCCTGAATTCTTACCAGATTTCATGTGAAATATAAATTCTTTTTTAAGACAACATTGTTATTATAAAATAAGTACTTTTATTTTTAAAACCTTTTTTGTTCAATTATGGTTTTATATGAATTATTTTTCCCTTTTCTATTTTAAAGTTTATATAGTATTTTCCTTAAAACTGCACAAACTTGTTTTAATGCTATTATTAAATACTTTTCATAGATGTTGTCACATATAAACAACATCACATACCATGATACATGCATGTTTTTCATTATTAACATCCATGTATAATTTAGTTCCTTTATTTAATGGATAGTTTTATGATACACCCATTTATTATGCATTTTGACATGATTGTGGTACCCAATTCTTACAATGAGTAACCCTTATGTTTATGTAAGATTGATTGTGTATGATTATTAATGCTGAAAGAATATTCATGAAAAGTTAAGATGTGTGTTCCCAGATAGAAATTCCATGAACTTGGTAAAGTTGAGTCTCATGAGACGTTTTGGGTGACGGTCTCGGTGGTTATCCTTGGTTTGTGCTACCATGTGCGACAGTCTTGGTGGTTAGCCTTGGCTTGTGATACCATGTGAAACGGTCTTGGAGATCACCATTGAATCATTCAAATGGAATGTTTTATATTACTTTCACATTATTATGGCTTCATGTTTATATGTTATTATTCCATATCACTACTAGAAAAGGGGGCATTGAAGCCCCCCAGAATCGGGCGACCGCCATTGGCAGTCGCTGGCCTTGATAAAAAAAAACCCGAGCCTTTTTGCGCCCCCCCCCCTGCGCCCCCTCTCGATCGAACCCTGCTCCCCCCCCCCTGTCGCCGCCCCCCCGACGCCCCCCCCCCCCCCCGCCTCCCGGCCTCCCCCGCCTCCCCCTTCCCCCCCCCCCCCCCGCCGCCCGGCCTCCCCCGCTCCCCCCCTCCACCCATCGTCCCCCCCCCCCCGACGCCGCCCTCCCCCCCCCCCCCCGCCTCCCGGCCTCCCCCCCTGTCGCCCCCCCCCCCCCCCCCGACGCCACCCTCCCCCCGCCTCCCGGCCTCCCCCGCCACCCGGCCTCCCCCGCCGCCCGGCCTCCCCCGCCACATGCCCTCCGCCCTCTACCCTCCGGCCTCCGCCCCCTCAGCCCTCCCCCCCCCCCCACCCCGGACGGCTCCGGCACCCTAGACACCCCCCCCCCCCCCCGCACCCCGGACCGCTCCCCGCACCCCAGACGCCCCACCGCACCTCAAACAGCCCCCCCCCCCCCCCCCCCGACCCCGGACAGCCCCCCCCCCCTCGCTGCCCGTCCCCCGTCCCCTCACCGCCTCCTCTCCTCCAGCTCCCCGCCGCCGCCCGTCCCCTCCCTTGCTGCACCGCCTTTGGCTCCATCTCCCCTTCACTACCTCCTCTCTCTCACTGCACCGCCTTCGTCTCCCCTCCCTTTTAGGTTTGTAGCTCAATCAGGTAACATGGGCTTTTAGTTACATTATTATTTTATCAATGGTTCATAAACAAATGATTAATGTTTATTTTAAATATAGTTGATTTGAAAAATGTAAATGTAATAAGTATTGTGTAAATGTTTGTTATACAGATATAATTATGTATAAGAGTTGGATTGATCTTCCAAATCGAACGTCTAGAGAATATTTCAAAGGCATTATGCAGTTCATTGACTTCACGAGAGGATTTGAAAGTGACTATATTAGTTGTCCATGTAGAAAATGTGCTAACAGATATCAATTCACACGAGATACTGTGAGGGAGCACCTTTTCTTTAATGGATTTCTGAAAAATTATAAGAGTTGGACTCGTCATGGAGAAGAATATGTTCATTGTCAAAATACAGATGCAGCTCAGATGGATGTTGATGCAAGGATGACTGATCCAATGCATGAAATGCTTACTGAAATGGTACGTGGGTTTGATCCTGAAGGCATTGACATCCAGAATCTTGAGACCGGTGAGATAAATCTTCGCTCTGGTGCAGATCGTGATTTAAGGAGGTTTTATGAAGCACTTGATTATGAGAAAACAGAATTATATCCTGGATGTACTTCTTACAATAAACTATCATTTATCGTGGAGTTGTTGCATTTTAAGACTTTGAATAATTGGTTAGACACATCATTCGACATGCTTTTGGTTTTATTGAAAAAAGTTCTTCTTGTCAACGCTAAGATTCCTGAATCGTATTACTATGCTCGTAAGTTGATAGGGAACTTAGGTTTTACATATGAGACCATATATGCATGTGCAAACAACTGTATGTTGTTTAGAAAAGAAACTGCCCATTTGGATATTTGTACGGTTTGTGGTGCTTCCAGGTGGAAAGAGAACAGGGGAAATAATACTCATCAAAGTCAGATTGCGATATAGGGGAAACCGATTGCCGTAAAGAAAATGTGTTACTTTCCCCTTAAACCGAGGTTGAAAAGATTTTTTATGTCATCTAAAGTTTCTAATTTAATGAGATGGCTTGCAGAAAGAGTTCATGAAAGTGATATGTTAACCCACCCGGCAGACTCTCATGCATGGAAGGATTTTGATAAGAGACATCCTGACTTTGCTAAATATGTTTGTAATGTCCGATTGGGATTGGCAGCAGATGGTTTCAATCCATTCAAGTCTATCAATGGTGCAACTCATAGCACATGGCCCGTGGTGTTGGTTCCATATAATCTTCCTCTGTGGCTTTGTATGAAGCAACAATTTATATTACTTTCCACTCTTATTGATGGACCTAAAAGTCCGGGGGATAAGATTGATGTTTACCTTCAGCCATTGATTGATGAGTTGAATGAATTTTGGGGCGATGGTGTGATGACTTATGACTGAGAAACGAATGAAATGTTCAAACTGCATGCTTCTTTATTGTGGAAAATCAATGACTTCCCAGCTTCTGCAAATTTATCAGGCTGGAGTACAAAAGGGGAATTTGCTTGCCCTTGTTGCAATAAAAGTAAAAAATCTGTATGGCTTAAACATTCCAAAAAATGGGCATACATGGGTCACAGACGTTTTCTCCCTCCTCAACACAGATTCAGAAAGAACAGAGTGGCATTTGATGGTTCTAGAGAGTTCAGACCAGCACCAAAGATCATGATAGGAGTTGAAATGTTATCGCAGATTGAGGAAGAAAACATCCACACGGTATATGAAATTCAGGATTTGGTGGCTCCTCTAGTATGTAATATTCGTGCTGCGGGTAGGCAGCGCAGTCACAATTGGAAAAAGAAAAGTATTTTTTATAATCTTCCATATTGGAAAACTAACATGTTGAGGTATAATTTGGATGTCATGCACATTGAAAATAATGTTTGTGATAACATATTGTGGACCATTTTAGGTGTCAGTGGAAAATCAAAGGACCATGTTAATGCACACCGTGATTTGGAAGAAATGGGTTTAAGGAAACAGTTTCATTTACAGTTAGCTGAGGGAAACAAGGCATATATGCTTGCTACACAGTATATAATGACTACAGAGGAGAAAGAGACATTTGTTTCCATTTTGAAGATGGTCAAGGTACCTGATGGTTATTCTTATAATATTTCAAAGTGTGTGAATCTGACGAGCAAGACATTGCAAGGGTTGAAAAGTCATGACAATCACATATTACTTCAGCAGTTGATTCCAATCGCAATTTGTGATTGTTTATCCCCCAATGTTGTTCAGCACTTGATTGAGATGAGTAATTTTTTTAGACAGCTTTGTTTAAGAAATCAACGAATGAGTGATTTAAAAAGTTTGCAGGACCGAATTGTACTTACGCTTTGTCACTTTGAGAAACTTTTCCCCCCCTCATTTTTCGATGTTATGGTCCACTTGACAGTGCACCTAACTGATGAAGTAATGGCTGCTGGTCCAGTGCAATTCAGGTGGATGTATCCTATTGAATGGTATTTGAGTACAGTGAAAATATTTGTACGCAACAGAGCTCGTCCAGAGGCATCAACAGCCAATGGTTATTTGATGGATGAGTGTACTACCTTTTGTGCAGAATATCTTACGGATGTTGAAACAAAATTAGATAATCCCTCTCGGATTCAAGATGGTCTAGTTGGAGAAGGAACCACATTTTATATGGACAACATCGAGTGGATACAAGAACATCGATATATCTTGTTCAATACTCCATCAGTTGCACCATTAATGCAGTAATTATCTTATCAATGTGCTTGTATAACTTTTACATGTTTTGTTTGCATAAGATGATCTTTTAAACATCGCGTTATCATTTGCAGGAAACACATTAATGAGATAAAAGAAGAGATGCATCGTGCGACTGAGTTGCAAATTCAACAATCTCATTATGCGTTATTTCATGATTGGTTCAAGGATTATGTATGTATAAATTGATTTTCATTATGAGTGAAGTATTATAATAATTCGTTCTGCATATATCTGTATTGATTTTTATAAATTATGTAGGTTTGTAAGCTGAGGGAGTTAGGGGACCCCATGCTACCTGAAGTATTTATCCAACTGGCTGAGGGTCCATCAATAACGGCTCTTCGTTATAAAGCTATTGATGCTAATGGTTTTCTATTTCGCATTAAAGATGTTGACGAAAAATGAGCAACACAAAACAGTGGCATCGGTTTTCCCTTTGTCGATTCTGGTTATTACTATGGTCAATTGATAGACATCATTGAAGTTGTATACACACACGGTTTGAAGTGCATATTGTTAAAGTGTAATTGGGTTGATCCAGTGCGTTGATGTAAAGTCGATCAATATCAGTTTTCATTGGTGAATTTTAACTATATGTTATACAGAAATAATGAACGAGTTGAGAATGAAACTTTCATTTTGACATCACAAGCGGAACAAGTATTCTTCATTACTTTGCCTTCGGATCCAAGTTGGCAAGTTGTTGTCAAAATGTCTCTGCGAGGAGTGTTTTTATTTGAAGAAGATGAACCCGAGACTGTTCCGTTTGTTTACCAACAACTTGATCAACATACCGTAGTTCAACGTGAAGAAGATATTTATTGGGTCAGAGTGGCTGTTGAAGGAGAAACGGTCGATTTGCATGCTTAATGAAAGGTATAATTGTTTTCCCGCTATTCAGTAGAATGTTCTAGGATATCATAAATTATCTAATCATTTTATAAATCTTTATAAGTTTTAATCCTCACTTTTTTAAGTTAATTCAATCATAAATATTTAGGTTTTTTTTACTCTTGATTTATTGATGTTATGGTCGGTGTATCATCCCTTTGAGGTATTCTTCATCTGATTCATGTGCTACTTGAATTTTTATTAGTTCTATCTGAAATTTGGCTATGCATTGACTGGTTTTGTACATAATTTGTATATCTGTTTTGTTAACTTTCTGATTTTTTAAAATTCATTCACAACTAATTATTCAATCAATTTTTTGTTTGATTAACAGTTGTACAAGTTTGATTTTTTAAGAACAATCCAATTTATCTTTTAAACACTTTGGACTCATTACTGATGTTTTCTATGACTGCAGACATGTCAGGGGAAGAGGCAGAAGATCCACATCATCCATCTGAGGCATCTACGTCTCAGGGTCAAGGTATGTTTGAATGTCATTGTCTATATATTTTATGTCATTGACATACATATATATATATATATAACATTTTTCAATTTATATATAAAATTGTTTTCAACAGGATCAGACTCAGCTGCTTCTTCCTCTCGCAGGAGAGGCCCTGGTCGTGGCATATTATCATGGAATTCCGACACGACGATAGATGTTTCATTTGATGAGGTTTTTCATCCTGTGGGACCGAATGCCCCGGCATTTATTCATCAGCTGGGTCATATCATACGTGACCCACATCGATTTCCATTGACCACACGTGACTGGGCTTCTATCCCTCAGGACACATTAGATCGTCTATCGAGGGAGGTTCAGGTAAGAAACTCATTTTACTTTATTTTCTATGTATAAAGAATACTAATATGTTTGATTATTTTCTTTATAGAAAAATTTGAAAGTATGCCCTGAAGAGTTTCGGCCTGTGTGTATGAGAAAATGACGTATGATGTGGAAAGATTATAAAGGCAAAGTGAAGAGGGACCACTGGGTACCAAATGTGGGTGCCCTAGACATTTTGGAAAAAGTCTCGAGAGGTGTCCTCCCAGCTCAGTGGCGTGACTTGGTTGCATATTGGTCTACTAAGGGTGTTGCGGTTTGTATATTAATTATTTTGGTGTATATATATTTTCAAGAATATGTGATTTGTTTGAAATTTGAATTAATTGAATGTAGGAGGTGTCAACACGCCATTCTGAGAATCGAGCGTTGCAGGGACCACCTCACAGGCTCGGGACTCGTCACATGTCTCAGATCCGACATGAGGTATATATTATTCATTTTTTAATTTATTAATTAATATGGTTTTGTGTTTATATTCTTTTAATATACAGTTGCGAGAATAAGGTGCAACAACAGATAAAATGTCGGTGTGGATGAGGACTCGTGATCGCAATGATCCAGAGGTTGCAGCATTGATAGTAAGTGTCTGTACTTAACAATAATTACATAAATCTATATATTAACATATATATATTTATATATATTTAAATATTTCACTGGCTCAATTTGAAGCTGAGTTAGAACATCTGCCAGAGGACCAGCGACAGCTTCCCATGCGACGGGATGAGATCTTTCATCGCATTATCGGTCCGGACAGGCATGGCTATAGTTTGACCTATGGAGCAGGGATTCCTTGTTCTGTAGTGTCACGCGCTGCGGTTGTCGGTCCTGCTGTTGCTCATATGACACAGAAGATGTCAGATTATGAGGCACGGCTGCGCGCTTCCGAGGAGGCAAATGCGCAATTGACAGCTGAGGTTAGAGCACTGCGGGAATATGTGCGTCGAGCTGATGGTGCAGGGGATCATACGACGCAGGTATATACTGTATTTATTTATTTAATTTAAATTATTTTTGTTATTAAAATATTTATAATGTTTATTTGTTGTAGGCCCCTGGCCCACCAGAAGGAGGTAGCAGTGATGACAACGCGTGGCGCATCATATATTCACGAGATATATTTTTTGTTTTTACTGGTGGGGTTGACATTGATGTACTGTATTTATTCATTTAATTTAAATTAGAAGGTTGTGTACTTATAATTTCTTTCTTTTCTTGTTTATTATATGATAGCTAATATTATCTAAGACGTGCATTTAAAAACTCTAACCCCCCGCACCCCCGTACAGCCCCCCGCACCCTCGGACAGCCCCCCCACACCCCTGTACAGCCCCCACACCCCCAGACAGCCCCCCCGCACCCCCGGACAGCCCCCCCCCCCCCCCCCCCGCACCCCCGTACAGCCCCCCCCCCCCGGCACCCCCGTACATTCCCCGCACCCCCGGACAGCCCCCCCCCCCACCCACCCCCGTACAGCCCCCCGCACCCCCAGACAGCCCCCCCGCACCACCGTACAGCCCCCCCGCACCCCCGTACAGCCCCCCGCACCCCCGTACAGCCCCCCGCACCACCGAACAGCCCCCTGCACCGCCGTACAGCCCCCCGCACCCCAGTACAGCCCACCCGGCACCCCCGTACAGCCCACGCACCCGCGGACAGCCCCCTCGCACCCCCGTACAGCCCCCAGCACCCCCGTACAGCCCCCCCCCCCCCCCCCCCCCGCACCCCCGTACAGCCCCCCGCACCCCCGTACAGCCCCCGAGGCACCACCGTACAGCCCCCAGCACCCCCGGACAGCCCCCCGCACCCCCGTATAGCCCCCCGCACCGCCGTACAGCCCCCCGCACCCCCTTACACCCCCCCCCCCCCCGTACAGTCCCCCGCACCCCCCCGTACACCCCCCCCCCCCCCCCCGCACCCCCGTACAGCCCCCAGCACCCCCGTACAGCCCCCCCCCCCCCCCCGCACCCCCGGACAGCCCCCCGCACCCCCGGACACCCCCCCCCCCCCGCACCCCCGTACAGCCCCCCGACACCCCCGTACAGCCCCCCCGCATCCCCAGGGAGCCCCCCCCCCCCCTCGCACCCCCGTACAGCCCCACTGGCACCCCCGAACAGCCCCCCGCACCCCCGGACAGCCCCCCGGCACCCCCGTACAGCCCCCCGCACCCCCGGAAAGCCCCCCCGCACCCCCTTACAGCCCCCCCCCCCCCGGCACCCCCGTACAGCCCCGGCACCCCCAGAAAGCCCCCCCGCACCCCCGTATAGCCCCCCGGCATCCCCGTACAGCCCCCCGCACCCCCGGACAGCCCCCCCCCCCGCACCCCCGTACAGCCCCTCGCACCCCCGTACAGCCCCCGGCACCCCCGTATAGCCCCCGGCACCCCCGTATACCCCCCTGCCCCCCCGTACAGCCCCCTCGTACACCCCCCCCCCCCCCCGCACCCCCGGACAGCCCCCCCGTACAGCCCCCCGCACCCCCGTACAGCCCCCCCGTCACCCCCGTACAGCCCCCTGCACCCCCCGTACAGCCCCCCCCCCCCCCCCCCCCCCGCCCCCCCCGCACCCCCGTACAGCCCCCCGCACCCCCGTACAGCCACCCCAGCACCCCCGTACAGCCCCCCGCACCCCCGGACAGCCCCCCCCCCCCCGCACCCCCAGACAGCCCCCCCCCCCCCCCCCCCGCACCCCCGTACAGCCCCCCGCACCCCCCGTACACCCCCCGCACCCCCGTACAACCCCCCGCCCCCCAGTACAGCCCCCCCCCCCCCCCACCCCCCCGCACCCCCGTACACCCCCCGCACCCCCGTACAACCCCCCGCACCCCCGTACAGCCCCCCCGCACCCCCGTACAGCCCCCCGCACCCCCGGACAGACCCCCCCCCCCCCCCCGCACCCCCGTACACCCCCCGCACCCCCGTACAGCCCCCCGCACCCACCGTACAGCCCCCCCCCCCCCCCCCGGCACCCCCGTACAGCCTCCCGAACCCCCGGACAGCCCCCCCGCACCCCTGTACAGCCCCCCCCCCCCCCCCCCCCCCGTACCCCCGTACAGCCCCCCCCCCCCGCACCCTCGTACAGCCCCCCGCACCACCGGACAGCCCCCCCCCCCCCCCCCCCCCCCGCACCCCCGTACAGCCCCCCCCCCCCCCCCCCCCGCACCCCCGTACAGCCCCCCGCACCCCCGTACAGCCCCCCACACCCCCGTACAGCCCCCCCCCCACCCCCCGGCACCCCCGTACAACCCCCCCCCCCCCCCCCCCCCCCGCACCCCCGGACCCCCGTACAGCCCCCCGCACCCCCGGACAGCCCCCCCGCACCCCCGTACAGCCCCCCGCACCCCCATACAGCCCCCCGCACCCCCGTACAGCCCCATGCACCCCCGTACAGCCCCCCGCACCCCTGGACAGCCCCCCCGTACAGCCCCCCGCACCCCCGTACAGCCCCCCCGCACCCCCGAACAGCCCCCCGCACCCCCGGACAGCCCCCCCGCACCCCCGTACAGCCCCCCGCACCCCCGTACAGACCCCCGCACCCCCGGACAGCCCCCCCCCCCCCACCCCCACCCCCGTACAGCCCCCCGCACCCCCGCACAGCCCTCCCGCACCCCCGTACAGCCCCCCGCACCCCCGTACACCCCCCCCCCCCCCCCCCCGCCCCCCGTACACCCCCCCCCGGCACCCCTGTACAGCCACCCGCACCCCCAGACAGCCCCCCTGCACCCCTGGTGCGTGAATTGTGAAATGGTCGGCCAGTGGGCGAGTTATTCAGAGGTGCGGTGCGCGCAGCACGACCGAATGCGTCGTTTTCAGCAGCTCGGCGCGCGTTGAAATGGCGCGTTGGGGGGTCAAAACCACCCGAACGAGCTCCGAATTCCATGAAACCGCACAACAACATCCGTTGCGTGAATTGTGAAATGGACGGGCAGACGACACGTCAATCGGAGGTGTCGTTTGACCGCGTCGGCCGGAAACGCGTTTCCGGAGCCATAAAACACCAAAACGGCGTGCGGCGGTCCAATTCAGAGAAAACATGCTCCGAAAAACCTGAAACCGCACGAGAATGATAGGAATATTATTCCTGAGATGCAGGAGGAGGCGGCATGTCCATCGGACGTGCGGTGCGCGTGGCACGACCGAATGCGTCGTTTTCAGCAGCTCGGCGCGCGGTGAAATTGTGCGTTGGGGGGTCAAAACCACTCAGAAGACCTCTGAATGCCACGAAACCGCACGACAACATCCGTGGCGTGAATTTTGAAATTGATGGGCAGAAGACACGTCAATCGGAGGTACCGTTTGACCGCGGCGGCCGGAAACGCGTTTCTGGAGCCATAAAACACCAAAACGGCGTGCGTCGGTCCAATTCAGAGCAAACGTGCTCCGAAAAACCTGAAACCACACTAGAACTATATAAATATTATTCCTGAGATGCATAAGGAGGTGGCACGTCTATCGGATGTGCGGTGCACGCGGCACGACCAAATGCGTCGTTTTCAGTAGCTCAGCGCGCGCTGAAATGGCGCGTTGGGGGGTCAAAACCACCCGAACGACCTCCGAATGCCACGAAACCGCACGACAACATCCGTTGCGTGAATTTTGAAATGGTCGGATAGACGGCACGTCAATCGGATGTTTCGTTTGATCGCGGTGGCCGGAAACGCGTTTCCGTAGCCATAAACCACCAAAACGGCGTGTGGTGGTCGAATTCGGAGCAAATGTGCTCCGAACGACCTGAAACCGCACGAGAACGATAGAAATATTATTCCTGAGATGCAAGGGGAGGCTGCACATCCATCGAACATGCGGTGCCCACGGCACGTCCGAATGCGTCTTTTTCAGCAGCTCGGTGCACGCTGAAATGGCGCGTTGGGGGGTCAAAACCAACTGAAGGACCTCTGAATGCCACGAAACCGCATGACAACATCCGTTGCATGAATTGTGAAATGGTCGGGCAGACGGCATGTCAATCGGAGGTGCCGTTTGACCGCGGCGGCCGGAAACGCGTTTCCGGAGTCATAAAACACCAAAACAGCGTGCGACGGTCGAATTCGGAGCAAACGTGCTCCGAACGACATGAAACCGCACGAGAACGATAGAAATATTATTCCTGAGATGAAGGAAGAGGAGGCACGTCCATCGGACTTGCGGTGCACGCGGCATGACCGAATGCGTCGTTTTCAGCAGCTCGGCGCGGGCTGAAATGGCGCGTTGGGGGGTCAAAACCACCCGAAAGACCTATGAATTCCACGAAACCGCATGCCAACATCCGCTGTGTGAATTGTGAAATGGTCGGGCAGACGTCACATCAATCAGAGGTGCCGTTTGACCGCGGCGGCCGGAAACGCGTTTCCGGAGTCATAAAACACCAAAACGGCGTGTGGCGGTCGAATTTGGAGCAAACGTGCTCCGAACGACCTGAAACCGCACGAGAACGATAGGAATATTATTCCTGAGATGCAGGAGGAGGCGGCACATCCATCGGACGTGCAGTGCTCGCGGCACGACCGAATGCGTCGTTTTCAGCAGCTCGGCGCGCGCTGAAATGGCGCGTTGGGGGGTCAAAATCACCCGAACGACCTCCGAATGCCACGAAACCGCACGACAACATCCGTTGCGTGAATATTAAAATGGAAGGGTAGATAGCACGTCAATTGGAGGTGCTGTTTGACCGCGGTGGCCGGAAACGCGTTTCCGGAGCCATAAAACACCAAAACGGCGTGGGGCGGTCCAATTCAGAGCAAACGTGCTCCGAAAAACCTGAAACCGCATGAGAACGATAGTAATATTATTCCTGAGATGTAGGAGGAGGCGGCACGTCCGTCGGACGTGCGATGCGCCCGACACGACCGAATGCGTCATTTTGAGCAGCTCAGCGCGCGCTGAAATGGCGCGTTGGGGGGTCAAAACCACCCGAACGACCTCCGAATGCCACGAAACCGCACGACAACATCCGTTGCGTGAATTTTGAAATGGTCGGATAGACGGCACGTCAATCGGATGTTTCGTTTGACCGCGGCGGCCGGAAACGTGTTTCTGGAGCCATAAAACACCAAAACGGCGTGCGGCGGTCCAATTCAGAGCAAACGTGCTCCGAAAAACCTGAAACCGCACGAGAATGAAAGTAATATTATTCTTGAGATGCAGGAGGAGGAGGCACATCCATCGGACATGCGGTGCGCGCGGCACGACCGAATGCGTCGTTTTTAGTAGCTCAGCGCGCGGTGAAATGGTGCGTTGGGGAGTCAAAACCACCCGAACGACCTTCGAATGCCACGAAACCGGACGACAACATCCGTTGTGTGAATTGTGAAATGGTCGGACAGACGGAACGTCAATCGGAGATGTCGTTTGACCGCGGAGTCCGGAAACGCGTTTCCGGAGCCATAAAAGACCAAAACAGCGTGCGGGGGTCCAATTCTGAGCAAACGTGCTCCGAAAAACCTGAAACCGCACAAGAACGATATGAATATTATTCCTGAGATACAGGAGGAGGCGGCACATCCATCGAACGTGCGATGCGCGTGGCACGACCGAATGCGTCGTTTTCAGCAGCTTTGCGCGCACTGAAATGGCGCGTTGGGGGGTCAAAACCACCCAAACGACCTCTGAATGCCACGAAACCGCACAACGACATCCGTTGCGTGAATTGTGAAATGGTCGGGCAGACGGCACTTCAATCGGAGGTTCAGTTTGACCGCGGCGACCGGAAACGCGTTTCCGGAGTCATAAAACACCAAAACGGCATGCGGCGGTTGAATTCGGAGAAAACGTGCTCCGAACAACCTGAAACCTCACGAGAACGATAGGAATATTATTCCTGAGATGCAGAAGGAGGTGGAACGTCCATCGGACGTGCGGCACGACCGAATGCGTCGTTTTTAGCAGCTCGGCGCACGCTGAAATGGCGCGTTGGGGGGTCAAAACCACCCGAACGGCCTCTGAATGCCACAAAACAACACGAAAACATCCGTTTCATGAATTGTGAAATGGTCGGGCAGACGGCACATCAATCAGAGGTGCCGTTTGACCGCGGCGGCCAGAAACGCATTTCTGGAGTCATAAAATACCAAAACCGCGTGCGACGGTCGAATTTGGAGAAAATGTGCTCGAACGACCTGAAACCACACGAGAACGATAGGAATATTATTCTTGAGATGCAGGAGGAGGCGGCACGTCCATCGAACGTGCGGTGCGTGTGGTACGACCGAATGCGTCGTTTTCAGCAGCTCAGCGCGCGCTGAAATGGCGCGTTGGGGGGTCAAAACCACCCGAACGACCTCCGAATGTCACGAAACCGCACGACAACATCCTTTAAGTGAATTGTGAAATGGATGGGCAGACGGCATGTCAATCAGAGGTTCCTTTTGACCGCGGCGGCCGGAAACACGTTTCCTGAGCCATAAAACACCAAAACGGCGTGCGACGGTCTAATTCAGAGCAAACGTGCTCCGAAAAACCTGAAACCGCACGAGAACGATAGGAATATTATTCATGAGATGCAAGAGGAGGCGGCACATCCATCGGACATGCGATGCGTGTGGCACGACCGAATGCGTCGTTTTCAGCAGCACAGCGCGCGCTGAAATGGCGCGTTGGGGGGTCAAAACCACCCGAACGACCTCTGAATTCCACGAAACCGCACAACAACATCCTTTGCGTGAATTGTGAAATCATCGGACATATGGCACGTCAATCTGAGGTGTCGTTTGACCGCGGCGGTTGGAAACGCGTTTCCAGAGTCAAAAAACACCAAAACGGCGTGTGGCGGTCGAATTCGGAGAAAATGTGATTCGAACGACATGAAACCGCATGAAAAAGATAGAAATATTATTCTTGAGATGCAGGAGGAGGCGGCACATCCATCGGATGTGCGGTGCGTGCGGCACGACCGAATGCGTCGTTTTCAGCAGCTCGTCGCGCGCTGAAATGGTGCGTTGGGGGGTCAAAACCACCCGAACAACCTCCGAATTCCACGAAACCACACGAAAACATCCGTTGCATGAATTTTGAAATGTTCGGACAGGCGTCACGTCAATCGGAGGTGCCCTTTGACCACGGCAGCCGGAAATGCATTTCCGGAGTCAAAAAACACCAAAACGATGTGTGGCGGTTGAATTCGGAGCAAACATGCTCCGACAAACCTGAAACCGCACGAGAATGATAGGAATATTATTCCTGAGATTCAGGAGGAGGTGGCATGTCCATCGAGCATGCGGTGCACGCAGCATGACCGAATGCGTCGTTTTCAGTAGCTCGGCGCGTGCTGAAATGACGCGTTGGGGGGTCAAAACCACCCGAACGACCTCCGAATGCCACGAAACCGCACGACAACATTCGTTGCATGAATTGTGAAATGGTTGGAGAGACGACACGTCAATCAGAGGTTCCTTTTGACCGTGGCGGCCGAAAACGCGTTTTCAGAGGCATAAAACACCAAAACGGCGTGCGGCGGTCGAATTCGGAGCAAACATGCTCCGAAAAACCTAAAATGATAGAATTTCTTAAATCGGGGGTTTTAAATTATTATAGCACAATGATTCGATATTATACATATATTTAATATTATATATATTAAAACATTTAAAATATATTATATATATATATATTTAAAATATTGTATTTAATAGTATATATGTGAATATATTTTTTAATATATATATATATATTTATTTATTTATTTATTTATTTCAGTGGAAATTTTTTTTTAAAAAAAATTCACTATAGCGACCGCCAAAAGCGGTCGCTATAGGTTGCCCGGCAGGAGGCCTGCAGCGACCGCCAAGTGGTCGCTGGAGGCCGAAATCCGGGCCTCCTATAGCGACCCCCATTGGCGGTCGCTATAGGCCTCTAGCGACGAGGCTAAAGCGACCGCCAATGGCGGTCGCTGGGCGGCCGCTAGAGCCCTATAGCGACCGCCATTGGCGGTCGCTAAAGGTCGTTTTTTAGTAGTGTATGTTACATGCCTATTTATATCATCATGTCATGCCTTATATCACATGCGCTCATGCTTTGTTCTTATAGTTATTCCCTTAATGGGCTATTTAGCTCATCCATTTGTTCATGTAATCCCTAGGATTTCCTATGCAGATGTTTGAGCACAATGGAATTTAGGAGCTTAATTTAAAGATTAAATGAATAAATGCTTTATTTAGTTCCATTTTTTATGTTTTATGTACCTAGTATTCCAAGAAACTAGGCTTTACGATCCTTGGATTGTATTCTAATGTATAATTATGCTTAAAATCAAGTAATGTTATGTGTAAAAGTCTAGGGTTTCTATACTTGGTATCATAGGATGGTAAAATTATTTTTGGAGATAAAAAATAGAGAAATTTAGTAAGAACATTAAGGATGAGGCTAATTTTAAGAAAAAACCCCTAAATTTTGTTTAGTATAGAGTAAGTGGCTTATCAAGAAAATACATCTCTATCTGGATACAAAAAGGTAGAGGTGACTCTAGCACAGATGTAACTATGGGTAAAACCTGAAAACCCCACTTTGAGATAGACTCGAATGAGAACTGGTGCATGATAATGGGCCCTGCCTCACTCTTGGTTTGACACCCTTTGGGGACATGCTTTGGTAAATTCATGAACTTAGTACAAACCCTTATGAAGGGAATAGAAAATACCATAATAATATAAGTTAACAAATATACCACGGATAACCTATAATAAAACATAAGGAATCACAAGTTTGGATATACTTCTCTATTACAATCTTATCCTCTTATGTTCAAAGTTTATTTTATTCTCAATAGCTATGTATTCAATCACTCTAACTAGATGATATTTTTCTTAATTAATGGCGTGAAAAAGAAGAAAAATTGCTTACAATAAATGTGATAGGGAATGTGAACATTTCCCTAGTGATATACATGATATGATGGGAATGGGTGCTCAATACATCATGATAGTAATTCCTCTACTGGATAAAGATGTGAATAAGAACTTAAATCATGTGGAATACCCTACACCATCAAGGATAGAGATTTTCGAGGTTGAATCCTTCATGTGGAAAAGGCCTCCCATGTTTAGTGGATCTTATGATACCATCCTCATAGAACAATGGAATAACTTCATTGAAATGATATTCTCTATCCTCCATTGCTCAGAAGAAGAGAATGTTAAACTATTGGTCTATAATTTTGATGGGGAATCTCATTAGTGTTGGAAACTAATGAATAATAGGATTCCCTTGGTGTAAATTGATTCCATGGAATGGGAGGAATTTGAAAAAAAAATTCTTAATAAATATTTTCCACAAACCCGCCATCTCAAGATGGAAAGAGTGTTCCTCAGACACAAGTAGATGGAAGATGATCCATCGATGCATATCAAGAAAACATCACAGGGTTTGAAAGGTATTACTATGGATTTTTCTTGAATGCCGAAAGCAATGTGGATATCTTATTTAGTAGACTAAATCTGATTCTATGAAAAGTGTTGGTGATTCGAGACTTTGACAGTTATGAGGGGAATGTTTATTGTGACCTCAAGGGTTTAATATAGATTATAGACTCTTAGTGGTATCATGGGCCACGTGACAAGAAGTGAAAAATGGTATCTAATGTGGAAATGCCTTAAAATAAATTCCATGATGTAAATAAGCTAGATCATACCATATGTAAAAATTGTGGGAAGAAGCATCTTGGGATCTGTATAAAAGGAACTATGAACTGTCTCAAATGTGAAAAGTTCAAACATCTAGCTAAAAAATGATGACTGTATAAGAAGAATTCCACTAATGTGGAAGAATAATGGAAGGTATAGATCAACACTTAGCCTATAGTGCAGTGTTACTACTGCAAGGAGAATGGTCATTATACGATCAATTGGCCTAAGCAGAGGATTTTTGGAGGAAATCAACAACAACCTATGAGGAAACATGGAAGGTCTTATTCTATCACTACTGCTGAGGTGGAGTTGGATAATGGTGTGGTGATATGTACGCTATTTATTCATTCAAAAATAGTGAACACACATTTTGATTCTAGTTCTACGTGTTCTTTCATATCATGCATGTTTTCTATAACTATTCAATTACCACCTCAAAATTTAGAGGATATGTTATCTATCGGAACAACGAATTGGGAAATTATTGTGTCCAAGATTTATAAATTCTCCCTGATAATTTTTGTGGACTGAATAACCCATCAAATCTATTCATACTTTCTTTAGTATAGTTCAATTCTATCTTGGTCATGGAATGGATGTCTTTATACAAAGAGAACATCAATTGTTGGGAAATGGAGATCAATTTTCACATCCTGAATCATCCCCTGTTTCTTTATAACAATAAGGTGGAAGATGAATCTTCTTTAGAATCATTTTCTCATTTGTGGATATTAATTCCTTATGAGAAAGCATGTCTAGAAAAAATGATCAAGACAATGGAGAGAACCATGCTTGAAGACATGCCCATCATGAGGGATTATACAAATGTATTCCTTGAAGACATGCTAGGTCTTCCTCCTGATCGAGAGGTTGAGTTCTCAATTAATCATATTCATAAATCTCTACCTATATCAAAGACACCATATAGAATGGCTACTATATAGCTGGAAGAGCTGATGAATCCGTTACAAGAGAATCTGGAGAAGGGTTCTATACGCTCGAGTGCTTCACCATGGGGTGTGTAAGTCATCTTTATAAAGAAGAAGGATAGATTATTGCAAAATTACATTGATTATCATGTTCTCAATAAAATCATGATAAAGAACAAGTATTCCATAACACTGATAATTTATTTTTTTCGATTAGCTTCATGGGGCCAATTATATCTCTAAAGTAGTTCTTTAGTTGGGATATCACCAATTAACTGTGAGAAGGGAATATATTCCCAATACTACCTTTTGAACGAAATATAGACACTGTGAGTTCATAGTTATTCCCTTTAGAATCACTAATACTCCATAAAGCTTCAGGTATTTAATAAATGGAGTCTTTAGAAATTACCTCAACAAATTTCTGGTAGTCTTCATAGATGATATTCTGATATACTCTATGGGAAAGGAGGAACATGATGAGCATTTGAATATTTTGTTAAATACATTAGAAAGGGAGAGGTTGTATGAAAAGTTCAAAAAATGTGATTTCTGGATGGATGAAGTATCATTCATGGGGAATTTTATCACCATAAAAGAGATATATGTGGACCATTTCAACAAAACGACGATTGAAGTGTGGCCCGGAAAAACTTCTGTAACTGAGATCCATAGCTTTTTGGGTCAACATGGGTATTATAGACAATTTTTGAAGAACGTTTCCATATTTTCAAACCCAATGAAAAATCTGAAAGGAAAGGGAGTAATTTTTTTGGACTCAGGAATGTGCAGTCTACTTTAAGATGTTGAAAAAGAGGCTAATCACTATGCCAGTACTCAGACTCTCAATAAGTGGAGAACTCTTTGTGGTGTATAGTGATGAATACAATAAGGGCTCAAGCTATTTGTTGATGAGAAATGATAAAGTGATAGCCTACATCTCAAGGAAGCTGATAATCCATGAGAAAAACTATCCTACACAGTATTTGGAGTTAGTGGTTGTGATCTTTGCATTAAAAATATATAGTAATTATCTTTATGGGGAGAAGTATGAGATACATGCTAATCACAAGAGTCTCAAATAAATATTCACTCAAAAAGAGATTCATATGAACCAGAAAATATGGATAGAACTCATCAAATTTTTTGACTGCTCAATATAGTACCATCCCAGTAATGCGAAAAACATGGTAGATGCTCTATGTAGAAATGATCATGCATATTTATTAATGATTAAAATTGAGAAGGATTTGATCTTCTTAGATTTGTATTGGATTTACATGAGAATCATTAAGGGAGGAACATCATAAATCCTTTCTCAAATGATTTCTCAAACATCCCTTATAGATAAAATAAATGATTCTCAAAGAAAAGATGTTGAAATTCCAAAATGGGTGGAAGCTGTTAGAAATGTAAAACCATCAGAGATCAAGACTTATGAGGAAGGAGTTGTAATATTTGGGTCAAGATTATGTGTATCATCCTATATAGATATATTTAAGGATATTTTGAATGACGCACGTAGCTCAAAATTCTCTATTAATCTAGGGAGAATAAAGATGTATCTAGAACTTAGATAGAACTTTTGGTGGGACAATATGAAAAAAATATATTGTTGAATATACATCCAAGTGCATGTTATGTCAACAAGTGAAGGCTGAAAGGCATAATTCTAAAGGGATGATGCAACCACTACCCATACCAACATTGAAGTGGGAAAACATCTCCATGGATTTTTCACTAGACTTCCAAGAACATCCAAAGGAGACAATGCTATATGGTCATTGGGGATCATCTTACACAGACAGCTCACTTTATCATGATTATAGAGGACTTATCATTGGATAAAATTGAATAGATATATATCAATGAATTGGTAAGGATGCATGGAGTACGACAATATATTGTATCTGAAAGATATATAAGATTCACCTTGATGTTCTATAAAATCCTCCGACATGATATCTACATTGAACTGAACTTCATTATGACATATCAACCTTAGAATGATGGCCAATCTGTATGAACTCTTCAGACACTATAATATATTTTTAGGGAGTGTTCTATGGAATTTTAAAGAGGATATTACCAACATCTTCCACTGGTTGAATTCTCCTACAACAATAGTTTCCACTTGAGCATATAAATGTCCCCATATGAAGCCCTTTGTGGTAAAAAGTTAAGAACATCAGTTTTTTGGGATGAAGTCGGTGAGAGTAAGCTTCTAGGACATGGAATGGTCTAAGAAATAGTGGAGAAGGTGAAAACCATTTAGCAGCACATCAAGGCAGCCCAAAGATGACAAAATAGCTTTGGAGACTATCATCGATGAGACCAAGAGTTCAAATTTGGAGACTTGGTATTTCTATGCATATTTCTATGGAAGAAGGTCATAAGGTTTGGTAAGAAAGTAAAGTTAAGTCCTAGTTACATCGTCCCCTTAGAGATTCTTGATCGTGTCGAGGATGTGGCCTATCGACTAGCACTTCCACCTACTATGGCCATAGTACGTGGTGTCTTTCATGTATCCCTCTAAATGACGTACTTACCAGAACCTTCATATGTACTCCCTTTAGATGTGGTATAGATGGAGAATGATCTTTCATACCAAGAGAAGCTAGTGAATATCATAGATCATAGAGATAAAGTTATATGTAAAAAGACTACTCACCTGGTCAAAGTACTGTTGTAGAACCATAAGTACGAAGATGCAACATGTGAACTATAGGAAGCAATGAAGGAAAAGTATCCACACCCATTTATGTCTAGGAATGTAAAACAAAATTTTGAGGGTGAAATTTTAGAAGTGGGAATAATGTAACGACCCGATGATTCATCAATAAAAATTACCATCTTATAATTATGTTATATAATCATATTAAATCACAAAAAAATGAACTACTATGTACTATGTGACCTTTAAACATAATATTATCACCTTTGTGATTTTAATTTTGAAAATATAACATACACGGTTGCGATCAGTAAGTTTTTTGGAGTATAATAAGAAAACCTTAATTCTTGGAAAATAATAACCTACCCTTATGAATAGTAATCTAACCTTGTGAAAAGTAATATGAAACTTATGAATAGTAAATCATCCAAAATAAATGTATCAACACCCATGAATGTACAAATAAAATTTAAGAATCTAATAAGTTATAATATAAACATAGTAAAAGTATTGGTATTTTCATAAGTCATAAATAAATAATAATAATTAATTAATTAATTTAAAATAAAATTATGTTTCCTCAAAGGTGTTCATAAATTTAAAATTTTATGTCATCAGGTTTTATGATTATTTCATAAGACCTTATGTAATATTCGAAAGCATTATAAAATCATTTATATTTTTAAAATCAGTAATTTTCAAGTAAATTATGATTTGGATTAAAAATTAAATTGCTCATATTCGTAAAATCATTTTTGAAAAAGGGATTTAAATTCATGATCCTACACATGAAAAAATTATTAGGTTGATTTTTTTGGTATTTTACTAAAATAATTGATTTTCTGATGAATAGTAAAATACGATAATTCACAATATATGTGAAAAGATGAATTTTTGCATCATGCTTGAGTGATGGATGATGTAAATGGCCATTGGTTCGAAATCACATGTACATATTATGGTTTTGGACACAATAATCATAACTATTTCTTTTCTTATGTAAAAAAATAAAACAATGATTAAAATATTTAGAAAACCCTCCTCCCCTCCACTATAAAAAACACCACACTCCCCTATTCTATTCACTCCTCTAAAGCCTCTTGACTTCCCTAATTTCTAATAAAATATCTCCCCAAGATCCTCCCCAACTTCCATCATCCCTTGTTCTCCTAAAAACCCTTAATCATATGCCCTTAAGAGGCTCTCAAGGATGATTGAATCAAGAGGTGTATTCATATTATCTTTTATTTCTTTTTCTTTCCATGTTCATTTATTTCTCTTCTATCCTTACCTCTCCTCATCCAAATGTTATGTAAACTCCAGTACCTTACATATTATGTAATTTTGTTATGATAATTGAATAAATTAATATGATATCTTTTTTACTCTACTATTATACCAGCAGTAAAGACAACATCAGAGATGAGTTAATTTTGCACATTCAAGGACGATGGGTATTCAATTTCATTTACCATCTTCAATTCCGGTCATGAAACCTTTTTTATGGTTGAAATAGACTATTAAATATTTATTTTATGCTATCTGTTGATCTGTAATAATTTTTTAATCATGATGTAAAATAATAATACAAAAAAAATTAATTCTGAGTAAAATCTTAAAATTCATTCTAGCGTTTATCATTAATGTTTTATATAATGATTTAGTTTCACTCCATGTAATAAAATAAAATTTACAAACATGTAACCTTATATATGTTAAATAATAAAATATAACTATAATTCTAGACAAACATATCCATTTTACATGATTCTCCATTCATCAATATAATTAAACCGATCTGTAAAACCAAGGAAGCAAATGGACCCAAATAATAAAATTGAACCTCAAAACTAATAAAAATGGTTATAAATGAACTTAAAAATGTTATAATAAATATTTTACATTTATAATAGGTTTTTTAATTTTTAATTAATTAACTTAATTTGATTGTAAATTTCATTAATTTCATGTGGCTAACACCATCATACTTAAGGTAAGGGATCTTGTCCATTTCACTTTTATTGAAGAATGTCCTCTATGTTATTCAATTTTATATGTAATTAAAAATGATGAGGTATCATTAAAAACCTCCCCCATACTTCCCTAATAATTTGTAAGTGTTGATAAACCCCTTTCTCTCTCATTAATCCCTCTTAAGTATACATGGTACCATGCAGATAATCCATAAGGGATTCTACCTAAACCTCCTTTATTCCTTTGGGTTGCCTCATATTTCTTATGACCAAAATTAAGTAATCATATATTTTTATGTGAATATTATAATTACTATATAAATGTACCATATTCATTTATTAGGACCCTTTAATCATTTTATTTTGGGAACATACATATTTTTAAGTGATTCCCTCCTAAATACATCCCGATAAGAAAACCAGTTTTGAGGGAACTTCCGGAATTTCTACCCGATTTAAAATAAAATATATCTTTTATTTTAAGAGACCATTGTATTTATAAAATATATTTTTTTATTTTGAAAACATTCTTGGTTCAATTTTGGTTTTATATAATGGATTTTTCCATTTTCTATTTTAAAGGCTCAATAGTATTTTCCTTAAAACTGCACAAATTTTTTTTAATGTTAATATTTCAAAAATACATTTCTTAAATGTTGTCACTTATACATGACATCACATACCATAATACAATACTATTTTACTCTATGAACATTCATGCATATTTTAGTTCTTCTCTTTCATAGACACTTTTATGATACGCCTATTTGTTATGCTTTATTGTTGTACCCAATCCTTTCTATGGGTTACCCTTATGTTTATATAAGATTGATTATGTATGAATATTTATGTGGAAAACATATTCATTAAAAGTTAATATGGGTAAGCCCAGATAGCGCTCCAATTAATTGGGTAAATTTTAGTCTAATGAGAATATATGTGAGACAGTCTGGGTAGTTAGCCTTGGCTTGTTCTCCCATGTATGATGGTCTTGGCTGTTAGTCATTGATTATTATACCATGTGAAACAGTCTTAGAAATTACCCTTGACTCGTGCTAAATTCATGATTTCTATTACTGCCACATTATTATGACTCCATGTTTATATGATTCAACATTTATATATTTTTATTCCATATATTAAATTCCATTTTATGTCATCATGTCATTCCTTCTATCCCATGTACTAATGCTTTGTTCTTATGGTTATTCCCTTACTAGGCTATTTAGCTCATCCCATTATTCATGTGTTCCCCAGGGTACCCTATGTAGATGTTTGAGAAAAATCAATGTTATGAGATCAATTTTAAGATTAAAAAATGAAATGTTTTATTTAGTTTCATGTTTTATGTTTTATGTACCTAGTCTTCCAAGACACAAGACTTTACAATCCTTGGCTTGTACTCTGATGTATAGTTATGCTTAAAATCATGTAATGTTATGTGTAAAAGGATAGGGTTGATATAAATGTTTTCTAAAAATGTATTCATAAAATGTTTAATATTATTCTATGTTTTTTTAAATTCATTTTTACCATTTATTATTTTTCCTATATGGAATGGAAGGAATCATTCTTTTTTTACCCTATGAGCTATTTCTTGACTTTTCCAGAAAAAAGTATGAGGAGAATTGTTTTAACTTATACATCATGAACGTATTTTTATAGTTTCATGATGCCTTATTTCCATGAACCATAATATAAAATAGTTCAAGTTTATTTTCAACTAAATTCTTTTCTTTTAAAATTGCATGGCATTTGGAGAAAAGAAAACATTTTTGAAAAGAATGTATATTTTCCTCATGAATTAAGTTTAAGTGTTTTATCAACATTTTTTCTATCAAAGACGATGATCCTAAATATAGTTATGTTTATATCTCTATTATTACTATTATTGTATTTTGTAACTGATGTAATGATATTTTAGATGGATTCTGTTATGATGGAATGATGTTTAAGAAACCCATTTTATTTATTATGTTATGCTATGATGAATGATTTATGTTTTTGTGGCACATGTAAGTATGATTTTTTTATGAGATGGGTGGGACCTATATATTACTTTAATGCATTTCATAATGATTTGTATCCCATGATATATAAATGACTGGAACAACAAGTAAATATGGTTCAGTAATACAGGGTTGGAACTAAAGGTAAATCGGGTTCAGAAATGCATGGCTAGAACAGGAAGTAAAACTAGTTCAGTAATGTAATTTTTTCAATATAATGGTCTGGGAATCTATGTCTAGGCTAAAATGGAAATCATATTATAGTTTTATTTTTATTCCAGAATTATATTTTTGATGCCAATGTGATTCTATCATTATTAATGTTACTTTATGATCTATTCCTTACGTACTGAAAAGATTTATTTCATGACTCGCGATTTTGATATTAAAAATTTATGTTCATGTTATCACATTTTTAAGTTTATGTTTTGTTTGGTGTTCTTAATTTTTACCCTTACAAATCATTTGAGCTCACCCTTTTTATGTTTTTTCTCCTAGGATATAATGAAAGTCTTTAGGTATCAAAACTAAAGGGGAAGATCTTTATGGGAGATGTTGAAGATCTTTCACCAAGTTAGAAGATTATGTTACATTTTTCAAAAGACACTAAACTAATATGGTCATTGGGTGTATTTTTGTGTTAGTATTATGTATTGCAAAAAATAAATGTAGTTTCCATGTACATCAATATTGATTCATTTCAATATATAATTTTTTTAAATAATTAAAATTTCCAAAATTGAAATAATTA
The DNA here is from genome assembly GCA_963277665.1 of Viscum album. Taxonomy (NCBI): domain Eukaryota; kingdom Viridiplantae; phylum Streptophyta; class Magnoliopsida; order Santalales; family Viscaceae; genus Viscum; species Viscum album. The sequence continues at coordinate 258,066 of CAUJRU010000078.1, forward strand.
TATTTCATATAAAATTACCCCGAATATTAATTATTTATAATTAATATAATTTTAAAATTATTATTAATAGTATTTTTTTAGTTTCATTGGAAAACAGTATTATATATATATATATTGAATAATATATTATATATTTAAATAAATTTTATTATGATAAATAGTTTCCAAATATATATATTTATATTAAAATAAATTACGAATATAATACATATATACACATAATACACAAACAAACACACACACACACACACACGTATATATATATATATAATATTTAGGTAGGTTCACTTTATTTATCTATGTATTGAATAAGGAATGACCTCCATTTTATATTTTTTGACGGTGGAAGGCGTGAACACTATTTACGTTTATTACCTATTTAGGTAAGTGTGAACAAAGTACACACCTCCATAGACCTCTTATTACAATAAAATAAAATCATATCATTTTGTTAATAAAATAAAACCTATTAAAAAACCAAGTTTTATCGAGAAAAAAATTATAAAAAAAATTCTAAAGATATTCTTTTATTGAAGTTTTATTCGGATCCTTGTGGATACATTTGAGGATAAAAATGAAATTATTTCATCATAAAATCTACATCAACATAAAATCAAATAAATTAATTTCAGTAACATACACTCGTCGGCTGAAATTACACTGTAGAAACCCAAGACCCACGTGGTGCGCAGAACTGTAGTTTCGTATTCAAATTCTCCCATCTCCAACCTATCTATTTATTTCCTACCATTCACTCTATCATTTATATAGTTTTGTGGAGATTTTATCTATATATAGTCTGTTGAAATGGAGGTCTTCAGTTAATAATTATTTTGAATGGTGTAATTCACACAAATGGGAGTCTTTTACCCTTTTAGAGAACATAATGAAGTACAATTGTCACCATCATCAACTTCATATCCTGAACAGTTATTACTTCATTTATTTTCCTTGAGACTCATACCCCATATGTTTTATATTTCTTATAATACTCTAATAATTAATCATCCAATGGATTACTACTTCTTAGACTATTTCAAAAAAGATAGGTCTGTATACACAATAGATAGAAGATGTGTGATAAACATCAAAATTCCATTATAAATGTTATGGATTTGAGTAGATGAGGATGAAAATTGTCTATAATACTCACCTTTGAATGAATTTGTAGCATAACACCGACCATAGTGGATAAATTCTCCTCATCCTTCTCACTCATTGATTGATTTTTTAGTGAGATCTGATTTTTTTTATCATCATTATTGATTTTCCATTAGAATATCCCTTTGTTCAATAATTTTTTCGTAGTAAAATCATTATCCATATAATTAATATATTGTTTTATATTTATGTTTAACTTATTTCCTTTCAGTATTACTCATATAAGAATTTTATTTCTTGTACAATTAGATTATTTTGTTCGATCCTACAACTGAGATAATGACAATAAAGAAATTCATCAAGAATGCATACCACCATCAGTAAAAGATGAATTCATACTACATATTTTATTCATTTTGAATTAATTTTATATACTATTTTTAAGTTAATATCATTATCATTTTTATCTAATATATATTTAGTTTTTTTCACAGATCTTTTAGAAAGTCATCGGTTGATTTCAACTATCTACAACAAGACATAGAAAGATATATGATTCATTATAAAAATGTTTCCATACATTCTATTTTCATTCAGTATTTTTCAAAAAACCAACACTACATATGAATTTGATTTTCTTAGTTGAAAAACCATTTTTGTTTTTGAAATCCTATGCGCATCAAAATTTCAACAACGAGAAAGGTTTTCCTATTATGAACATCGATTCAATATGACAGGTTCCATTTTCAACATAGAAAGTCAATGGAAGTGGGTTAATATTTTTATATAATATTTTTTTAGACTTTGGGATGTGTAGGAATCAACCACACCTTAATCAGACACATGGTGTAATCAGTATGACTCTAAGTGATTATTTATATTTAAATTTGACATAAATTTTAGTAAAAAGTACAAATAAAAATCTCAAAACCAATAAAACATATTATTATTGTTTTTATACATTAGGGGAATTATCCATAAGTTATTTGAGACATATATGAATCATCTACACCTCAATTCTATGAACGGTTTGACCGTTATGACTCAATGGTTCTATTATGTGTTTAAAATCCACATCTTAGTTAAAAAAAATATAAATCATTGAAAACAATGAAAACAAAAATATATTATTTTGATAATTTATGATGGAGATACATATGTTTTTTGTGATGTATAGGAATATGACTCATATAAAAATGATAAAATATGTGATCAGTATAGGTCAAAGTTTGTGTTCTTTATTTAAAAGGACATTTTTGTAAAAAAACATGTAACATAATAAAAATTTATTAAATTATTTCAGATTATATATATACTTTAAGAAAATGATCTATAAGTCATATGAGATATGTAGGAATCAATCTTACCTCATATGATGAATGTTGTGATTGGTGAATCCAACTATGTCTTTATTTAAAAATGATATCAATTTTAAAATAAAGGACAACTAATCTACTAAAAACTGAGAAAAAAATTCCTATTATTTTGATACATTAGGTAAATGATACATAAGTCATTTTTAATGTTTGCAAATCAACTACACCTCAATCCAACACACGATGTTCTCGGTATGACTCAATCAGTCCATTATCAGTTTAAAATCGACAGTTTAGTTCAAAAATTATTAGACAATGAAAACTAAGAAAATGCGTGCATATTTTCTTGATAATTTAATAAATTTATTAATAAGTCATTTTTGACATATAGGAATGAGTCTAACATCATACCAATATGCAATGTGATTGGCATGAGTCAGAGTGTGTGTTTCCTCTTTAAAAATACATTTTAGTAAAAAAGACAAGTGTCATACTCGAAACCATATAAATGCATTCATATTATTTTGATACACTATGAAAATAATCCATAACCCATTAGGGACATGTTAGAATTATCCTCACATTAATTTCACGAATGTTGTGACCAATATGACTCAAAGTGTATATTTTTTTATTTTTAATTGACATCAATGTTTGTAAAAAGGAAAACTCACCTTCTCAAAACTAAGCAAAATAATTCATATTTTTTGATACTTTTGGAAAATGATCCATAATTCATTTATGAAATATAAAAATCATCCTCACTTCAATATAATATATGATGTGTCCAGTATGACTCAATATGTCTGTTATCAATTTTAAATCAATATATTAGTTCAAAAAGCGTCACTCACTGAAAACTAAGAAAATGCACTCACATTATCTTTATAATATAGGAAAATAATTCATAAGTAATTTATGAAATGTATGAATTACTATAATGCCAAAATAACACACAATGTGACCAGTATGAGTCAATGTGTCTATTTCTAGTTTAAAATAACATTTTACTAAAAAAAGACAAATAACGTACTCAAAACTGAGTAAACACATTCGAATTATTTTGAAAATTAATGAAAATTATACATAAGTCATTTGAGATGTGTAATAACCATTCGTAACTCAATTAGATTCATGGTGTTATTATTATGACTCCAGGTGTGTTTTCTCAATATATAAGTATAATTTTAGTTTAAAATGCTCATCACATCGCCAAAACTGGGGAGAAGAGCTGATATTGTTTTCTCTTCATTTAACATATATATTCATATATTATTTTTCGTATTTCATGGAATTTATGGTGCTATATGGTGATAATACAACAAACATTACTGGTCAAGTTGTGTGTTGTAGCAGCACAATAAAGTATACCCCATTATCAGTGTTTTTTTAGCACTAATAAAAGACATGGGCTTTAAATATTTCTCCAGTAGTCAATGCTGATAAAAGAAATTTTTAATTAAGTTAAATTCATATTTTGTAGTATAGGTTTTAACGTAAACTCCATGGTGAAAGTACCATAAAAATTCTAGAAAGAATGAAAATCAGATGGTTACTCATGATGTGTGGTATCTTGTACTACCATATGTGTCCCAAATATTCCCCATGAATATTGTCTTCTATATTCTACAGCATGGTCACGTACCATGAGACATGTTCTACATTATTTGTCATACTAAATTGGACTTTCAATCACCATGATGAGTGGTTTATTAACCTAAGTTTCCCATGACCCAGGGTTTAAATCCCTTTGGTCCATACTACCATGTAAGTCACCATGCCTCCCAATATAGTGATTTTCTCTATGGTGTATCCATGCACCATGATCTTACCATCTGATCACCTATACTCATCCACCTATTTGGGCAGGGCCATAATTATTTATGGTAGGATACCTCCATGTTGGATGTCCACTCACATGCCCCTGGTATGGGGTTGGACAATTTTTTATTTATTAAAACACATTTTGTTGTGTAAAGGGTTCATTTCTTTGAAAATGGTAAAGGAATTGACCTAATAAATATGCCATCAAACTTAGTAAATTTATGATTTATTGTATAACCAAATGTACTAAATTTCTGATGATTTATAAAATTCAGGGGCAAAACTCTACCCAACACATTATATAGCTAATAAGTGTATTTCATGAATATATGTTACAGTATTTCAATGTATTTTTTAAGTATTTAAATGAATAATCATTCAAATTTTGGAAAGGATTTACTACTTTTATGATTAATGGAAAGATACAGTTAACCTTTGAAAAAGTAATGAAAAGTGGAAAATAATTTAAGTAAAAGACACTTTGCGATGGGAGCAAAGTGAGGCGGTGAAACACATGATTTTTGAAGATGGAGAATGCTGGAATAATATGAGCCAAATGATTACATGTTGTTTAATTCATTTATATGTTGAAACTTCATCTGAAGAAGTATCCACTTAGTAGAGTTCATGATGAGATTGCACACTATGAAGAACAATTACACATCATGTAAAAACATTACACGATGTGATATTTTTTTTGGATATTTTTTTGGAATAGATACACTGAAATTCATGATGCTTGAAACATTAATGATTACACCTCATGTATTCCATTTACACATCATGTAAACTCACATGATGAGATACAAACATCTAAATTCATTGTATCTTAGATTTTAACCATATATTCAATGTGGGAAAAGACTTATACCACCTTTTGGTGTAATTCATAATGATCCTCATTAATACCTGAGTACCGAGGATTCCTGTAAAAAAGAGACCAAGTCTCCCCTCAGAAAATTCATTCGGAGCTACTACTGCTGGGATCAAAGACTACCACTAATGGGATGAGTAGAACAAGATTTTTATTTTCCTACCCATATTGGCTAGAATAAGGGGTAAGGCCTTGTATTAAGCTATTGTAATTATGGGGGATTGATTTCATTAAGGTATTTTATTTTTAAATGCAATTAATTTTTTACCTTTTTTTTGCAGCCATAATTTCTCAATTATCTTCCTTATCTTTTCATTCATGACCATTGTGTGATTAGTGATGGGGTGATTCATTTAATGCATTCAACTAGAGAACAATTCACACCATGATAATTGGGTGGACAATCCTATATGATGAAAAATTATTCCTCATTATCATATCAATGAATTCCCAAAGTATCAACACCATTGTGAAAAGGGATCTTCAATGATTTTGGGGGTTGTCTACCATAACCATTCGATTCACCAAAACCTAGTTCCAATACTATATGATTTTTATTTAATTATATTATACCCTAATCAATCATGAACCAATCTTTACAATATTCTAGAACATTTTTCTATTTTATTCAAAATCAAAATCAATATTCACCTCTTCAAATCACAATTAGTTTAGGTTTATTTATTTATTTAATATTTTATCTAACCCAATATTTGAGGGTTAGAAATTGGACATGAATATCATATAATACCCTATAATTTATTTGTTTTTTGGTTTCATGTTTATAAATTTCTAGATTTGGTTATCCTGTGGGAATTAACAATTCTCATTGGGCTATCTATATCAAAACCAGGGATGTTATGGCATGGTTTATATCCCCTGGAATGATTTCTCTCTAGCTACATCCAACATTCTTTATACATATTCATTACTTTACATATACTTTATTCATAGGAAATTGAAAGAAAATCCATATAAAACATTAAATTTATATTAACAAAAAAATATCACCTTTAGGTTTTTTGGAAATTCTAATGTAAATTCAACAATTCTCTACATGTGAAAATTTAGTTCTAACAAGCCCCAATTTTTGATCTATTTTCCTTTAAGAATTGTGTCAATGATTCCCCAATAACCATCTATAATAAAATTTTATCCATGATCTTTGTGAGAAACTATATTTTAATGATAATATCCTCAAAAAAAGATTTCTATACTTCAAAATTAATCCACCACAACCTATATTTCTATATATGGATTTCTAAAACTACAACCTATAACACCTGATAGAGAACTTGATCACTCTACACCTATACAAATTATACTCCATAATTTTCAATATAAAATAACACATTAAAACATCTCCACCTATTGAAACATGAAAATTTTTATCCCCTTTTATAAAAAACCCAAACATCTCATCATTCAATTTTTATAAAAGCTAGATAAAAATTCAAACCATTATTTTATAAATGAAATCATACCTTTATCTAATTATAAATTCCAACAAGGGAGTGGTGGATTCCATGTTTTATAAATATTATGATATGGATTTAGTTGGACTCCAATATCCATTTTAGGACTTCATATGTACATATTGGGTTGTGACTTGGTGATGATATGAGCCACTTCATCTTGAGCTATCACTATCCATTAATCAATATTTTCCTTTCTGAAACGATATTCAGGTTGAATTTTATTGATCCTAAAATGACTGATGTTAATTTTTCTAAGAATTATATAAATATATTTTTCACACTTGATAGGAATATAATATTACACAATAATGAAAATATCTTTAATATGTTGTTTCATCCATATCAATTATCTACAAGCTTGAGTGACAACTATATTTTCAGCCTCCACTATGCCCAAGGATATACTATCTTGATTATTTCATAAATAATATATACCAAATATACCAATATATGAATCACTCAATTATGTTATTTTTCAATCATCTACTTAAACAACCCAATCTGCACTGGTAAATACCATAAGATTATATTGTGATTTACGATAACAAAACAGCCCAAAGTCCATTGAAAGATTGATATTTCAAAGAATTACATATCAAAATTGCACAAAAATTTATTTATAACAAATTTTATAATGGGGATCTTGATATTTGGAAAATATGATATATGGTGAAGTGAATTTAATGTACAAAAAACTACCAATGACCTTCTTATAAAGATTGAAATTGAACTCATGGGATTTATCATCCTTTGAAAACATCCTCTAGGTGACCATTGGAGTTTCCATTTGACTTTAGTCATCTATTTATAATCTATTTAACACCTCATTGGAATATTTTGTTTTGGAAACAAATTTGATATCCTTTTTTAAGTTACCTGTAAGCTAAGGAAAATTGAATATTCACAAGTCAGAGACATTCCAAATTCATAACTAATCAATATTTAAAAGTACCAATCCATTTAAGAATGCCAAACCAGTGGTGTTTTAATTAGGATACATAAATCAATTTTCAACTTATATACGTTTTCATCATCTTCAAAATTAGAAAAATACATCTATTTATTCAAATTAGACATCCTGTTAAAGAAAACCATGGAGTAATGTTTATTTAACAACAATTTGATATACTTTAAATCCAATTTGAAAAACTATAGTAAGAAATCATTTAATTGTTTCATGTTTGGACATTGGAGAAAACATATTATATATATTTATGAATTTAATATGGTAATTTTATTTCTATAAAATTTATGCATCATTCCATATCATCTTTAAATCTTTATTAAGTTTATTTTATAAAAAAAATGTGTTCTAATAAAAAATTTATTCATTGTCTTTAGAAAAAAAATCAAAATATTATTTATCTTAATTTTCTCATGTTTCTCATGCATATATATAACCCATATCTCAAATATCATATCTTATTTAATGGATTTTTTGTTATATCTAAGATAGGAATGAGGTTTCCTTCTAACCCTTCATCATCTTAGTTCTAATTGGGGTTCTCTATTCACTAACTATATTATTTTCAATGATTGTTATATTGATTAATTTTCTATTAGTAGCTATACTTTATTCTAAACTTTATTCATAATTAGTGATTTCATCATATTCATCTATATCCCTTGGTATTCCCCTTTTTCCACACAGTTCCACATCTATTTCATCATTAGAATATATTTTTTATATTTAAAATATGCATTCCAAAATGTGAAATATACTTATATTTTTTAAAAAACTACTCACATTCAATGATTGTACCATTTAAGAATTTAATTATTTTCTAAGATGTTTACCAGATATCATAGGGGGATTTATCTTTATTTCAACACAACAATGATCTGTTAGAGATATAAATAGATATGATGGCCACATCATTTCAATATGTTTTCAGTGGGTTGTTTTCAATGGGCACATTCTGAGACATATTATTTATTATTTGGTTTTTCCTATCAAGTAATCCATTTTAGGGAGTCATTACCACTAAACCCTGATGTTGAATCTCATGTTTTCAAGATATTATTCTACCTAGTTTTTAAACCCAACAAGTATTTTACATTCTTTTGATATCAAGTGATGTATAAGAATACCTCATATTTTTGTATAATAACTAATAGCCATGCCATATTGTTATTGTAATAAATGAATAGGAAATAATAAATTTACCCCTATAAGAACATATATTTCATTCACCCACAAACATCTACATGTAATAGGTCAAGAAACCATGTAAATTTCCCCTCTTCAGTTTATAGGTATTTTGAACTATCTTCCCTTTTTTAAAAGTGTTACACTTGTGAGTGTGATTGGGTGTAATCATGGGAAAGTATCTAGATCCTTTATTTATTTATATGTTATCTAAATATATTTAGCACAAATTTCCAAGAGTCTTTTTCAATATTTTGTTATCTTTTTATTTGAATGGAATTCATTTATCCTCTCCACCATTAATAATATTGATTTTTTTCTTTAGTATGCCTTCCTTGAAATATGATTGATCTATATCTTCATTTAACATTGTAATTTTTCTTTTTGAATATAAATACATTACATAGAAAACGCAACTGAATTTCACTATGTAGATTATGACTTCGATCTTCAATAAAAAAAAGATGTTTGTCTACCTTAGGTCTTTCTCATAAATTTTGGCCTTTCCAAAGCTAATTATATCATCCCCTAATCCCTTTTGAAATAGAAATATCCATCATTGTATTATTTAATGTTAAAGAAAAGGTATTTATTTACCATCATGTAATAACTAAACCCACTATCCAATATCAAAATTACAACTCTTTGGAATTCCCTTAATACAATTTTAGAAACATTTTCCTTCTTAGTTGTTCTTTCCTTGACCAATGATAGTTGTTTCACCTTATTTTATAGTGTATAAACATGTTTATTCTCTAAATCAATGTTTTCCTCCTAATTATATTAAACTAAAAAAATATTTTGAGTTTCCAAATTTTTTTTGATATCTTTATAGATACCCCCCCATTATGGGTCTCCATTAGCACCTTCTTTTACACTCTTGATATAACATTTACCACCATGTGCCCAAAACCTTTAGGGAAAATAATTAATCATTAAAATCATAAGAGAAAATATAAATTATTATTGTTTTATTGTTTTATTATTTAATATTGTTATAAATTTTTATAATAGAGTGCATGTATTGGGTATTACACAACATCCCATAGAAATAAAATGAAAATTTATGTGTTCCCATTTCAACATTTCCATATTTAAATGAATTATTTTGAGTGTTTTTTAAATAAATCATCCTATAGGGTGGTAATGTTTAATATTTGAAATCATCCTTAACTATTTTATCCTTGTGATAAATTCTCAAGGTGGATTTTACATTATCTATAAATAATCTCAGTTAGGAAAAATCTAAAATGTATCCGTAGAGAACCCAATGAACATTAATAATTATTTTTTTATTTCAACTTCTTGATGTCATACTGGTAGTGAGGAGTCGTTATTGTTCATTATAATTATGTCAAAATTTCATCACATGAACATAGAGTTATTTGAATCTTATAATCATTTATTTCATATAATCTGTTAGCCCATCAATGATAAGGGTTTTCTCTTCAATTTTATCCTTAGATCAACATCTTTCATCGTGTTTATAGAACTAATAGATTTTTTATTTTTAATATTCATCCTCGATTCTAACATTTCCCCTTATTTTTATTATATATAGATCTCAGATTCATGAACATATCCACCATATTTCTTTACTTTAGATACCCAAAAGTCAATTTCCTAATGTACAGCCCCATGTTCAGCTTCATGGTTAACCCTACCACCAATTCCATCATCTTCATCATCATTTTAAACCCCCTTTAAATTTTCAATAATAGCCACAATAATTTCTTTATCAAGGTCTTTAAAACCTTAAAACATTTCCACATCCAAAACATCTGAGATTTCACCTTATTGAGATAAAATGTTCTTCTTATTGAAGAATTTTCACTATGCCATTATCCTGCTTTTTTTCAACTATGAATAGTTTCTTTCTATGTTCATCCCCATTATCATTAGCCAAGAATTTTATAAAATTATGAACAACCTGATTCAATAAATTACTATTTCAAACTCGATAAAATGAAATATTTCCATAGAATTTCCCTTTCCCCTCTTAAGATTATATGAAAGGAGAATCATTTCCTCGTAAAAATCTTATTCCTAGATCTTCTTTAATTGAATGTTTCATTATTTCCTTTAATGTAACCTCCTGAGTGTTATACATTAGAATATACTAATTTTCATTGTTCCCCATCTCATATGTGATAAGAGTGAAATGGAATCTATCCAATATTACATCCTTTGGGTCTTTTTCTTCAAGCACTAATACTTGTTCTATAAAACATGGTGGTAATATTTTTAGGATACTTTTGTTACTTTTGAGGTCAATTGGATTTTATCAATGTTCACATATGGCTTCAATGAAAATATTTATTCGATCAAAAAATATATCAACTGCCTCATTAGATTAGATTCTCATGTCCTAATACTTGTACCATAATACTTACAAATTCACATCTAGGACATTATAATTATATTCATAAATATTTTGAAGTTTTCCCACATAGCATGAGAGGGTTTTTATGAAAATAATTTTTTATAGATAGGGTTATATAAATATATCCATAAAAACTTATTTCCTTGGAATCGACTTACAGATCTTTATGAACTACTTTTTATAAATATCCACTGTCCAAACTAGCCATTATTCCAGGAATTGTAGTTGTGGAAAGATCCATTACAAATTAAAAATGTCATATTGCATTCTATTTTTTCATACTAGAAAATATTTCCAACAAAAATGGTTATTCTTTTATGGTTTAAAATCATTGTGATGGATATCAATAAAGGTACTCCACCCCACAACAAGATCTACTACCACTTATTAGACCCAATCAAGGTAAGTTCCACAAGATCAAGGGTTAATCAAGCTATATAAAATTTAAAACATTACTCATAATCATGATCATGTTCTCTATTTTATTTGGATACTTCATTCTCTCCCACACTTTCACTCATTATAAAATAATGTAGAAAATGGAAATACATATTTTTACTAACTTCAACCAAATTAGGATAATCCATGGAGCATAAAATTGGTAGTGTATTGATGACCAGAGAAACTAAGTACACCCTCTTTTATGTGATTACATAATGGGGTGGTCGCACTAACCTTAGATGTAATTATCCAAACAAAAATTTTTAATAAACCACTGATATTCATACCAAATATTTTTTAATTTTTCTTATATTAATGACCTTATTCATTGTGAAATGTTGGTGATAGAATATTATTGGTCTGGTGTTTCACTTCTTCATGGGTATGTGAATTTCTAATGAATCTTTGTTATAAATATTATGTGTTTTACTTAAAATATTACACTAATGACTGATTTTATTTGTCCTAAATTTTCCTTCTCAATTTTGAAACTAATTATTCAAATTTAAGAAAATCATCATTTTGGTGTTAGGTCACTATGGAAGAATTTACTGCATTTCTAGTATGGGAGTCAACTGGTATCAAACCTTTAAAGCCTAGTTTACACCCTATGATGTGTTTATGTAATTAAGACTACAATGGATTAGGATAAACCACACCACTAAAACTTGTGTGAAAAAGGTTTATAGATTTTAATATTCCACACCGTTATGGATTTGGATATGGAAGTTCTATAGATTTCCTATTATGGAAATGTCAAGAATGTTACAACACAATAAACCAGTCTGAGTGAAATCTTTGTTAATGTTATTACATGATACTCTAAGATATTAGGCATTTATCCTCATTGTTAGTCCCAAAATAAGTTAAATACCATATAAGGGGTGAATCTGGGTATTGAATTTTAAATCAGACCATTATAATGGAATTGATCTAATTTTTATAGGAAAACATTATTATCTTCCTTATGTATGATATGATTCAATGAAAATAGTAAAGAGATACAAAGATGATTTTTACATGGTTTACCTAATTAGGTTAATCCAAAGGGTAATGTAATGGGGATGTTATTATGCACATGAATCACTAATCTCACTAATTTAATTACACTTTTAGCTCGGTCTCACTTACCCTACTAATTTACAACCACTAAAATGAAAAGATCTCACTGCTCACACACATAGAAAATAAAATTCTCCACCAATAACTCCTATGTTCAATATTTATAAATAAATAACGATGTGACACCGATGGTGGTGTCTCAATAATGTCCTTGTTTTCCAGTTTTATGAACTCCATGTTTTTCTTGTAATAAAGTATCATATATCTCCTCATTCTTTTTTATTGAATGTCTATTTCTCCTCCTCTACCTCTTCATTCTGATTTTTCAAAATCTATCAATTTCTTCTCTTCATTATCTAAAACTACTATAATAATTGTTTATAATATTACATGCATCTTACCATTAATCCAATAGTTATAATTAATTCACATTCTCCTAATTCATTAATATCAGTCTATGTGTACCAAACATGGTAATTGAGTCATAATATTCCAATTAGACGGAGTCGAACCCATTCATTAAAATTTTAATTATAGTTATATCTTAAAAAAATAATGAATATAATATGGATTCCTCTTCCATGAAATGGAATACCTTATCTTTTAGAACAACAATGGAGTGTCCTCCTCTTATTTGGTTTGTTGATTTGTTAAATATTGAATCTATAATATCTATAGAATGTTTAATTTTTAATTCACTCATAATATTGGTGTGATTTTTTCATTCCCATTCAATCTAGAATCGCATTGTGGTGTAACCATTCCTCCATAGTGTGATGACCTGGAAATCACAAGAGCTACAAATTTCACTTAGTCCTCCTCTACCCCATGATTTCCAACTTGTGTTGTGTAAAGTCTATTGATTAAAACATGTGTAGAATAGATGACCTCATTACCGTGGACAAATCATGTATAGAAGTTCCATAATATTTCTTCTAAAATCGCTTTCTGATATGGAAATACTCTTTGAAGTACAAACACTTAGACACCAACAACATCAAGTCCTAAATATTGATTATTTAAAGTGTGGTACTCCATTAGATCATTGATACCTTAAAAATGGTTGAGCGACTACTCCACCAAATACATTCTATAGAGTAATCACTGACTCCATGGAATGGTGAAAATATACTCACTATTTTGTAACCACCATGGTCATGATTCTCATAATCCATGACATGCCCCAATTCTTGTTCCCACCCTTCTATTCAATAGGACCACATCATAATTTCCCACTATATGGGGATAAATGATAAAATATGATGAGAAAACAATTCTTATTGCCTTTCCTTGAAATTTCTTCATACTATAACAACTATCTTTTAATAGAGCCATCCTATTATATGCTTTACTTCTATACTACTATCATTGAACCATGTTATCTCCATTCTAGTTAGGTCACCCATGATTTTCCAGATCATAGATATTGTTACTGTCTTGTGTTGGTCTTACTCTAGTTAGCAATTCTAGTGGTTTAGCCACTCTTTTTTCACTCTTATGAACTCAATGTTGTTCTTCTAAATTTTTATAAAATTTACCTCTTATAAAACCTTCAACATGACATGGACATTGTGCTCCACAACGTGGTGTTTTTCCAATGTGTACAATATTTATTTACATATAAATCTTATTCATACATCTATGTTCCTTTTGAAGACTTCAACACATCATTCACATACAATATTAATCAACTGAAACCTAGATAATACATAAAAGGTATTTTCCAACAATCTCCTCCTTTGGGATTATTAAAAATTCCAAAATAGATTAAACACTTCATTACATGGGAAACTTTTGAACTTTATATAATCTCTTATCTTTAATGACTGTATCCGCAATTTACTAGTCACTAACTCTAAGACCCAATGATTTCTATTCGATGTGAGAAACAAGAGATTATTGAAAAACCCCTCATTAAAAAACCTCATTAGTCATCATTATTTCCAACTTCTATAAAATATTCTCCACATAATTAAGATGGTAGATACCCCCAAACACTAATAAAAGATACATTACCTTATATTTATAGTTAGCATCACTCCCTAACATATTCATGTATCAAAACAAATATCTTCTCCCAGGATATTTTTATGAACTCTTCACATGCCCTATTTTTTCAACAAAACAAAATTGAACCTCAATAAATGTTCAAAAATGAGGGTGATAATTAAATCCCATCTTAGTTAGAGGGGTTTGGTTAGACTCCAAGAGACAACTAATTCCTTCCAAAATATTCTTTGGGATGTACCTTTTTTATAATATACACAACTTATTTTGTGTAGATCCATAAACCAACCTGACTAGCCTTACCTCAACTTTCTCCATGATAATGTGATAATTTTTATTGAGGTGCTTTTTCCAAGAATAATGGGTGGTATTTTTCCTAAACATTGACGAACTTGAGTTATCACACATGATAACAATGGATTTTGTAATCTCAACTCTAATATCTTCAATATATTTCTTCATCATTTTTAGTTGAGTATAATATTTCGCATCCATTCATCCTTTATTGGGATCAATTAAATTAATTATTACTTATTAATCATCCAAGACATGAAATAATATCCAAGATAAAAAAGTACCACTATCTTTTATCATCATTCACAAGCCAAATCTACTCAATTTTCATTCATATAACTAATTAATTATAGCTATGATGATCTGTAATAAAACAATTCAAAGTCTACTATATTTTTGATATATCAAAATATATTCATCACCAATGAAAAATTAATTTCTTTTGGTTAAATTTGGTTATGATTATCTTTTAATTTGAAAAAAATTAGGTTTTTTCGATATATATACATTAAAATTCTAATAATCTATCTACACGTAGTTCCATCGACCCCCTTCCCATATTCATCCTTTTAATACATAATCCAGGTACCCATTAGAGTATTCATTATAATTGAATTCCTTAATTTGGAATATTTTAATCACTTATTGGGAATATATTATTTGAGAAATAAATGATCCACCATTTCAATGAATCACTTGTGAACCGTGAAAAAATGTGATCTCTCCAATCATAGACTTATCTAATTTTCACCTCATATAATCTAAAATTATCTTGAATTTTGTGTCCTATAGTCCCACAAAAATGATATCATCCACACAAATAAACAATAAAATTACTTTATAATTTTCTTTCTTAATGTATAAATTTTGACCAACTCCACCACTTTGGAATCGAGGCTTCTTAAAATATTGGTCAATTGGTAATATGAAGACTTTGGTGTTTTCTATAGTCCATAAATTGTATTCTTCTACTAGAATTCCTTGTTCTCATATTCACTAATAAAAAATATAGATAGTTTAACAATTCATACCTCATCTTCAAGTACTTCATTTGTAAATGTTGATTTAACATCTAGTTGATACATCATGAATAATCTTTTCACTGCCATATTTCAAAAATGTTTTGTAGTTTTTAACCAATCATTGGATACATATATATGAATTTAATTTGGTAATACACCTTATAGACCATAGATGATTTATTCTATATCAATTTATCATATTTTTTCAGTTTATTATATAACACCCAATTTGAAACAAACATGGATTTTAAAAGAATTCTATGATCGATATTATACACGACACACAACACAAAGCTTAAACGAACTAAAACTTTTTTATATGAAAATCATATCCTAATCATTAAATTGGTAGTTTTGAATAGGATTATCTAAATTAATATATATTTATATACATATGTATGTTCTAATTAAAAAAAATCTTCATTAATTCTTAGGAAATAAAAATTTATTTTTTATTAAAGTCATTTTATGCTTCAAAAATATATTTACATAAAAAAATATTTATATTTCTTTTTATGAGTTATTATTATAATTAATTTATAAAAAATTTAAAACATTTACTCTACTAAATGGTTGTAATTTTTTAAATTTGCAAATAAAAATACACTTAGAGTGATTTTTGGGTGATTTTTGAAAAAATTGATTTTCAGTGAATAGTGAGAAATATTGGTTTTTATATTAAAATATATTTTATTTTAAAAATTTATATTTTGATTAGTTTTAAAACATAAGTAGTTAATTTTTATTTTTCATGATCCAATTATGTTATTTTAATGAATTTTATACATGAATTCAATATTAAAACATTTTCATACATAAAAATGCATTTTTTTGAAAAAACAAACAAATTTGGTTGTGTTTTGATTTCTATTATTAAATAAAATTTTGCCAATTATATGAATTTTATCTTAAAAAGGGTTGTAATATATGAAATAATATGGTAAAAATTCATTAAATATGTCTCTTTTATTTTGTTTTCATTATGAATAGTAATTGTAGTAAACATTTGTCACTCCGGTAATGGTAAATCAAGAAATTTAGGATACAAATATTTTGATATGGACTGAATAATGATTCTATAACTTGATTTAATTTCATTTTATGAGTCTATTTTATACATATTTATCTAAAATTAGAATATATTAATTTATGTTTCCATTTGGTGATGATTTTGACCTTTATTTTGTATTATATAAAGGAAAGTCAAAAATACAATACTCTTCATTTTGTTATCTCTATGATAATGAAATAGGGATAAAAATAAGTCATGTTCTATTCCAAATAATTATTTTAAATATAAATAATTTTTTTTCATTTAAATTTACTTTTTATTTTTTATTGAATACTTACCTTAAATTCTTACGCAGTATAAACATAGTAATAATTCAATTAATATAAAAATAAAATATATGATCTTAAAAAGATTAAAATTGACATAATTTGGATGATTTATTATGTTCCCTAAATGTATTGGATAAATATAATATATTAGTAATTTGAGAAATTATTAGATTCAAGTTCCATTATTTCCATATTGTTTTCAAAGACAATTTAAATGTATAGTTATAAAATTGGCATTATTGATATTTTATTGAAAATAATGTTTTACTAAATGAAATAAAATTCCAAAAAATATTATATGTAGTCATGTGGCTATTATCTAGTTGAAAATATCATCAATGGTCAATTTATGGACCATTTTTCATTTTTATGTATCTTTCATGACCCCTAAATAGTAAACCCTTTTCTATCACGATAATTAGAAAGAGGGTTAACGGGATTGAAAACAAAATGATAGGGATTAAAATTCACTAAAAATTATATACATTATATTGATTATCAAATTTTATACCCTATATCATCTAGTATTAGTTAATTTCCCATTTTAATCAATTTTATAACGAAAAGTAATCAATATTTATTTAATAGTTTAAGTAAATTCCAATGTTCCCCTCCCTTCACTTATAAAAGGGATCCTCCACTCATCTTTTCTTCAGACTCCAAAAAACATCTTTTTTGGCCAATATCAACCGAAATACCATCTTAAAATGCATCTCAATGTTTGAGAGGTATCATTTTTGGAAAAATATCAACATTATTGGGCTTATGATTTAAACCAAAGGCGGTTGTCTCAAGAAGTGGAATAGTTATTATCTAAACAATATCTTTTTATTTCTTACTCTACCTCATCCCGATATCCTTAAAACATTATAAAATAATAAAAACCATAATAAATATACTAAGGCATTTTGATGTTAATTTAATAACCTATATTCATATCATTCTTCCATCAAATGGAAAATGAAACCATTATTCATGTGTTTGGTGGACTACCGGCTCATGAACCGGTGTAATTCATTTTCCATCACTATCTATGAGGTCTAGTTATAATAATCGAATATATATATATATATGTGTGTGTGTTTTTGTGTTATATTCATTGCATATTTATCATGCTCAAAACATAAGATATAATCTATTTTCTTTCCTTTTCATCTATTGAAGAATGATAACGTCCTTCCTTCATATGTGTGGAGTATCACTTTCATGAAGCGATGTGATTCATTTTTCCCCACCGCATCACATGATGATATATATAATTTTATTTAAATAAATAATATGTTATTTATGATACAATTATAATTTATAAATGAAAAAATAACACTAACCTTCTTTCTATTCTGGTCTTTGAAAATGGAACCATTACTCATGTGTATGTATGGCCTACCATCCCCACAATTGTAACATACTTAATTTTTTAATCATATTTCATGGTTGATTTTTAAAGTATAATTGATATATAATAATTATAATTATATCATTAATATCATTATAGAATTTATTTAATAATTAATACATTGAAAATAATCAATCTGCTGATGTAATTTTGGATAAATGAGCCGAATATCGTTAAAACATTCATCCTGAAATAAATTGATTAAGAAATTGATTATGAAATTGGAATAAAATGAATAATAAAAATGAAAACGTTTCTTAAGTTGGTAAATAATTAACATATTTATATTATTTAGGAATATATATAATGTACATGATGAGTCAGACTTCGGGTAAGGGACACATTTACTTAAAACCACATTCTGAATATTGTCATTACTTATATTATAATTTATTTCTTCTTTGTTGATATTTTTAAATTTATAATATGTATGTATTTATATAGACATTATCAAATTATAAAGGTAATTATATATTAATTTTTTACTTTCTTTTCAATTCATAAAAAATATATCTTTTTATATTTTTGATATAGAATGTTTTGACAATAGAATGAGAGGATTGTTCTATTTTATAGTATAAAAAATCAAAAACTTTTCCCATCACCAAAAACATTATTTAATTTTTTCATTCCATTATAAGATTCCCTGTTTTGTTAAAAGAAAAACAGTCATTCCCATTGTTCTATGAATTTATGTATTTAAAATGTGTTTTAACAAGGAAATGGTATTTTGTTATCCAAAAGTGTTTTGAATATGGGTTCAGAAGAGTTTTTAATAAGGACATAATAATTAAATGTCCATTATAAAAATGTTTTATTAATGATATTTTTCTTGGAAATGGTTTTTGATTACGGGACATTCTGTTATAAAATAGTGATGGGTGATTCCATTGTAAACTAAGGACCATTGGATCCATTATAAACTAAGGATGAGTGATTTTTTTATAAAACAATGATGGGTGGGTACGTGATATCCCTCCAATACATTGAGTAATGATTATGTTCTTCGAATAACTATATTAGATGTCAAAAATATAATTATTCCAATTATAAGGTATCTTGTAAGGGTTATACAATGATGGTGTCCTATATAACCTATATGTTTTTTTCTATTCTTAATTGTTTTTATAGAAATCATTTGATTTCAAAAGGAATTATAATGGTCTTTTTATTTAATTTAATAAAGAATACTTTTTAGGGTAAAAAGGTAAATATTTCTTGATAGAATATTTTTCATGGGTTCTCATATTTTCTACGAAAATATTATGATTATGTTTTTCCTTTTTGTTTTTTATAATGTTTTTTATGAAATCCTTCAGTAGTAAATATTATTTTATGTGTAAGTAAATGATTGTTTGATCTGGAATTTTATAATTTTAAAGGAAAACTCTCTTATAAGATCTCACAATTTTAAAATAGTCCAATGGGTTTCTATTTTATTTATATTTCCATTACTAATCTTTTTTATCATCCCCAATTTTAAAATTTTTTCCATATGTTTTATGGTCGAATAAGGATAAATAATAAGTCATCAAGATTTGTTATAAAAAGAAAACATGATTTATTTTAAATTTTTTATATTGTTAGAAATAGAGATATTTACTTGAAGTGTACACTTTGTAATATATGGGATAAAAATATATTTTTTATGAAGTAATTATATAAAACCCAAAACATGAATATATCCTCAAAATGAAATAAATTGAATTCTTGACTCAAAATTCACAATTATGTAATGTTTTAAGGTAATGTCATTAGATTTGGTATGAGAGGAAATGTTTAGATAACTTTATATCTAATGATATCTTCATTTGATATTAACTTAAGAGTTATGGAGAAATTAATTGGTTTATAAATTTATTGTTTCTTTTATGTTCAAAGTCTTAGGAAACCCTTTATTTAGTTTTATGTGATAGGATTTCAATCTGATTAATGATATTTTAGAAAAAATTTCATTGGGTTATGGCATACATAACCATTAGATTTAACATGAAGGATTATTTTGGAAGAATAATATTTTTATAGACATTCATTTAAGGATATATGATTCAGGGATAGACAAACCATTGGGTTAATATGTGCGTAATGTTGAGGTAATAATAGTTAGTTAGGATTATATGATTTTTTAGAAAAGAATAAGCTGTCTATCAAACTATAGTGGTAAAAACACGATTTTATGATTAATGTTATTTTTTAGGATGTTCATCATATTTTTGGTAATGTTATAGGATCATGGTGAACAATGAATATTATATCACCTAAATTTTCTCATGCTTTAAAAAAATGAAAATCCATAGGTCGGGTGACAACCCATCGTATGTGGAAAGGTCATGGGTCTTGAACGCACAACTGAAGGGCCACAAGGGTACAATGCCTACATTTGGCCTACACCGTTTTATTGGTTTGTATGATTTTTTATAAAACAAATTGACATATAAATTCTAAGTACATTTTGGTATCATATTTTTATTATCTAGATAATCATGGGTTTGAAAAGTTATTTGGTGATTAAGTGATTAACTTTATTCTATAAAAATATCATTATAATTTAGGGGTACATTATATTATTACAATAAACATAATGTAAGGTGATTTTATTTGAGGAATAAATATTGAATTATATTTTGGAAGAATATATTATTTTAATATGGATTTATGGTAATTTAGGTTATTTTTGGAAATTATTATCTTTTTTTAGAGATTATATGATTGTGAAATATATAATTTTTGGTAAGAGAATTTAAGAGTGATTGATGTTATTGGACAGAAATGTTAAATTGTTCTTGGAAGAATATGTAATCAAATCATGTTAATATTTGCTTTTTAATCTTAGTGAGGAATATTTTGATAATTTGAAAGGATAATTATTTATGAAATTATTTACTTTTAGCATTAGGTATTAATTTTTATTTTTGGATATTAATGTATTATTTCTTCATATGAAGGTTTATTCATTTTCTCACCATATGCTAAACATTTTGGTTTCAGATAAAGTCTAAATATAGGAGAAATATAATGTTATCCTTTTGTGGATTATGTGATCTTATAGTAGTATATTTCAATGATTCATACCTGAATTATCCTTTTTACTTATAATTTGGAGAGAAGGATAAAATTATTTTGTAAATTTACTAAATAATGAAATTTTACTTTTCATGTAAGTATATTTTCTTATGTTCTTTGTCTAGATAAAAAAAATTATAAAATATAGAAAAAGGATCTTTAAAAAAATAATATAAAGTTTCACTCATTTTTGATGACTCAATGGCCCTTTTCAAACTTCATTGGTTTATTTTTTTGTTCGTTAAATTTCTCTTTATTGTTTACTTTCTAGTGATAAATGTTATTCATCACTCTGAAAAATTACATGGACATTAAGTTTCTCTTTCTTGTCTATATTTCCACTTCCCATTAATGTTATTATATTTTGAAACCTAGTTATGTGTTTTTACATGAAACCTTAGTATTTCTATTTCCCTCTTTCTAAGAGGGATTTTTATCAACCGTTTGTTTTCATTGATATTTTAAAAAAGGAATTTTCAAATGTCAACCGTTAGTTATCATGATCAAGTTCGAATTGCTAAGGTGAAATTTATTAAGCGAGGAGAATGTTTCAAATCAATATTTTAGAAGAAAAACATGATTGATAGCATATACGACACCTAACACCAAGATCAAATGAACAAAGATATATTATTATATGCTCATTAACACTTAACCATTATAGTGGCAGGTATGAATTGGATTATCCAAATTATAAAATACAAGAACATATATATATATATATATATATATATATATGTGTGTGTGTGTGTGTGTGCATATGTGTGTCCTACTCAATAAATATTTATTTGGAAATTAATAAGAAATAAACAATAAATTTTTAGAAAAGTCATAAGCTTCAAAAATATGCATTCTTCGAAAATGTTTTTTATTTTTTATTTTGATTAGATAATATTATAAATAATTTGAAGAAATATTGGTTTTTAAAGGATATATTTTTTTAAATTATCATATAAATATTATCTTTGGGGGATTTTTTCGGATTTTTTCTGAAAATATTGATTTTTCAGTTAATGGTGAAAAATAACGATTTTTATTGAAAACTATTTTTTCATTTCCAAAAGAATATCTTGGATATGTTTTAAAATTTAAACGTTAATTATTATTAAACATCATTTAATTATGTTATTTTTAATTAATTTTATAATTTAATTTGGTATAATAACATTTTTATTCATAGAAGGCATTTTTCTGAATGTTTTAATGTGCTTTGTGCTCTAATGTTTTATTAAGTTATGCCACTTATATGAATTAAATATTTATTTTTTTCCAAATTTGGAAGAAATATTTCGAAATTTACTAAATAGTACCCTTTTATTTTTTTCCATTATGATTATTAATAGTAATAAACATTTGTCACCCTCATATCGGTAAATTGTGAAATTATGGTAAAACATAAAATGATAAAGACTAAAAATGACCATAGTATTTGGCTTAATTTAATTGGACGAGTATATCTCATCCATAATAATAAAAAATTAAAATATATGTAATTTTTTTCTTTTAATATAATTCTTACCTTTATATTATATTATGTAAAGAAAAGTGAAAAATGTCATACACTCTGTTTTACTATCTCTAAATTATTTAAATTGGGGAAAAAAGAGTGTGTGTTTGGTTGAAAATATTTATCTAAAATATAATTTTTTTTAATTTTAATATAATTTTAGGTTTTAATGATTTAATAATTACCTTAAATTTTTATGCAACTATGACACAATAATTATTCAATTAATAGAAAAATAATATAAATTATTTTGAAAATATAAAAAATTATATATTTGGGTTTATTTATTATGTTCCATGATTTGTTTTCATAAATATAACATATTAGGAATGTATAAAATGATTTTTTTTGAATTCCATTTCTTTTGTGTTATTTTCAAATTTAAATTAAATGAATAGTTCCAAAATTGACAATAATGAAATTTTAAAATAAATAATGCTTACTAAATTATTTAAAATTAATAAAAATTTCACCCATATCCAATTAGAAGGGATATGGAGGAAAATATAGATAAATTCATTTGTTCACCATTTTTCCTTTTTAGTAACATTCTTGACCCTAAATAGTAAAAAAATTGTTATTATGGTAACTAACAAAAGGGTTTATGGGGGTTTAAACATTTAGATAAGAATTGAATTGAGCAATAAACTTAAATAAATTATATTTTTTTTGTCTATTTCTAGATCCTATATGATCTAATATTCATTAATATTATATTTTATAATCCTTTTACTTCACAAATTAATTTATATTAATTTTTTATTTTAATTAATTCCAACATTGCTCCTCCATTCACATGTAAAAGGGAACCTCCTATCCTCTTTTCTTCTCATTTAATAAACCTTTTGGTTCTGCCAATATTTACCCAAATACCTTCCTAACATCACTCCCCATATACTTTATGTTTTATTTTGAACACAATAACAACATTATAGGGCTTAAGGTTCAAAATAAATTAGGTTTTCTGAAAAAGAGTTATAGTTCTTAAATGAGTGTTTTTGTTTTATTTGTTCTTATAACTCCACAAAATGTAATTCAAACATACTTAAATAATAAAAATAGTAGTTTACATATATTTATGTGTTATTATTTTAATTAAATAATCTATATTTATCTCTTTCTTCCATCAAATGGGAAATGAAACTATCATTGATGTGTACGACAGACTACCACCTCACAAATCGATGTAATTTGTTTTCTGTCTCCACCTATAATGTATAGTTATAATGATATATTTAATATATATATATATATGTGTGTAATTTTAATGAAATATTTTTCATTCTAGGAACATAATATATAATCTATTTTATTACCTTTCAATCTATATAAGCATGATAATGTCCTCTATGCGTACGTGTGGATTACCACTTGCACAAAGCGATGCAATTCTCTTTGTGTCACTATATCACATGGTGGTATATATAATGTTATTTAAATAAATAATATGGTATTTATGATATTATTATAATTATTTTAATATAAAATAATAATTAACTTCTTTCCAAAATGATCGTTGAAAAATGCATACATTACTAATGTGTACGTACGACCTACCATCTACATGATTGTAACATTGTTCATTTTTTATAATCAGAGTTCATGGTTGATTTTAAAAATATAATTGGTATATAAAATTGATAATTGTTTCATTATTATTATTATTTATTTTATGTAATAATTACCTCTTTTACCATCGTCTATCCACTAATGTCATTTTGGACGTATGAGCTGGATATCTTCAAAACATCCAACACAATGTTAATAAATTAATTAACTAATTCTAACATTGGAATAAATGAATAAATATACTTTAAAAGTGTTATTATGAAAATACATAATTATGAAAATTTATTATTTAGTAATATATATAACATACGTGATGATTCAAGCTCATGGTAAGGGACACTTCAACTTAAAACCACATGTTGAATATTTTGAAGATTTGTTTTCTAAATAATTTTATTCCATGTACATATATTTAAATTTAACTTATGAATATATTTATATAGACATAAATAAATTATAAAGGATTTTTTTATTCCACTTTTAAATTTAATTCAAATATTTTCAAAAAATATTTTTTTTCATGTTTCATATGGAATGTTTTGAGAAAAGGATAAAAGGAATGTTTATTTTAACATATACAACATCCAAACACATTTCCTCGACCATAACCCTTATTTATTTTTCATATACCATTATAAGATTTTGTGTTATCCTCAAATAAAACCTTCCTTCCCTTTATTTTGGGTATTTTGGTATTGAAAATGTGGTTTTAAGGGGAAATGGTATTTCATTATCATGAAGTGTTTTACATACGGATTAAAAGGATATTTTTGAGGTTATTATGATTAAAAAGTGCAAGATAAAAATGTTTCATTCATGATATAGACCTTGTAAATTGTTTAGGATGATGGATGGTTCCATTACAAACCAAGGATGTGTGGTTCCATTATAAACCAAGTGTGTTTGGTTCTATTTTAAACCAAGGGTGGGTTATTCCAATATAAATCAAGGATGGGTGGGTTAATTATATCCATCTATTGAATTAAGTAATGATTATGTTCTCTAGAGAATTGTAATGATAGTCAACCATATGGTTATTGCAATTGTAAGTGCTCTTGTAAGGGTTCTAATAAGGTGATTTCCTAAATCACCTATAAGACTTATCTATTATTTCTTATGAGTTTTCATGGAAATATTTTGACCTAAAAAGATATTGATATTTTATTTTAAAGTAATGACTATTTCTATTTAGGGTAAAAAGGTATTTTTTAGAACTTGTTATTCATGGATTGTCATATTTTTTAAGAAACTATTTTTATTATGATTTTACCTTTATGTTCTATTATAAACTATTTTACGAAAAAGAACATGGGTAGTAAAGATGATTTTATGGGTATTTAAATGATTATTTGATCTCAAAGATTATTATGATAATTGAAAACCCACTTCTAGGATTTCATTATTTTAAAATTAACAATTATGTTTCTTTCTTCATTATATATCCCTTACTGAGTGTTTTGATATTATAACACATTCTAAAAATATTTTCATATGGTCAACCAATTGGTAAGTCTTACAAAGAAGTTATGATATTTTATTATAAAAATAAACCATGTTTTATTTTACATTTTTTAAATTATCGGAAAATGGATATTGAGAGAATATTTATACTTTTTAATATATATTTTCTCTATGTAAGAGTTGAGACATAATTCTCTAAATCTAAAAACTTGATAAGATCCACAAATGGAATTAAATTGAATTATAGAATTAAAATTCATGATTATGTAATGTTTTAAGGCTGGGTTATTATACACCTTGTTCCAAATAATTTTTTACTCTTCGGCCTCATACAACATACCACATTTGGTTATTTTATATTAGGTCATGTTCTTCAGGAATATACTTGAACTGATTATAATATTTAGTAACCTCTTCAAAAAAATTATGATTTATATGATATAGAAATTTATTTTTCAATTGATGCTTCATTTTTCATTTTTGAGCTGGAGTTATCTAGTCACAAATTATATTGTTATAATTGATTTTAGCTTTGTTACTTCTCTTTCTTATCATGAATCAACAGACTTCATCATCTTCAGTATAAGTGTTCATTTAAAATTGTTAGATCTACCCAAGTCCCCCATGATCTATTCAACTCAATAATACTTTCCTCTATAGGACCTTGGGAGGCCCTAACAGATGAGGGTTGAATCAGGGTGTCAATATTTTTATTTATGGTGACAAATCTTGTTCCCATGATCATATGAACACGTTAGACCTATATTATTGATATGAACATCAATTAATCAATCAAATACCAAGCGACTACAAAACACTTTTACATGGTTTACCACAAAGGGATACCTCTAAGTACCATATGCCTACAGTGTGTGGATCATACCGAAATCCACAAATCATTACTAGTTTGGAGTAAAAGAGTTAGGAAACTGTCATGTTATGCTAGGAACACCGCCTTTACAATGATTTTAGGGATAACACTCTTCTTCCCTCAGAACACTTCCATTGAATCCCCCTTGCTCACTGACTTGGGTGAAGTCTCACTCAGTTTATCAACTTGAACGTCTCTTCAGCAGATTGGATTTGATGTATTTGTCTCTGTGTATCATGAGACACTTCATTCATGGATGTCTTAAATTGATGAATTTAGAAGAACTGAACAAGTGAACTAGATAATCCAAAAATTAATAAGATTACACAGTAATTTGTGCACAACACCTATATTTTTCATACAAGATCTACATTTTCATGCAAGATCTAATTTTTTTGCGTAATATATACTTTTGGGCAGAAGATCTGGTTTTTTTTTGGAAGATCTGATTTGGAATGTATGATCTTTGTTGGCATGTAAGATCTTATTTGGCCTGCCAAATCTAATTTTGTGAGTAAGATCTACTTTGGTGCATAATATCTACATTGGCACACATGATTTTTCTGTCCTGTAGAAATATTTCGTGCGATAGTGAATCCGAATCTTCGTTAGAAATTCGTAAGTCTAGAGTGGTGGTAGCCTCATCTTTATAGGCCTCAATGATGTGACATCCCTGTTTCAGATGTGTCTTCATCAGTGTGTGCAATATTCTTTTCGATTGTGAATCATCCCTTTTGACGTCACATTTGGTTCATAATCCTCTTCCTCACAACCTCTTCTTTCACGCCCATTCTTCCAACTTTCATGCACTTTTTTCCTTTCCCATATTTTGAAGTGAGGAACCCAGAACATACCTTGCGTGCAAGATTCCAACCCCCATACAACCTTGCACACAACTCCCTTTTCCAAACTCCAGGATCTGCTATGTGAGGATTTATAACAAACACAAACAAATATCTATTAAAAGCAATGAACAACCTTGGTTCCAAAAATCCCCCTTTTGGGTTTATTGGATATCTGTAGATAAATTCAATAAAGCACCAACTGGTATCAAATCGTGATACACAAGAAACAAATCTTCCAGAACTCTAAGTCTGCATGAGAAATGCTCTATGTGGAAAAAAAGATGATCATGAATGGTCTTCTCCAGTCTTGGAATACATAAATATGTCCAAGAAAATCATTGATCATTTCACAAACCAGTAAGTGCAGTCTCTATTATTCCTTCTTCAGCAACCATTTTTTTTTATTCTCCACTATCCTCCAAACCAACTTTGTAGCATTGAATTTAGCCCTTATCCCCCTTTAGAAATAAACCCAAAGATAGTTATTTGGAGTTAAAATAGGCCTAAACACATTCTCCCTTGGAACGTATCTCCCCCATAAACCTGCATCACTTCCTCAAACATATTAAAATATTTAAATCAACTCAGGAGAGGGGAATTACCGTAACCTCTTCATGCACTTGGGGGATTTTGAACACCGAGGATCAACTGATGTTTCTCAAAAACATGTGGTGATAATGGCATGGATAGAATGACATCCACCTAACCATCAGTTCTAACATGATACATTTTAATCATGTCTTGTTCAACAATTTCTTTAATTAAGTGATATCTTGTTTCAATTTGATTTATATGAGAATGTTGAAGAATATTCTTTGTAATATCAACGGTGATATTTTTTTCACAATGAATCACCATTGGCTGTTTAACTTCATCACCAATATCTATCAATTTATGATTCATCTAGAGTAGTTGACTACATGCCTTTGTAGCAGAGAAATACTCAACTTTTTTAGTACTGAGAAAAGTGATTTCTAGGTTCTTACACAACCAAACCACATATATCATACCCATAATGAATTATCCACCACTCAAAAACATTCTATCCACCACATCTCCAGCCCAATTAGAATCCGAAAATGCAGATAACTCATTATCTTTTCCTGTTGTAAAGAATAAACCATAATTGTGAGTACCTTTAATGTATCGCATGATTCATTTAACTAACTCCATGTGTTCTTCCTTTGGATTAATTTGAAAGAGGGATACTAAACATGTTGAAAAGGCAATATTAGGTATTTTTTCATTAATGTACATTATGATTCTTATGATTCACATATACATGGTGGGATCTATAGTTGTCCCATCCTCATTCATTATATGTTTTTTCCAAATTTAAATAAGAGTATGCATTCATTTGGAATCATTAATATGAAATTTATTCCGAAAAAATCACATATTTGTCTTCAGAAATGATAGTGTAATTCCTCCTTTGAATCACCTACATCCCTAAAAATTATGTGAGTTAATCAATCATATACATTTACTCCAATGGCCCGAAGGCCTTCATTTTTTATTGATAGTTGATAATCACCTTTCTTGGCGTGAGGTGGAACCCTTACAAGGCCCGTAGGCGTATGTATTACATAGTCTATAGGCCTTATAGGAATTCATTGCCCGTAGGCTTCAAATATTACATACAACCCAGACAATCTACTTGGAATTTCTCCTTCCCCAGCATCTTCATCGTGAAATCAGCTCTCAACCTTTTCCTGGCTGTTCGGCTAGGCATTACCGGTCATGCACATGCTTGTCCTGATGGCGGGTGTCATACCCTCTCATTCTTTCAATCTGTTTAGCTTCTATTGTGGTGAATTCTTCTTGTTCATCCTCCTTATAGAGCTTGTTCCTTATAGGTTGTCTGGTTTGCATCTTCGCTATGGTGGCCCGAAGGCATTGAGGTGGCCCAAAGGCCTTACTGATATTTATAATAATTATTCACATAGGGATTGTGATCTACTCCTCCTTATTTGAATTCTATCTTATTGATATAAAAATGTATCCTAGAATGTCATTCTCACGATGCCTTCTTCAGACCATTGATGTCCTTCTTTAGTTTCCAAACTTTTATCCCATAATTACCTTGAAGAAAACCCACTAGTTTTTCAATGTAGGCTTCAACTTTGAGAACGCCATTCAAGAATGATGTCTTGACATCCATTTGAAATAATTTATATCCTCTTTGGATTTGCATGGAAAGAAAAAACCTGATTGACTCATGTTTTTCTATTGGATAAAATATTTCTTCAACATCGACACCACAATCTATGAATATCCTTTACATACCAATCATTCCTTGTTTTTAATAACACTTCCATTCTCATATTTGTTTTCTTGAATATAATCTTTTTACCAATCTCAATGTGACCTTCAGGTCTCTTAACTAATTCCAATATTTGGTACTTTTAAATCTAATACTACTCTTCATTCATGGATTTAACCCATTATTCATCCTTTACAACTTCTTCAAATGAGGATGGTTCCATAACATAAAGTAATGCATATTGTGCATTACTCTTCATTATTCATGTTTGTGTTGGTGTAGTTCTGTTCCTAATGGCATTGGATTGATCTATTTTAGCTCTTCTATTTTGGCTGTGAGGTCTAGATAAGGATTCCTCAATCATCTTTTCTTCTTTAGATTATTCATTTGAATCATCATCATTTTTTTACCTCATAATTCTTTTCGCGCTTTCCTTCACTTCATCATTTGGATATGTACCATTTCCACATTATTTCTCATCTTCTACCACATCATCAAAATAATTATTTGATGCATTTGTGGTTTTATCTTCAATGATATTTACATCACTACTTTCCACAATTTTTCCATGTCATTTATTGAAGGATTTGAAGGATTTTCTATTCATTGAGTATCTATAGAATATTCCATGATTTTCCACATTAGCATACTTCCCTTTATTTCCTTATTTGTTTATGATAAAACATTTTCTTTTGAAAATAGTGAAATACATCAAGGAGGGATTACATCAATTCCACAACTCATACAGTGTCTTTATTTCACCCATATAAATCCCAATTCAATTGTGAATATATAACATTGCTTGAAAAATCTCTTCCCAATAATTACCAGGGATATGTTGCTCAATTAGCATTGTTCTAGCCATATTATTTACTTGATGATTCCTACGCTTAAAAAATCCATTTTTTGTGGGGTTCTCTCAAATAAAACCTCATGTTGTATTCCATTCTTCTCGAGGTAATTCTCAGACTCAATGGATGATTATTCCACTCCATTATTATATTACATAACTTTAACTGTCCACCTAGTGTCATTTTCAAAAAATTTGTTGATATGTTTTCATGTAATCAATAACATGTCATTTAAAGTGCATAACTATTACACATGACATTATAATGTAATCATCTATGAAAAGGATGAAGTAAAATTCTCCATGAGTTATAGAAACATTTATCGGGCCACACACATTGGTATGAATGAGATCAAAAATATTTGATACCCTTTTCTTATTTGGATAATATAAACTGCAGACCAGCTTCCCCAAAATGTAAGCACCACACCTCTTTTCCCATTAACGATTCAGGTTGGGGATATCCATGAAAATATTCAGTTTTTATATATTTTCAATTTCTTATTATTTAATGTGCCCCAATCTTCAGTGCCATAAGTATTTTTATTCTTTAACCATAAAATAGAAAATGTTCTCTTCAATTTCAACTGGATATAGGTGTCCATCAGTTCTACAACCTTTTAAGAAAGAATTCCAAATTAATCCCTTTATATTGCACCCCTTTTGATTAAACATCACTATAAGTATGGACTCATAGAGTTGACTTACACTCAGGAGATTTTGACATAGACCGTCCACATAAAAAACATCAGTCTTCTTTAGATCTCCATTAGCAAGTTCAATACATCCACTACATTTTATCTTCAAAGAACCATCATTACCGAAAATTACTGTTCTATCAACATTTTTATTAATATTTATTAAAAAGTATGCATTTCCCATAAAATTTGATGAGCATACACTATCAAGAATCAAGGTGATATTGTTCTTGGTTGTATTGAGATCGACTTCATCAAGATTGGATTTCTCAATCTTCTTCTTTTCTATCAATGAAATATTATCTTGACTGAGGGATGAAGATGGTATTTGAAATATAATTTCACTATGCTTAGTTTGATCATACTCACACTATTCTCCCATAGGATACAACTTATTTGAAAGAGAAACACCATCTGCTTGGAATGTTTTGACTTTTCATTAAGATTTTTAAGAATTGTTCATTTCATTCCCTTACTTTCAATAAAAATATTTGTGGACATATTGAAAGTAATTAAAACAATATCCATTGAACCCATTTGTTATTTAAGAAGTTAGATAATATTATTGTCTCTACTTTTGTCCTCTTAGGTACCCCCATTCGAATAACTCATTGCCTCTTCATAATTTGACATGGTATGGCCCAAATATCTACAGAATAAACATTTCATATGATGAAAAATCAATTCACTGCGATTATTTTTCATGTCCTCTTTCTTGGGGTAGGATTTTGACTGCTGATTATTTCTAAAATCATGGGAATATTTATCAATTATCTGTCCAGTTTGGCTTGAGACCTACTTAATTTGGACTTTAGGTGACTTTTAAAAACATGTCCAACTTCTAGCTATCCATTATTTCATCTCATCTTATTCGAAGTATTTGATGATTCAGAATCACATCCAATTTCATTATTCCCCATTCACGTAGGTCATTGATCATTAAAAATATTTTTAACTCTATCAGAACCACTCTTAACTATCACCTATAATACCACATCTGAAAATTTTCCAAAACTGTATTTTCTTATTTTACTCTTTTGTGTTTGATTGACTTTAACGTTTAATCCTGTGATTGACATCTTATTCTTCAAAAAACTCATCTGTCATGGACTTATCTTCTAGTCTGTATGTAAGGTCATTGATGAACTTTTCGTATTCTTCAATTATATGCTTTTGTTCCACAACGTCATCTGTGCTTTCATGGATTGAGGACTGCACTCTCACTAGTTCATCCAGTCATTAAATATTAGCTTCATGTTGGTAAACATATTTTGATGATTCTTCCACAATTTTTCTCCAATTTTTTCATCAGTTAAATTGATTATCATTCTTACGATGAGATTCTTTAACTACCAACTTGGGATTTCCATCAGTCATAAATATATTTTCTCATGCTTTATCACTCAATGAATCTGAATTCTCAATGATATCCATCATGGAACTTGAATTTTTATATTTAAGTTATCATTCTTCTTCCTCAAATAAATCATTATCCTCGTCATTATCTTCTTCACAGAAAAATCTATTCCTTTGATGTTTCTTTCCAGACACGATGTTTCCCTTTTGAGAAAACCTCTTTTGAGTCTTCTATGAGTTTCCAAATGTACCTTCTTCACCATAAAACATCATTGAGAATTGAGAAGAAAATTGGCCCACTCTACCACAATGAAAACATTCCAAGGGTATATTCCCTTCAAATAATCCTTTTACTCTCTTCAATTTCTTGGAAAAAAGAGATATAAAATCACCTTCATCCTTAGCTTTGTTAATGTAATATCCTGAAATATCATGTTTTACCATGTATTTGAATGCCATCTCCTTAATAACATGAAATTTTGAATACTTCAATTTCACTCTCACTTCATAAGCTACCAAACAACTTAGAAAAACTTATAGGTACCATTTAGATATATCTCTTTCTCCATGGACTGACACCTTTCCATTAAAAAAATTAGGAAGTCTTCTAACTATTTTTTTACAATATCGACGTCTTTTATTTCCACTAAAAGTGGTCAAATTGATTCCACTACTTCAGTAATTAGATTGAAGAAAGAATTTTCATTCTCATCAGGATAAATCTTCAGATCATCAAACCTGTTGTGAAAAACATGGAGTTTCTCCACCTTTACGTTACTATCTCATTCATAAATATTCTATAGATTTTCACCCATATACTTTGATGATCTTAAACTCATCACCTTCAAATATATTTTATTAGATAGTGCTGCAATAAGAGAATTTTGTTTTTTGTGTTAGTATCCAGCAAATACCAGTCTGCTTCAGTGATAGGAAGTCATGTTGTAATAGTGAGTTCAATCCCTTGAAGAGTGTCAGATTGAACATCCATTATAAGTGATCATAAATGAGATCTCACCCTATTCTTCCATATATTTATTTTATTTCCATCAATGATTAGTACTCAATTGACATTAATTTAATTATCTATGAAGTCTAAAGTATAGATTTAACTTTCAGAATCCTCCCTTTGATACCACTTGTAGGACCCTATGATGCCCTGAGAGGGGAGTGGTGAATCAAGGTGTCAACATTTTATTTGAAATTTACCGATCTTGTTCTCATATTGGTAGGAACTCGTCAAACATATATGATGGATATGAACAAAAATTAATTAATCACATGAAAAGAGACCACACAACACTTTTACTTGGTTCACCACAAAGGTCTACATCTAAGGATCATACACAGACTGTGTGTCAGTCATACCAAAATCCAGAAATCTTCACTATTTTTGGAGTAGAAAAGTTTGGACACAGTCAATCTATGCTAGGCACAATTCCTTTACGAATAATTTAGGGATAGCACACTGCATCCCTCAAAAAAGTTTCGTTGACTCCCCCTTTTCACTACCTTGGTTCAAGTCTCATTCAGTTTATCGACATGAAGGCCTCTTCAACAGTTTGACCCTGAAGTATTATATCTATCTAGTATGAGACATGACTTGCATCAAGTTTCTGAATTTATGAATATTGAAGCACTGAACAAATGAACCAGATAGTTAAAACATGTAATAATATTACACCGGTGTATGCTCACAATGACAATTTTTTTGTGAAAGATTATATTTTGCACACAAGTTCTGTTTTTGCGCTCAAGATATGCTTTGGCGTGCAAGATCTACTTTGGAAAATAATATGTACATTTCTTTCAGAAATATTTCATGTGGAAGAGCACCCTAATATTTAGTAGAAATTCAGATGTCTAGAGTTATGTTAGCCTCCTATTTATAGGACTCAATGATGAGGAGTAGATTTTTCAGAGGCATATTGGTCGGTGCGTGAAAGATTCCTTCTGATCGGACAAGATCCCTTTTGATGTTGCATTTGGCACATAAGTATATTCTGTGAAACCTCATATTTCTCTCACATTATTCAAACATTCAGGTAATTTTTTCTTTTTCTAAGTGAGTAATGACAATAAACATAGAACATACTACATTTAATGAAATGAAAAACCTTGGTTCCAACATCTCCCACGATCGTCTTACTATTTCACAGCAAATTATGATAACCAGTTTTCAAAATCTACTTAATTTCAACAACAGTTACATCTTGAATGTCAATAATGTTTCTAGGATAATTATTATATCACTTATATTCAATGATTTTATATTATTATTTGAGGAAAACTCCATAAATCCCATGATCCTCAAAATTTTGATGATTCTATTTGTTGATAAGAAATAATTTTCACCCAAACAATCAAAATTATTTCAGTGTCATTAAAATAAATTATTAGTGGGAGATGTAAATTAATGTGATCACTTCCTCCTTCCAATAAGTCTCTATTATATTTTTTTAATCAGTATTTTATAAGCCACATTATTGAAAATTTATTACTACTCTTAATGAATATAGTTTATTAAGGTCTCCTCGCTACTAAAACCTGAAGTTGTATTCCATGTTTTTCAAGATATTAGTCCACCATGTTTTTTGTAATTTGATTTCCATTATTATTATAAAATTTATGAATTTTCACACCAAGTATCTTTTATACCAAATTTTGATAATGAAAATTTCTTTTTAACACTTTTTATTTTTGGTTAATAACCATCAGCCATGCCATCCTTCTATATTCATCAATAAAAAAGACATAATTCCATTTCTCACCCATGGATTTGGGTGTTATATTCTCACATAAATAAATATATATCAAATCAAAATACGTTGTTAATTTATATTTCATATAATTATAGATCTTCTATAAAAACTTCTTGTTCTGACAAGTTTCACATATATGAGCGTTATTACTTGAAAATCATGGGATATCTCAAGCACCTTAATTCTTTACAAATTTCTCAAAAATATTTTTTGTTCGAGTGGTGAAAAATATTGTATCATTACTTACTTTCATCTTATTTTTTCATAAAACACATGTCCTCTTCTCCTTTTATGTTGTAGAGATTCACATTGGTGCCTCTTTCTTATAGAACTATAGTATAATTAAATTATCTTAAGATTCATGTGTTTATGTAGAATTTAAAAACATGGATTATGTTATATAACTATCATAAACTAGGTAATTTGTGACTTATACCTCAAATTAACAAGAATTTCATGCACCACATGTCTCTTAAAATATTTTTTCCTTACTAGAGATAATGATCATTATCCTACATGGTTTCAAAATCACACAACTTCATATTTTTTTTATCTCTATTTAAATGTATTTATTTACTATCATATGTTAAGTATACTCTATAATTAGAATCAATTTTCTAGCTCTATCTCTAACTATCAAATAAATTTTAGAAATTCCATGTTGGGTTAGAGATATGGAATAAAGGGGTGGTGGGAATTTCCTTTATAAAAATTAAAACAAAAACATAAATCAATTTTATAAAATATATGAAGTTTTATTGAATGAATACAATAATATCAAATTAAAGAGTAGAAAAAATTAAAACAAGGTGATAATATGGAAGTGATAGAAATATTTAAATGCATGAATTAAATGGACATAATGAATTTCATAAATAATTTTGAAAATAGTACCCAAAGGTACCCCTATGCCTCCTTCCAATGAGATTGATCACAAGGATTAATAAAACAAACCACTTGTTATGAACAAGAACCAAGAAACCCAAAACCCTTGGTTTTAAAAGAAACAAAAACCCTAAAAACCCCTTTATTTGGAAAAATAGTAAGAACCTCATTCTATTGGTTTGAGGGAATAGCCAAGAACCAAAAATATAAGGGGAGAAGAGAAATAGATGACTTTTTTAATTGAAATCTCCTTGTAATGAATGTAATTCAATCTCACTTAAAATAATTAGAACAAAATAAAGATGAAGAGAGGGATGGATAAGAACAATTAGAAAAGGGGTCACAAAAATTACTCTTCTAGAGGTGAGAGAAAGTGGGGAAAAAGAGGGAACAAGAATTTCATTGGATATTTTGAGGAAGTCACTGAAGAACATTCCCTTATTGATTTGATTCCTTGATCTACTCAGAAAATGAACACTTGATATCCGATGAGTGGTGAAACATGTGAACTTTAATCTATTAGAAGAGTTTTCATGAATTGGATAAACATTAATATTTGATATAACTCTGACTTTTTCCCATTGATTTAGTGGAAGAGTAAAATGAGAATTGGGGCTACTTTTACTTTCTTGTATAACCTCTATAGGGTGTCAGGGTCCAAGGGGTCGAGCCACAACATTAAAGACCTGAACCTATTATTCTTTTACCTTAATAAATTACTCATCAGTTTAGAAGTCCTAATGCCACTAGGTACCAAGTAACCTCCAAAGGGTAGTTGATTGGCTTCTAGAACCATCAGAAATTTCTTATACACAAACAAGCTAGTCGGTTGGCCTTTTTAAGATAAACTTGTTCTTCCATAGGGTACCAACTATCCAATATCACTAAACCATATTTTTGATGCTTCATTTTTTATAAATTTTGAAGCTGTGACTTTAAGACCATTTTCAAGATGACTAATGGTATAATACCACATTTCCATAATAACATAATAAAAACACAAAAAATACACTTCATAAAATAAGAAACAAGTTTGAAAAGTATTAGTGTGTTTTTTATTATTAAAGCTATTATGATTCAGGGTACAATAATATTTCACTTTTTTATGATAATAATCACAAGATATAAAAACAAATATAAGGAAGAGAAAAAATATAAAATTCAAGGAGTTAACAAATTGATCCACAATCCATGTCTACCCCTTTGGGATATTCTGAAACAAGGTTCTCCCCCTAGATATTTTTTTTGAAACAACCATTATTTTAACTTTTATCTATATCAAAAACCTTATATTATTGTTGAGATTGTCAAAAAGGAACATAAAAAGTATTTGGGTCAGAGAGATATAAGAGAATATAATCTTAAAACAAACATTAAGAAAAATTTAAGTCCCTTTTAAAGGATGTGTATTTTTAAACTATTATGATTTATAATAAAAATAGAAAAGGATTATGATCAATAATCCATAGAAGTATTAATAAATAAGAACATGTGCAAGATAAAACAAGAAAAAGAAAATAAAAATTACTTTGAAAATAAATCATTTTAACACAATGATTTTTAAACCATCTATAAATATTTTCAACGAATTATGAAAAGATTCTAAAATAATTAAAAGATCATACCAAATGTTATACAATTAAAACATGCTTTTATGAAAAGAAATATTCAAGACATAATATACTTAATCATATGATATAAGTTTAGCACATACTTGGATAAATTAGAGGATAATTAGAGAAGATCATTAAAACAACTCCCCAAAAATAAAACAAATAAAGCATAAAATCCTAAATACTTCTTGGATTTTATATTAGATCCCAACTCCATGAAATTTCATTATGGAAATCGCATTCCTCGAATAAGATCATATTTTTATTGTATGTACATAAAATGATTGATCGATTATGATATTGGGAAAATCCCCATAATATATCCAAAATTATTTACTTTTGGTACCCTATAGGGTCTGGTAATGTTACCAAAATTGTATTTTTGGAAAGGAAAAAAATTAGGTCAACAAATAAGAACATGTAAAGACTTAGATACCGAAACTTGATTTGATATATGATAAATATTATAATAAATATGAACTAATTTGTGCCTTCCATGTCTCAGGATTTTTCAATCTCATTAATATATAATATAACCATATTTACAACAATATTTTCAAAATTTATTTCAAGACCATTCAAAAAAGTAGTGGTTTTTGAAGAAGTTTACTTATCATTTGAAATACCAAGACCATGAATATTTAGTTTAACATATTGAGAAACAAGGTTCATATTATGTTTTTGTTCACCTTGTGTGAACTTTTAAAGAGGTATTTTGAGATCATTGATTTTGGTTATGAAAACTTCTATATGAAGATGATTTTTTTTAATAAAATCAAGTCATCCTTTTTATTTAAAACTTGTTCTTTTATTTCATCCAATTTCTTAAATTTGTCATAAAGTTATTTAAAAAAATAACAAATTTTTAATTACTATTTCCCATGATTTTCAATAGTTATACGTCTTCAAGAAGAAAATGAGAAAGAATAAGAGGAATGATATGGAGAGTGAGACATGGGAGTATTAGCCCCATTACCTTCTTCAAGATGTTCCATGAGTCATTTTGGACACAAATTACTTGATGATGATGGGTCATAAATGTTATTCTATGCTGGCACATTTAGCGATTACATAACTTTTTTCTTCTCCTTTAACTTAATTTTAAAGAAATGATAATCTAGTCTTATATTACCATTTTTGTTTCATTCTAACACATCACTTCTAGAACATAAAATAGATATTTATTTTTGGATATCAAGGTTTGTTGTTAATTTTGTTTGGAGTTTTTACATCATTGAGAGTTTTTCCATTTTCTCAATTGTCGTTATTGTCACTTTGAAAAGAATAATAATATTTGATTACTTTAAAATAAATGTTATTATTAAGTTCCTTGTCCTCCTTACATCATTTAATTTGTAATTTCATTATTATTTCATATGTTTTTAGGGAGCTGATGAGTACTTTAACCACCATATTTTTTATGTCTTTTACATATTCGATTTTTGTGAATTTAGGATCCCAGAAACTAGGTAAAACAAATTATATTTTCTCCATTGTAGTTTCTATAGACAATCCATTCTTGATAAATTTTCTACCTTTGAAAATTACAGTGAAATTAGTAAACATTATAGTTATAGATTCATTAGAATTCATGAAAAAACATATAAAATATTGATTATACATATATGATCTAGTGTCCTTGACATTTTTCCTAGCTAAATTTTTGATTTAATGAAATCTCTAAATTTCATTGGAAATTTTTCTATAAGATATTATATTGAATTAATTTTGATCTAAATTGGATTGCAAGGAATTCATAGCATTATCATCAAATTCAAAATAAGAAATATCTTAAGGATTCCATTTATCTTCACGTTTAGTTATAGGAGTATAACCATGAAAATCCATCTTCCAAAAAGGACAACTAATGCCTCTAATGAAAATAGGCATGTGATTTTTAAAATATGTATAACATTAACCAACAAACAGATGGTAATGAATATAATTAGTAGAAACCATTTTAAAATAAAACATTAAAAATAAGTTATTATTTGAAAATTAAAAAAAAATTAATATTTTTTTAAAAATATATTTTTAAATATAATAAAAGTCATACTTTTTGGAAATTATTGGGTATGAGATATGGAGAGAGGGGGCGAATTTTATTTTTAAAAATTAAATCGAATAGAAAAATTGTTGTTATAAAATATATAGTGAAGTGATTCAAACATGTAATAATATCAATGAAAAGTGTAGCAGAAATTAAAATAAGTAAATAATACAATATTGATACATAAATATAAATTTAGACAGTTAATGGAAATGTAAAATTAAAAAATAAGTTTGGAAACAGTACCCAAAGGTTCCCCTACGCCTCTTACCCATGAGAATGATAATGAGTTTCAATATAATAAACCCCTTGGTAATAATGGGATCCAAGAAACCAATAACCTTTGATTATAATGGAAACTAGGAACCTCCAAAACCCTTTATTTTAATTAAATATAAAGAACCTAATTACCATGGTTTAAATGGATAACAAAGAACCAAAGGAATTGAAGGATAAGAGAAATAAATTACTTTTTTAATTTTAATCCCATTAAAATGAACATAATTCACTATATCATGAAAATTTATAACAAAATTGAAAATTTGAGAGATAAGGATAAGAAGAGAGAGACAATGGGCTATAAAAAAATTCAATGGTAGGAGAGAGAAAGAGGAATAAAAATGGAACAAGAATGTCATGGGAACTTTGGATGGAGTCATTAAAGAACACACCCTTATTAAGTTGAGGACTTGATCACATTAGATGATGGAAACTTGAATTCCCTTGATTGGTTAATGGTGATAACTTTATGCTCTTAAGTTTTTTGGAGAGAATTGGATCAACTTTAAACTTCGGGAGTGTTCTATTGTTTTTCACTTTGATTTAGTGTAAGTGGAAAATGAGAATTAAGACTACCATGATCTAATTTTATAGCTTCTATAGGATTCCAATGTGTAAGGGGTCGACCCACAACATTAAAGACCTAAATCAGATGATTTTTTAACATTAAAAATACTTACTCGGGATATTAGTCCTGACAGCAATGGGTACCTAGAAGCCTTCACCAGGTAGTTAGTGAGCTACCTAAAGGTAAAAAAAATTTGTCTACTCCTTCCAGTTGACTAGTGGGACTCCTACAACCACATGGTGGGCCTTATAGGGATATTTTTGTTATACCATATTCTACTGTCTAGATGGTATCACTTCACCAGCTATCTGAGGCTTCGTAGTTGCATAAACATTGAAGGTTTTGCTTCAAGACTGTTTTGAATCCAACTAATTTCAAACTACCTACTATCCATGATAAATGTAAATAAATTCATAAAATACACTTGAGAAAACATGGAAGAAGTTAAAAAATCATTACAGTGTTTTTTATTATTTAAATATTTATTCTTTAGGGTATAACATGTTAGTCTTATTATATTTTCCTTTCACGATCCATATCCATTGGTTTAATTAATTTGTTGGTAAATCAGATTTAAACACTTGTGATCCTAATATTCTTCCTTATCTTGAGAGGCTATAAATATATCTTTAATATTTTTATTTATCGGATATTTTCGCCTCTACTTTGTTCTTCTACATCATTTCTTCATTTATATATATATTTTTTTCTCCCTTGAATCAAAATTAGCTACCCTGTACCCAAGACATCCACACCAAAGAAAATAATTTTTAAAATCATATAATGAGTAATAAATATTAATCACCTATTTTGGGGTTATTTATACCTAAGAAATATTTTATCTATGGAAGATATATATTGTTTTCCCCCATATTTTAACATAAAAATATTGGTTTTCTTGTATCTTCTTGTTGTATTTGTTACACCTATAGTAGTAATCGAATCCTTTAGTGTATCATTCAATTCTACCTTCTTTTAGGGTGTTGATAATTGGGATTTTTATCCAAAACTACTAATTTCTTCTTATGATCAAGTTTCATGATAAATTTCCCTTTGTCTCTAGACTCACGCACTCATA
This sequence comes from Viscum album, assembly GCA_963277665.1. Lineage (NCBI taxonomy): Eukaryota > Viridiplantae > Streptophyta > Magnoliopsida > Santalales > Viscaceae > Viscum > Viscum album. The sequence continues at coordinate 300,472 of CAUJRU010000078.1, forward strand.
GGAAAACATTAACACCTTCAACAAGATCACTCTCTATAGATACATTAGTATCTGGTGAACATGAACATCCTACTATCATAAAAATAGTGAGAAGTATTTATTAATTATAAATATTTCTCTATAATTATATGGATTCCACTAGTATGCCTTCATTTATTTTAACACTTTTATTCACTAAATTAGTCAATCCAAAAATAATTCAATCATGTTCTTAAATTTTGATCTTGAGATCAACTTCTTTTCCCAGACTTGTAGAATTTAGATGTTGAATAATTATATTTAATCTAGAATTTTCATCATCACTTTCCTCTACTACTGTCCAAATCGTAATAGTTACAAGGATTTCTTTAATGAGGTCTTTATAGTATTTAATCTCTTTTACCACTATTTAATCCAAGCTAACAACTTCATGGGAGAGAAAGGTATAATTTTTAAATATTCCTTTAATGGCCATCTCATACTCTTCTCTCCCTTAAATGGTTCTTCCATGGACTCTTCCAGTTCTTTACGAAAGAAAAATTTATTTAGACACCTTGAAAAATGATTCCCAAACATTATTTATCTAAATATAGAAAGTGGAAGATTGTATTTTTATTTAACATTCCTCTATTAATATTATATTAAATGAAAAGGAATCATATCATCGACCTATTCTTAATTGGGATACTCATACCATAAGAGTTTCTCCATTGGATTTCATGGAACCTCTTATGAATTAAATTCTGAAATAGATTTGTTTTCATTATTTGTAATTTCATATTCAACAAGAATTCTATGTAAGTTTTTCAATATCATCTCTTTGGATCATTGTATTCAATCAACTATACATTCATGTTAAAACATTTAGTTAATCATATCAGGATTATATAAATGATTTGGAAATAATTATTATCTATCAATTCCCATTCATATCTTCAAAAAAATTTATTGGGTCAAAGAGTTCGTAATATTTCTCATTTAATATTATCCAAATGTTTTCATACATATTCTAAAATACAAAGCACTTTTATTCTTGAACATTTAAAACATCTTCATAAATATTGAGATGATTTACCCACAAATAAAGAGTGGCTTTGTATGAAAATCACATTAGTATAGATAAGTTGCTCAAAATATCAAACTAATCCAGAAATCACATTGGAATCAACATAAAAATCCCTAATATCCTTGTTTAATTGTACTCTAATTTATACACTATCAAAGATTCCGTGATTAATATCCATTTACACATCTATCCCCATTGATCAAAAATAATACTACATTCAATTTTTCTACCACTTCATGTTTTTACCTTCAAAGATAGGGATTCTATTATTATGTAAAATGGTCATCATTTCTATAGAGAGAAAACCTCCATTATGATATTTTGTATTTGATACCACTTTTGTGTCCAAAACAAGGGTGAATACCTTTGTAGGGGGAGTGAGTTAGAGTTTTTAAATATTAGAAAATCTATTTCCTGTGATGTTTTCCCACATTTAATATGAACACTTTTATCTCTTCATTATATATGATATAAAATTATTAAAGTAGTAAACATATACACGAAGGGGTTTACTTGGTATTCCTAAACAGGGTAATCCAAAGAGCTTGTAAATGTAACTTTCATATGCACCTAAATCACTAAAGTCACCAGTTTTATTAAACATTTTGAGTGGTCTCACTAACCATCATAGTTTTTAATATTCATATAGAAGAGACCTAAACACTCTTAAACACATAGGGAATGCATTTATCTACAATTCCCTCTTATCTTCCATATTTATGAACATATAATGATGTAACGCTAATGATGGTGTATTTTTCATATCCTATTTCACTAAAATTATGAAATGCATATATGTTTAATAAGAAATTATCTTGTCTATCCTCCTTTTAATTTCTAGTGAGTATCTATAATTCTCCCTACACCTATTTATTCTGATTTAATAGAATCTCTCTTTTTAATCTCTTCATATTTTTGTGCTCGTAAAAGGAATTTTATAATATTCCATACACTTAACTCTTAATATAGTAGTTAGGGTCGGTTCACTTTTTCCTAATCCATTGAAATCAATCCAGGTGTACCACAGAATTTTATACGACCATAATATGCCAATTAGGTCAATTCAAACCCTGGGATTTCATGTTATTTCATTAATTTAGAATTATAACTGCATATGTAAAATATATTGACCAATACATGGCTTAATCCTCCACAACATGGAATATTTCATCTTTTAGTACCACTATGGTGTTCCCTCATCTACTTTGATGTGGGGATTTGTCAACAAAAAATTCATTAAATATCTCATTTTAATTCACCTATAATCTCCTTTTGATTTTATCAACATTTATAATTCTTCAATATGGTTGCAATATACTCTTAATTCACATTTTCAAGGGAAACAAATCACTAGATCTATTGAATATTTCCAAATCTTATTCTATGATATAATATAAAACTTAGAGTTTATAAAATCAATTAATGATAATTATTATGATATGGATGAACCTTGTAGAATGAACAACTGTAAAATGGTAGAGCCACATTAGTTCACCTGAACTCCCTTTATGGTGTGAAAATCCTCCTTGTGATACAACACCTAGGACAACAAAAACATCAAATCATGCATATTGATTAATTATAGTATGGTTCACCATTATAGTATAGAAACTGTCGAAATGGTAGAGCAACTAATCGACACAACATATTAAAGAGTTGAAATATTGTATCCCAAATGTGGATTAAATTTACTCACCATTGTTCAACCAAAAAATTCATGGTTTTCCTTGGGGTTGTATGATTCTCTTCACTTTACTATTATTCTATATCCCCACATCAAACTTGTTCTCCATTTGAGGCTAATTGGTAGTACAAGATGTATTAAATGATTCTTGTGATCCTCCCATTATACCACCTATACTATTTCCACTATCCTTGAATATCAATACCCCATGTCAGGATAGGTTTCCTTACTATTGAAACTAACTCATTTTTCTCTCTTCTCCTTAAGCCAAACATGCTATAATGTTCATTGCTCTTATTTTCTCCTTGTGTTTTCCTTTCTCTGATTGACTAAGCTTGGGGTTTTGACCCTCTTTTTTCACTCTTACAAATGAAAATTTATAAAGAGCCTAACATTAATAACCCAAATTCAGTGGTTTCGTTATTATATTGGTACCAAATCTAGTTGATTACATTCCAAAGTACTAAATAGTCTTGTAGTATTTGAAAATTAAATATATACAAGGATATCAAATTATATTTGAAAACATAAAATACAAGATAGTAGTTTCTTTGAAAACTTCATTATTACCTCTATAATATCCCCTAATAATAATAATATTACATTTCCTAGAATCATAGTGAAAGGATACACAATAAATGGTTGAGAATAAATTCTTAGTAAGGGAATGTGTACAATCGAAGCTATCATAGTATAAATAGGGCGTGAATACTATAGATAGAGTGAATGATGATAAAATAATTAGATATAAATAATCACATGTTATTGAAACTTTTCCATGACATAAATAACTATTAAAATAATAACATTTAAATAAATAAATAATTTCATAATTATGGAATGTATAATAAGGGACATCTAAAATATACCATCAAGGCCTCATTCCAAGACATCTTATATAACTTGCTAGCAAAATACCAAACTAGTTTTTTCACATGATACCAATAAATGTGTCGAGGGGATATGTAGTTTTTATTCTCAATAATCACTTATAATTCTAATAAATTCATCATATGAATAAATAATACATATGAATCAATATGGATTAAAAAAATTAATAACTGTCTATATAGGACGAGCAAGCATTCAAAATGTCAACACATTTCTTAATCATGTAGATTATAAACCATCCATATAAATGTGGTGTATGGTATCATTAGACTATATATTCAGTAAAAAAATAATATTCAATACAGTATGTTGACATGGATGAAAATAATTTAAAAATAGAACTAGAAATTTCATGAGGAAAATAACATTTTCATTTCAAAATTACATATTGAAAATCAAAAAACAATGCAAATATTAGGAAACATATTTTCATTATAAATAAAAATTTAAACTTATGAATTCCATTAGAATAATGATTATTAATAATTTAGGGAAATTTTTTCACATGGTGTACATTAAAACAATGATTTTGTTCACACCTTTGGTAAAAGGTACCTCGTTTGGAAAACAAAAAGAAGAAACCTTTTAAATTTTTTATAAAAAAACAAAAATGGTTAAACATTATTTTTATAAATAATTAGATTATGGTAAATGCTTTATTTATATAATTTCAATGAAAATATATACATGGAATGAAAATATTCTCAAAAGAAATAAAAATAAATTCATTTTCACGTAAAAATATTATTTTGGTATCTTGAGTACATAGAGAGGAAAATAAAAATTGTAATTACCTGAAATAACCATAGGGGAATACAATTTAAATTTTAAAGATATAGTGATCATATAATTCCTCCAATGGAGACTAAAACATAAAAAATATCGAATAATTATGAGACTGTGAAATAAACTCTTCCCTCATGTTCAAATTTCATTGAATGTGATTTAAACTACATTATAATAAATTTAAATTTATTATAATTATATTACAAAATAATTTCCACACCTTTAATATCATATATTATCTAATTATAACATTTCAATTCCCAATTATTAATAATTATTTATTAAAATAACAATTTTATGGTGTTAACTCTTTCATTTTCCCTTGAAGTTTCGATTGAAAATATAAAATACTTATACTTTTATTGTGGTTCTATAATATAAAAACATTATTCATGATATAAATATCATATATATTAATTATATACCTATTTAAAATTACACATAAAAGTTAGATATAAAACATTATTTACACCATTTATGGAGACAGTAGACCGAACGTATTTCCACTTTCTACCAAAATGAATGAAAGAAATATAAATATTATTTTATCATTAAATAACCATAATTATATCATAAATAAAATATATACAAATATATAGATTAAATATATCATTATTACCATCCAAGTGAAGTGGAAATAAAAAATAAATCACATCAACTCATAAAGGTGGTAGTCCACATGTACGCACGAGCGACGATATCATCTTCTAATGAATGAGAAGGTAAAAAGGAAGATATGATATAATAATTCTAGAAAAATAATTATTAAATAAATTTCATATATAAAATTTTAACCCATAATAATTACCATTAATAAAATATGGAAGTGTAAAACTATTTTTATCCCTACAAAGAGGTGGTAGTTCATACACGTACACACGAGAAATAATTTCACTTCCCATTTGAATGAAAATGTATGAATAATGGTGGGTAGGTAATTATAATATCATTTAATTATATTTATTATAGTAAATTTATTATTTTTGGATTAATACCAAATATTTATAGGAAGTATAAGAATAAATAATTTTAAGTATGTTGGGTAGGATGATTACCAATTCCTTGGTAGGCCTCCTTTGTATCCTTTCATTATAACCCTTGAAATGGACTTTAAAGAAGACAATATCCTTTAATTATTGGATAGGTAAGTTTATAAGTACATTTTTTAGGGTTTTTTATTTTATAAGTCTAAATGTGGTGTAAAGTAGAGAAATAAGGGGTGTCCTTTTATTAGTGGGGAAGAGGACACACCTGAAATTTATTAAAAGCTTAACATATAATAATGTCATACACAACTAAAGTGATTCCAAATGTTTAGATATTAGAATTTGGTATAGTATTAGGTTGATATATTTCCACCAAATATTATTAAGAAATGTTAAATAGGGAAACATACCCATACCTCTTGGTCTAACCCATAATAAACATATTTTAATCATAACCATGGTAACATAATTTTATTATTTTTACTATTTATTATCACCAAATATTAAGTTTAACTTATTAACTAATATCAATTATTTGGATTCCTAATATGGAATCCATATTATCAAATTAAATTCATATAAGTGGAAAATTTTAATTTTAAATTAATCCTCCAAAATGCGATAAAAAGTGATTTTTTATTAAAATGTTTTCATATTTATTAAAACAATTTATATTGAAATATGAAATAAAATTGATTCCAATGACCTTAATTGGATTATTCGTAATATAAATGAACTCATTTCAATTTTAAACCATTCAATAAAATTAACTTTTTAAATTATTTAAAGGAAACGACTATATCTAATAAAAATTAGTATTTTTATTATTCGCTGAAAAATCTTACATTAAGAAATTTATAAAACATTTACTAGAAGATAATATTTGAAATATGATTTCAAAAATGAAGATAATTTTTTTAAATAAAATTTCTAAAATTGAAATAAATTAATTATATTATTTTCTCACAAAAATAAATAAACCCCATTTCGAGTAATTGTTTTTCCTGAAGCATATAATGACTCTGCTGAAAAATAATAAATTTGAATTTTATGAATCATTTATAATTTTCTAAATATAGAAAATCATATTCGTGACTCCAATTTAAATAATATGTTATAGTGGTAAATTTTATGTAATAATGTTTATATAGTATAATATTGTTCTCTTAAATCGTTATGTTGAATGTTAAGCACACTATTGAACACTTCGAATTTATTTAATGAGAAATACATTATAAAATATCCGGATGTTATATTATTAAAACATTAGAATAAATTTTTGCTTAAACTTTTTTCACCCTAATACAGACAACTGAGCATAATTCTTCCTCATCACATCCTCATGTTCCACATAGCTTCCTCAAATTTGTGGTTTCTCTATAAAACATTAACATGCCTATAGAGTGTCATTATTTCCTTACACATATATTAAAATACAAAAATATATAAAACCAAAACTATTATACTTAATTAATTTAAATGAGTATAGAGGAACTTCATGGATTATGAATAGAGATGGTGAAATATATTTGATTTGGTTTTTAAAGGATTTATTTTTTTTTAATTTTAATAAACTGGGTAAGAAAAGTTTTGTTTGACTGATTTTTAGGAAGAAAAAAATGAAAGAAAAATAATTTTATTTGTTGATATCAGAATTTAAAAATGCTCCAGGGTTTTGTAATTTTATGTTTTAGGTGAAATTGGATATAATAAAATAGTATTATTAATTCATGACTGGTGTCACAATCAAGATGAGGAAGATCCAATGGCCATGGTGTCTCCTCTTCAATGCGACAATACCATGTTTCCCTTATTCATATAATTTAGGGGTTTTCTAAATAATGTTTGTCATGAAGACATATTTAAAAATTATTTTCCCTAAACTTGAAAATGGCCAGAATTTTTTAGTGTTTTTTTCACAATTTGAAATTTCCTTTTAGATTCAAATATCATTTTTCCTAATAAAAGAAAAAGAAAGGTATTAAAGTTAATGATTAACTACGGAAAACCAAATACATGAATAGAATAAAATGAAATTAATCCAATTCCTATTCCCCCTTCTGATATAAAAACATATAATAAGGTAGGTTTACCCCCTCATCCTAATTATTAGAGGATAATAAGGAATAATAAATGAAAATTAAATCATAAATAAAAGGGAGATGAACTTGGGGACAACCCTACACAAAAAATATTCTCTCTCCAAGATGGGTTCTTGGGGAACTTTATCAACATTAGTATGATACCCCCCATTTATAGGCTCTAAATGGATTTTACAACCATGGAAATAAATATGTAATTCTCAAAAATGGTTCATGGGTGGGGCTCATGTCGTAGATTTTGTCAGATTTTGAAGATATGTTGAATATGGGTTCTAAAATAATATCCTAAAAATTTACACGATATATAAATTTACAATTTTATTTTATTCATCCAAAAACATGTCCTTATCATCACAAAATTCATTGGTATATGACGTGTAACGATTACTTGATGTTTAATGTCATTTTTTCTTCTCCAAAAGCCTCATTTTTCCTCGGTTCATCATTTATATGCCTTAGAATCACTCCATGATCATCCTAAATAATATGGTGTTCTTCCAGATAAAAAATTCACCTCTTTTTGTTCATTTTATATGATTCTTTATATCCTTACATAACTTATAAAACAATTTAAACAATTAAAATATGGGAAATAATAATCAATTAAATACAAAAATTATTGTATTAAAACACCATAAAATGTTTGCATGTAATATTGATATCAAACGCCATGAGAGTGGACTTGTTTCAATGAACATTATCACTATGATCTTGAATCTCCACTACTTGTTCCTCAAAATTGAGATCATGATTCATTGGTACAACCTATGATTTAAATACATGTGATTATTTAGTTATGTAATTACACATCATAGATACATAGAACACATCATGAACTTGAGAGATATTTAGCAGAAGTGTCAATTCATAAGATACCATCCTGATCTGATAGAGAATTTCAAAGGTATTGATATTTCTAAGTCTTCATTTTCCCTTATTTCCAAATCTCATAAGCTTATTCCATGGAGACATTCATAGTAATATCTTCTCACCATGTTCGAACTCTGTATCTCACTGATTATTCTCAATAATACTTTTTTTCGATGCAGATTTTCCCTTATGTGATGTTGAATGGATCTAACATTCTATGCTAGTTCCATAGTGAGATTAGGTCATAATAGATTTATTTATCCAACTTAATTACATTATTTTTTAGTTCTTAATTTTCTACCATAGAGGGATTCATAAGGATCCATCTGTATACTCATCTGAAAGATAATTTTGTAAAAACATTCCACTAAAGTGAGGTGTTTATCCCAACCACCATTGAAATCCATTGAGTGAGATCTCAACATGAAATCAAGAGTTTTAATGTTTCTTCTAAACTAACATTCCTTAGGAGGTTGATAAGAAGTGTGGAGACTCAGATATTCATATAGATCAGGCTTAATAATTCTGTAGAATATTGATTTAAACCAAAAATCCCTGACATATAAAATTGGGAGTGGTACTTCTTATAATTTTATTAATTAGTTAATCTATTTTGGAGTAAATTGATCAAGAAATAAATATTTTATAATTTTAATTAAATTTTCATCTTTTCTAAGGTGAATGACTAAAATTCCAAATAGAATTATTCCCTTTATATGTTTTGGGGATTTTTGTGATGAAATTCATGTTTATGTTTTCCCATTTATTTCTCGGTATGGGTAATTTTTGTAGCATTCCCCAAGACTGATTTCTATCATACATAACTTGTTGAAATATGAGGCATCATGATACATACTATGTAATATTCTTCTATATTATATCCCACCATAAATACTATTTTATATCTCTATATATCTTTTTACTTCCATGATGAATAGTGAATGATAAACTATGAGCTTCATCAAACAACTACTTCTTCAATACTAGTATTTATGGGGAAAATAATCGGTTCCTAAACTATATCATTCCAATATGATCTTAGTTAAAATCTGAAACATTCCTCTCCTTATTCTATAATTCCACATCTTCCTTCTACGTCTTCATAAATCTTTCATGGATGATTGGTTGAATATTAATATGATAAAGATAAGATATATCCCCTTTCATTAAGATTTACAGATCCATCTTATCAAAATCCATAAATATTGGATCTATTATAATCCTCATCATCAAAAAACAAGAGTGGATTTTTTGACTCAAAGCCCTATCCACCATGTTTTTCTACCCTTAGTGGTAATATATTGTAGATTCATAATCGTTGATCAACTTCAACCAACTTCTATGTCTCGTATTCAACCCATTATTTATAAATTTATAATTTAGAATTTTATGATCAATATATATATCACACCTTTCACCATACAGATAATGTATCCATATCATTAATGAAATATTTACAACAATCAACTCTAAATCATGATTCGGCCAATTTTGTTCATGAATTTATAATTGGTTAGAGGAAAATGTTATTATCATGTCATTATACATCATGAATCAACCCAGTCCCTTCAAAGATGCATCACTATAGATCACAAACCCTTCTCCTCTATAGGGTAGTATAATCATAGGTGTGACGACCAAACATCTCTTATATTCATTAAAATTATCATCACATCAATATATACAAAAGAACATAACCCCCTTCCAAGTCAACTAGGTGACTACATTAGATAGTTTTGATAAATCTTTAATAATTTAACGATAATGTCCAACCAACCCAAGAAAACTAAAGATCTCAATCACTGTGGTTGGTCTAGGTCATTTCTCAATTTCATTTTTCATTGAATGATCCACCAATATACCCTCACATGAGATTATATTTCCTAAGAAAGAAAATTTTGAATATAAAATTCATACTTGGTAAATTTAGCATACAACCGATCCCTTTTCAGGGTCTTTAGAACAATTCTCAAATGTTCTTTAAGTTCTACCTTTCTCTTAGAATAAATATGATAATCATCTATAAAGACTACCACAAATTGATAATAGTAATCTATAAACACACTATTAATTAAATCCAAAAATATAGAAGCATCAGTTGTTAGTATAAATATAATTACTATAAATTCATAATGAACAAACCTCGTACGAATGGTTTTATTGGGTTTATCATATTTATTGACCCTTAATTGACGATATCAAGATTGAGGATCAATCATGGAAAAATATATTCCTCCTTGTAATTCATCGAAAAGATGATAAATATAGGGTAGAGGATAATTTTTCATAATAGTGATCATGTTCAGTTCCCAATAATCAAGGAAAAGTTTCATTGAACCATTATTCTTTGTAAAAAAAGAACATGTGCACCCAATAGATAATCACTAGGCTGATTTAATCCCTTATCTAAATTCATATAGAGTTTCTTATTCCATTTCTATAAATCAATCACGACCATTTCATATAGAGTATTTGAAATAGTTGTAGCATCATGTATGAGTTCCATTGAAAACTCAATTTCACAATTTGGTGGAAGAATAGGCAAGCCCTCATAAAATACATTATAATATTCAAAAAAATAAAGGAAATTTTCAATGTTTAGGTTCACCCTAGGAATTTTAGATGAATATCCCCCATGAATATGTACTAAAACCCATATGATGAAAGTAATTTCCATTATAAGTTCAAGATAATCCTTGTACTGATATAGGATCATAGTTTGATATGGAATATTGAACATAACTTTTATTCCTCAATAATTGAAATGTGTTATATATTAAGAAAACTAATCCATTCCCAAAATTACATCAAATTCCACTAGTGGAAGAATAAAAATATTTGTTGGAATTTTATTACCACAAATTATTATTATAGAGGAGCTATAGACATGATATTAAATCATATTACAATTACGATTTTTCACTACTTACACAACATATAATAAATGAGGTTAAGAATTAATATTCCTTAAATCTTTTACTGGTATAAAATAATTCATAAAAATATTTTCAAATTATATGGTTAAATATTTGGGCATACTTATAACAACATCAACTTTATCATTATATCGTCAGTCCCTTAGTAAAACCAAAATAGTTAGCATGACCATATGGTATCTTTGATTGATGTGATCAATCATGAAAAATAATTCAGAAGATTCCCAAATAATGATAGTTCTGTTCAATCTATGGCCCCATATATTTACCATATTTCATTCATGGTCACCATCTATTCAAATCACTCATAATTTCTCATAATGAAAATGTTAATTAACCCAAGAATATCCTCTGGAGTGTCAGACCAGGTGCACAGAGAGGGAACATTCACAGTGCATCAGAATAATGGATGAGATATACTTGGCCAACTATTTTGGGGCTAATACACCTAGATGAATCTGTGTTAAAACCTTATCCACTTGTAGTATCCAAATAGAGAGTTATTGTTTGGAAACCCTCATAATCTATACCTTATCAAAAATATTATGATATTATTCTACAATTAAACATATCCTTATTTTCATTCATAGGGTTATGTTCCATACAAAGACCAAGGACTAGTTTGGATCCACTAAGCAGTGGGGTGAATCAATGGTACCCGTGTTTTACAAATTATCTTTTAAGAAAACTTCATGAACTAGTTAAGGTTTCCAATGTCTCACCTCTAATGCATAAATATTAAGAGAGACCACAACACATGGTATATAAATTTTTTGATACAAAGACCTAATCCTTTCCATGTTGGTTAGACCCCCCACCCCTACATGGATTCTGCACATTAATCTAGTTATAAATTCCAATGTTTTAGGAACCGACAGGATATACACCCTGGTATTTGACCCTCTTGTTGATCAAGGTTATACCCCCAATAATACAACCCTTCTACCTTGGTTGGTTAGACCACCCAACTGTCTTCTCCTACTCTAGAGTTCTACTAGAGTCTTGTCTTACTTACAACACTAACTAAAAGACTAATCATACTTCCAAAAATAACTAGAATAATTCTTACCTTTTAGTTTTGATCCATGATTAGGAATTTCATAAACCATATGGATGGAAGTCTTCGTCCATATGCCTACTGGATCATATTTTCTCATGTAAAATTCTTCAAGGTCTTCAATGGATACATGCATTATGTCGATGGCCTAGAAACCCCTATTAAATCATGAATGATCTAAGTTATTTTATTAAAATACTTAGACACATTATATCTCATTCTAGTAGTATTTCCTAGTTTCAAATATTTCTCTTTTGAATACAATGATGTTTTAAATTAACAAAATACTATTTCCTTCCTTTCTTTGAGACCATCACCTCTATAATTATCTTAACAAATAATTGTAAATATTATTTAAAAAATATCATATATAATGTTTCTATATTTTAATTCTAGGAACCCGAAATTTCATGCAACAAGATCATCACATGAAAATTGGTCAACTAATTCCTGATTTACCTCATATCAAATACTCGATAATTTTGGTTGTATTTTATATATCTTTTTATAGTCGTAGTATCATTTAAATACCCAATAGAATTGGTCTTTCTTCACCTTCATTATTTGTCATACATCAATCAAATATCATGGATCATATTCATCACCTTATTATTATGTTTATTATTTCTTTGATTAATAACCCATAATAATTCTATATTGATTATTTGAGAATTATTTTCAAAATCCTTCCATAATAATTCAAATTATATATCCATGGAATTTAACTATTCTTATTTTTTCTTCACATGGTTAATGAATACCCACTACATTTCCACTTAATTATCTCATGTACCCTTTTCATTTATGTATACACCATTTGGTATTTCATGTAGCATTTTATGTGGAATTTCCTTATTCATGTTCATGTAAGCTTTTATTTATGAGTAACTCATGCATATCATGCACAATCGTTTCATTAAATAAAAAAAGGATGTTGTTTCCTTTGATAACCCCATTCATCTTTCATGTATGAATCATGGTATGTTGATAAAATAGAGCCTATATAATTTAAAAAAATAACTCAACTCATCATAATGATATAGTCTTTTGAAATATTTGTCTTTATATTGTAACTCGATTATCATGAATTCAAGAGAATATAGATGCATGCCTCGATTATCCAAACTCAATCATCTCATATCTTATTCAAGAATAGATTCTTAATTTTTCATCATGTGATTTCAACTCATGACTGTCTTACTCTTCAAATGGTAGAACTTTTGTTCTAAAGGTAGCACTACATTGATCATGGTAGCACTATTATTCTCATGGTAGAACATGGTTCCTTGTGGTGGAACTTGATAAATGTATATAGAAATAAATACCTTGACTTAGAACACAATTCCTGGTGGTAGTTCACAATTCCTGGTGGTAGCGCATGATAACTAGTGGTAACAAGTTATTGGATACCCTTACATGGGAATCATATTACATTTATTTGTCTTTAAGAACTCATGGGATACCCTTAGGTCTTTCATGTACCCTTAAAAACCCTGTATACCCTTATGTATCTTTGTGGCCACCCTTATGTGGTTAATAGAAATCATGGAATACCTTTACCCATGGACATATACCCTTACGCGTGGAATTAGAAATTAATTGGTCCACTTACATAACTTGGATGTATACCTTTATGTGATCTTAATACCATTACATAATTCCATTACTTAAGGAATGTTACCCTTTTAAATTATTCATATAATATTGCGTTATCCTCTACTAGAAACAGTTACCTATATGGATGATGGGTTTTACCCTTACACAAGCTTCTATTTACCCGTTTACCTTTAAGGATGGGGAAATTTACCTTTACGCATCTTGTAGAAAGTAAACTTTCCCTTTATATAGCTTGAAGACATTATAAATTGCCTTTATATATGAAATTTAATTCTCATTTTACACTTATGTATCTATCCAAATTATCCAAAAAACATATTCCGACTTCAACCTCATTAAGAATAAATGGGTCCTTCTTCCAACGAAGCTTCTCTTATATTCCATCGAAGATCAACACAAAAATCATCACATATTGTTAGTATAAATTTTCAAGAATGAAATCCATTACTGTCAAATGAATCCATAATAGTTCACTAAACATCGTCAATTCACATATTGACCCATTCATAACAAATGAAACAATTAGGCACAATAATCTCTCTCATTTTATTTTATCTTCAATATCAGTTCACTTTTCTTAAATTCAATCTGTCAGAAATTTCTACCCTATTAACAATAAACTGAAAAGTTCAATGTTAGGTACTTATTATCACTTCGTTTTTCCATTCAATTAATTCAGTATTCTCTTACTCTTTATCTGAGATAAGGATGATACCATATGGTTTACTTTAATTGGTCTAATCTAAGTCTTTGTAGGATAACTTGGTCTGAAAATCAATAAATATACAAACAAGGTTTTCTATTTTGTCCACAAAAAACCATGAATGTGATATAATGCTCATAAATTCATAATTCTTAAAATTGGGTAATATTAAGATAATAAATACATGATCTTGTACAAATCTCAAAAATCCATTAAAAAGGTCCATCATTAAGACATGTAACTTCTCATTTTCTCATGTTTTTATAACCATCACTCCCCCTTAATAAGTGAATTTAATAAAAATATTACAAATGGTTGTATGTGTGATTCAAATACCATAACATTCAAGTTTAAAATTTATCTAGAATTTTATATTCTCCATAATTCACTTAAATTGCATATTCCTCTCAAAGTTTCTCCGCCTTAATAGATAAACACTACTTCTTATTCATGGTGAGTTTCCAACCGAGAAATAGCTCATCATCATTGTTTTCTATAAGTCTAAACCTCAATATTATCCTTTAATTATCTACATGTTATCTTAAAACACATAAAATAATAAATTATATGGGGAAACATATTATTTCATTATAATAAGATTTCTGGGTGAGTGTTTTCTCTCACCCTTTCTTTCTTTTTCTTTTCAGTTGCGTAATGGTATGTTTTTTATTTCTTATTGAAATGATTAATGGACTTTTCATGTATTTTCTTCCCAACAATTGATTATTTTTGTGGAATAAAATATTCCACCTCCTTTATAATTAGAAAAACCCCTTTTTAATATTTTTTATTTTATTCCTCGACAATAGATCTTGTTAGTGCTTAGATTTTAGAGCATGATAGACCCTTTGTTGAGGCTCATTTTTATCCTTTAAAATATTAAACCTTTTTTCCACATTAATAGTACTTTATCCATGATAAAAAAACTTTTTATAAGTCACTATAGTGGAGTTTCTCTATATGGATTCATTACATTTCCATATATTCCTCCAACTACAACACATTTATATATGATTAAGGTTAGAACAAATAAATCATTTACCATAAGCTTAATACCTCATTTAGTATCTTGTTAGTTGATATATTGGTAATGCTTAATTCTTTCTAAAATCATTAAGATTTTGGCTTAGAAACATCAACTCCTGATATGCCCAAATCATTCATAATAAAATCACTTTGGTCCTTCCTTCTTTTGTGCAATAACAATTCCAAATTTTTTTAGGAGTAATAAATTACATCCGTATTTTAATTATATATTCCTATTTTTACTATACAAGTTGAGATGAATTTTGGAGGTATATTCATCTTCTTTTTATAGTTTTTCATCATATCCTAAAATTATTTTATTTTCATAACTTTTTCTTTGAACTGAGAAATCTCAAATTTTAGATTTGATATATAATTCATACCTGGTTGTCTCATTTCGTGAATTTGAGTTTTCAGATATATAATAATGGCCTTAAACTCTTTCTCCATAGTCATTTTCACTAAAATATATTGGGAATTATATTTAATAATATCATTTTGATCCTTCAACCTAATTCCAATTTTCTTTATGTAGATATTCAATTCCACTTATTCTCTTCTAAATTGTTTATTTTCCAATTAAAATGTTCTTACAATTAAATAATAAACTTCATTCATGATTATCCATTGCTATTTTTTTCATTTCATGAGAATTCCTTGGAATCGTATATTGATGGTGTTTCCTCTTATTCACCAGAATCACATATCCTTTTTAGGTCCATAGGAGAGTCTAAAATTTTACTTACTCTCTCCAAATGAGTGTTAGAATAAATGATAATATTATGTTAATATTTTAACTCATCTTGAAAAAACAAATACTAGGATAATTTTACTTGTCCTTATTCTCATGAAACTTAATGAGATTGATTTAATATCTAAATTGTTTACATGATAATGTTGAATCAACATTCTCCTTTCTACTCATGAAATAATTCTTCGATCCTTCCTTCTTCAATTTACCCTTTTATAATTTCATGAAATAATGCTTATGATATAATTTGAATCCTTATTAGATTGTATCTTTGAAACTTCGTGGATATTTATAGGTAAACGGCCATTGATACAAATTAGAGAGTCTATGGATCAGTTAGGTGCCACTGCGGGGGGGGGGGGGGGGGACTTAGTGGTACCCTAATTTTATAAATTATCTACTAATTTAACCTCTTTAACATGTTAATGTTATCAATCAAGTCAATGATATCTCACAGTCTTAGATAATATTAAAAAAATACTATGAGAGATCATAATACATGATGCTTACCAGGTTTGGCACAAATTACTACTTCTTTCTATGATGGTTAGACCCTCCAACACAGATTATACACAATTATCTTATTATCAATTATAATGGTTCCAGTATTAAATGGTAACACATCCAAGTATTTGATACACCAATTGATCCTATTTAAACCACCACTACTGGAATGTGGGTTTTTCCCCACAGTTACATACCAACGGTTTGATAGAACCGTTGGTAAATGATTAAAATAGAGGTTTTTCCCAACGGTTTCTTAGAACCGTTGGGATACACTACGGGAAAAATGAGCAATTGCGACGGGTTATTTGCGACGGGAATAAATCCCGTCGCAAATAGTCATGTTAAAAAATTATTTGCGACGGGGGTATTTTCCCGTCGCAAATAAGGAGGCTTTTGCGACGGGATTGCTTTCCCCGTCGCAAATAGTTTTCCCGCGATGCGCGCCAAATCGCGGGAAACGTATTTGCGACGGGGAAATATTCCCGTCGCAAATAACCGGCGGCGGTAAATGGTATTTGCGACGGGAATATTCCCCCGTCGCAAATACTATGTCGGCAGAGGGTTATTTGCGACGGGACCCGTCGCAAATAACTATTTACCGGTTGACCGTAATAAATGTTGGCTAAGGTATTTGCGACGGGAATCCCGTCGCAAATGGGCCCGTCGCAACTAATCTAACCTATAAATACCCCCATCCGTTTTTTTCATTTCATTCTCATTCCTTATCTTCTCTCTCTCTCATAATCATATTTCTAGAGTTGAGTTTTTCTCTAGTTTAAGTTTTTTCTCCGGGGCTGATATTAAAGTTTTGAAGAACGATCAGAACAGATCAATTTTCAAGGTATTTATCTTCATTTTAATTTTTTATTTATTTTTAATTTTTTATTAGTTTTTATTATTATTAATTAGTTGTAATTTAATTATGTTTACATTGTTTTATTACTTAATAAATTTAAATTATTAGTATTGTTTATATGGTAATTAGGAATAATTAGTAATAATTTTTAATAATTAAGAATAAATATTAATAACTAGTAATAAATACCAATAATTAGGAATAAGAACATTATTACATTATTAGTTTATTTTATTATTAATATTAAAATAATATAATTTTTTATATATATACAGTTCTTTTTTCATCTGTGTGTTTGCTGTCTTCACATGTATTATTTGTATGTGGAGATAGAAAACGCACAGATGAAAAAAGAACTGTATATAAATTAGAAAATTATATTATTTTAATATTAATAATAAAATATATTAATAATGTTATTATTTGTAATTATTGGTAATTATTTCTAATTATTGATAATTATTCATTTAATTACTAATAATTATCAATAATTAAGAATAATTAGTAATAATTAGTAATAATTACCAATATTTAGTAATAATTACCAATAATTAGTATTAATTACCAATAATTAGTATTAATTACCTATAATTAGTATTAATTACCAATAATTCGTAATAATTACCAATAATTAACAATAATTAGTAATAATTACCTATAATTAGTAATAATTACCAATAATTAGTATTAATTACCAATAATTAGTATTAATTACCAATAATTAGTATTAATTACCAATAATTAGTATTAATTAGGAATAATTAACAATAATTAGTAATAATTAGGAATAATTAGTATTAATTACCAATAATTAGTATTAATTACCAATAATTAGTATTAATTACCAATAATTAGTATTAATTACCAATAATTAGTATTAATTACCAATAATTAGTATTAATTACCAATAATTAGTATTAATTACCAATAATTAGTATTAATTTCCAATAATTAGTATTAATTACCAATAAATAGTTTTAATTACCAATAAATAGTTTTAATTACCAATAATTAGTATTAATTACCAATAATTCGAAATAATTACCAATAATTAACAATAATTAGTAATAATTACCTATAATTAGTAATAATTAGGAATAATTAGTATTAATTACCAATAATTAGTATTAATTAGGAATAATTAACAATAATTAGTATTAATTAGGAATAATTAGTATTAATTACCAATAATTAGTATTAATTACCAATAATTAGTATTAATTACCAATAATTAGTATTAATTACCAATAATTAGTATTAATTACCAATAATTAGTATTAATTACCAATAATTAGTATTAATTACCAATAATTAGTATTAATTACCAATAATTAGTATTAATTACCAATAATTAGTATTAATTACCAATAATTAGTATTAATTACCAATAATTAGTATTAATTACCAATAATTAGGAATAATTACCAATAATTAGGAATAATTAGTATTAATTACCAATAATTAGTATTAATTACCAATAATTAGTATTAATTACCAATAATTAGTATTAATTACCAATAATTAGTATTAATTACCAATAATTAGTATTAATTACCAATAATTAGTATTAATTACCAATAATTAGTATTAATTACCAATAATTAGTATTAATTACCAATAATTAGTTTTAATTACCAATAATTAGTATTAATTACCAATAATTAGTATTAATTACCAATAATTAGTATTAATTACCAATAATTAGTATTAATTACCAATAATTAGTATTAATTACCAATAATTAGGAATAATTACCAATAATTAGGAATAATTAGTATTAATTACCAATAATTAGTATTAATTACCAATAATTAGTATTAATTACCAATAATTAGTATTAATTACCAATAATTAGTATTAATTACCAATAATTAGTATTAATTACCAATAATTAGTATTAATTACCAATAATTAGTATTAATTACCAATAATTAGTATTAATTACCAATAATTAGTTTTAATTACCAATAATTAGTTTTAATTACCAATAATTAGTTTTAATTACCAATAATTAGTTTTAATTACCAATAATTAGTATTAATTAGGAATAATTGCCAATAATTACCAATAATTGCCAATAATTACCAATAATTGCCAATAATTACCAATAATTAGGAATAATTACCAATAATTAGGAATAATTAGGAATAATTACCAATAATTAGCAATAATTACCAATAATTAGCAATAATTACCAATAATTAGCAATAATTACCAATAATTAGCAATAATTGCCAATAATTAGCAATAATTACCAATAATTAGCAATAATTACCAATAATTAGCAATAATTAGAAATAATTAACAATAATTAGTAATAATTAACAATAATTAGTAATAATTAACAATAATTAGTAATAATTAACAATAATTAGTAATAATTACCAATAATTAGTAATAATTACCAATAATTAGGAATAATTACCAATAATTAGGAATAAGTAGGATTAATTAGGAATAAGTAGCATTAATTAGGAATAATTAGCATTAATTAGGAATAATTAGCATTAATTAGGATTAATTAGCATTAATTAGGAATAATTAGCATTAATTAGGAATAATTAGCATTAATTAGGAATAATTAGCATTAATTCGGAATAATTAGCATTAATTGCCAATAATTAGTATTAATTGCCAATAATTAGTATTAATTGCCAATAATTAGTATTAATTGCCAATAATTAGTAATAATTACCAATAATTAGTAATAATTACCAATAATTAGTAATAATTACCAATAATTAGTAATAATTACCAATAATTAGTAATAATTAGGAATAATAAACAATAATTAACAATAATTAGGAATAATTAACAATAATTAGTAATAATTAGGAATAATTAGGAATAATTAGTATTAATTAGGAATAATTAGTAATAATTACCAATAATTAGTATTAATTACCAATAATTAGCAATAATTAGCAATAATTAGCAATAATTAGCAATAATTAGCAATAATTAGTATTAATTACCAGTAATTAGTAATAATTAGGAATAATTAGTAATAATTAGGAATAATTAGGAATAATTAGTATTAATTAGGAATAATTAGTATTAATTAGGAATAATTAGTAATATTTACCAATAATTAGTAATAATTAGTATTAATTACCAATAATCACCAATAATTACTTGAATTACCAATAATCACCAATAATACTTGAATTATTTTAATATTTGAATGTAAAATAATTCTATTATTTTTATATTAATTAAAATAACTTATTAATATTTTTGTATTTATGAATTATAATTGTAATATTATTAATTAATAATATTATATTTTTAAATAACAATATTAATATGAATAATAATATTATTTATATTTTATAATATTAAATTTTATATATATATTAAAATTTTATAATATTATAATCTAATTATTTTTTTTGTAATACTTGAATTATTTTAATATTTGAATGTAAAATAATTCTATTATTTTTATATTAATTAAAATAACTTATTAATATTTTTTTATTTATGAATTATAATTGTAATATTATTATATTAATTAAATCATTTATTAATATTCTATTATTTTTTATTTTTGAATTATAATTTTACTATTATTATAGTAATTAAAATAATTTATTATTTTCATTTGTAAATTATAATTCTATTATTATATTCATTAAAATAATTTATTAAAAATTTATTTTTTTTTATTTTTTTTATAGTATTTGCGACGGGATACTATACCCGTCGCAAATACTAGTATTATTAATAGTTTTTTATTTTTTTTAAAAAATATTATTTGCGACGGGACCCGTCGCAAATACTATCAATATTATTTGCGACGGGATGCGATGCCCGTCGCAAATACTAGTTTTATTAATATTTTTTTATTTTTTTAAAAACGTTTTTGCGACGGGACCCGTCGCAAATAGTATTTGCGACGGTACCGTCGCAAAAGGTATTTGCGACGGGTCCCGTCGCAAAAACGTTTTTAAAAGTTTTTTACAAAAATACGGAATACTATTTGCGACGGGGAGAATGCCCGTCGCAAAAAAACGCTATAGCGACGGGCCCGTCGCAAATAAGTGTAGTTGCGACGGCGTTTTCAGCAACGGGCTATTTGCGACGGGGTCCCGTCGCAAATACCTGTTTTTCTAGTAGTGGATAGCTTGGTTTGGGGGAGTTTATCCCAACGGTTCTAGGAACCGTTGGGATAGGCCTTGTTTTGGGGAGTTTTTCCCAACGGTTCCTTAGAACCGTTGGGGTAGGCCTTGTTTTGGGGAGTTTTTCCCAACGGTTCTAAGGAACCGTTGGGGTAGACATTGTTTTGGGGAGTGTTTCCCAACGGTTCTAAGGAACCGTTGGGATAGGCCTTATTTCGGGGAGATATGCCAATGGTTTTAAAAAACCGTTGGCAAAGGTTTTCCCCAAATCCCCAGCAGCCCGTTCTCTCCCCCATTCGCGTTACAGAGCCCTAACGGGAGCAGCAGCAGGCGATTTTGGAGTACTACCGGCCGGACCTTGAAGCTCTTCTTCAGGTTCTTCTTATTCTTGATCTCAAAAGGTATTCAAATATTTGGATAGTATTGAAACTTATTTTTATTTTTCCCTTCAGTTTAGACGATTTTGGAGCTACTACCGGCGCCTAAGGGTGAGTTTTCTTGAAAATTCCTTTTTGGATTTTACCCTTTGAACATGGGATGTCATTTGTGAAAGGTTATATAAATCGAATTGATTGTTCGATTTATGAATTGAATTGTAAATTAGATTAATTAAGGGTATTTTATGGTTTGCATTCCCCTTTAACACTTATATTTTATGTTACCATGTTAGATATATTATAACTAATGCATGTGATATCTTTATAGTCTTGTTAGGAGTGTTATATTAAAAATTCGAGTGCTTGAATTTTCATTGAATTTCTAGCCATTATGAGTTATGTTGAGACCATGATATGGAATTGATTGATTAAGCAATAGAATCTCATTATCTTGTCATTACAACATGAGTAAATGAAGCTTCATTCTTTTCAGGTTATTATTTGATTGAGTCGCCATTTTGAGGTGAGTTGTATTAAATACCTTTGTTTTTGACCTTGGTATGTTTAATGAATTGTTTAAATGAAATGAAATTCATTAAATGATTAATAGTAAATAGTGATACATGGATTCTATTAGGATGTCAGGTATATAATCTTGTTTCTATTAACTTATATGCTTTATGTGATAAATGGATTCACAGTGGAATTCCACGGATAGACTCATTTCTTTGAATATTGATTAAGCCATTGGTGATACACGGATCCAAGGGAGGGATTCCATAGATAGACTTATTGAATGTATAATTATATTCCAATTGATACATGGATTCTTATGATAATTCCATAGATAGACTTATTGAATGTAGAATTATATTCCAATGATATGCGTCTTGTGTGGTGGTGGTGTGGTTTATGTGTTTTATGGTAGTAGTGAAGTGTGTGATTATGTAGTTAATGTGAACCCATAGGTTGAGTATTTTGTGCTATCTATATATCATGTATTTTTATGTTATTTCTACACATTCCCAACCAGAGTTGGATAAACTTACCAACGATTAGAGGTTTTGAGTTATGGGTATTTTTTCTAATATCTAGGATGGTGGTTATATGTTTGGATAGCTACCATGTCTTCCCTACTCTTCCTTAAAAAGTGATTGACCATGTTTTTTTAGGCAAGATGCGATGTGATTGTCCATGTGTCTTCAGGTGAGATGTACTATGATTTCCCTAGTGTTTTTCGGTGAGGTGTGATGTGATAAGGCTATAATAAGATGTGGCATGTGGTTGGGGTCATGTAGGGTAGGAGGATGACACAAGGTTGATGTTATTCATGTTCATGATACCCTACTAATATGGTTATGGGATGAGTCATGCTGTTATGTGATATAACACATTAAGTTCTTGTTGGTTTTACATTTTTTCAATAACACATTTGTATGTTTTTTTGACATGTGTAGTTGATACCTTTATTATTTTCTTCCTTTATCGTTTACTTAAATGTATTTTCTATTATAGTTAATGCCTATTGAATTGTTTATGACAAAATGACTTATATAAATTCTTTTTACAGAATGGACAGAAGTTGGATGTATGAAACCGATCGGATCTCAGACGATTTTCAAAACAATTTGGAGAGCTTTATAGATTTTGCATTTCACAATGCTTCAGATAGTGGTCGCATACACTGCCCATGTTCCAATTGTGTTGGTAGACCTTGGTTGAGCCGTGAAGAAGTCAGCTACCACATAACCAAAAATGGGTTTCAAGCAAACTACTTTCTGTGGTATCACAATGGGGAGAAAACGAAATCTCAAATTGGTGATGATCGAAATGAAAAGACTGGAATGGAGAATTTGTTAGATGATCGGTTTCCGTTTATTCGTCATCATGAAAAAGAAAGGATTTCGACTCAAGAAGACTTCGATATGAGGACAACTGATGCATCTAGTGAAAATGATGATATTGATAGGGTGAAAAAATTAAATGATGCTGCCACGACTCCAGTATATCGACAATGCGATAAAATGAAAAAGCTGGAATTTTTAATCCGATTATTTCATGGGAAAACTATGTATGGGATTTCTAATACAGCAATTGATTACATTCTTACCCTCTTGAAGGATTTACTTCCAGATGATGCAGATATTCCCTCAAACCACTATATGGCATGGAAGTTAGTTGAGGAACTTGGATTTTCAAGAAACAAAATTCATGCTTGCCCGAAAGATTGCAGTTTATTCTGGGAGGAAACCGCTGAACGAAATGAATGTATAAAATGTGGCACGTCCCGCTGGAAGTCAAAATCTGATGGAACACCATCCCGCGTTCCACAGAAAGTAATGTGGCACTTTCCATTGATCCCCAGACTCCAGAATCTTTTTATGTCTGATGACATATCAATAAAAATGAGATGGCATGATACCGAGAGAAAGAAGACTGATGATGAGTTGGTTCATCCTGCAGATGGATTTGCATGGAAGAGATTTGATGCTCGACATCCTGATTTTGCAGCTGACGTGCGTAATGTGAGGCTGGGTCTTTCATGCGACAGTTTTAATCCGTTTGGGCAGATTCTTACTTTGCACAGCACATGGCCCGTTTTTATGCACATTTATAATCTTCCCCCATGGTTGTGTATGAAAAAATCTTTCACTTTCATGAGTATACTCATATCTGGTCCTTCTGATCCCGGCATTGATATTGATGTATACATGCAACCTTTAATAAAAGAGTTGAAGCTTCTTTGGGATGTGGGTGTGCGCACATACGATGCATGTTCGAAAGACATATTTCAGATGCGCGCTGCGCTTATGTGGACAATCAATGATTTTCCGGCTTATGCAATGATGTCTGGATGGAGCACGAAGGGGAAACTGTCATGTCCAGTTTGTATGAAGAATACACGATCTAGAAGACTGAAACATCGTTGTAGTTTCAGTTTTATGGGACATCGACGATTTTTGCCAAAGGATCATCCATATAGAATGAATCGTCGAAGATTTGATAATACTATAGAGACCGATGATCCACCTCAGTGTATGTCTGGAACTGATGTGCTTAATGAATTGAAAGATTTCAGTTTTTCGTTCGGGAAGGGTCAAATGAAATCTGGAAAGAGAAAGAATGTTTCCACAGAAACCTGTTACAATTGGAGGAAGAGGAGTATCTTTTTTGATTTGCCTTATTGGTCAACCAATTTGCTACGTCATTGCTTAGACGTAATGCATATTGAAAAGAATATATGTGAAATGTTGCTTTCAGTTCTTCTAAATGTCAAGGGGAAGACAAAAGATGATTTACGATCTCGACGTGACTTGGTGGATTGGGGCATCAGACCAGAATTGCATCCTGTGCGTATCAGTGAAAATAAATGGCAACTTCCATGTGCTTCTTATGTGATGACACATACTGAAAAAAAACAATTTTTGGAAGTATTAGAGACTATTAGAGTTCCTGATGGCTATTCAAGCAACATATCTAAACGGGTCAATAGAAGAGAGTTGAAGCTAAAATCTTTGAAGACTCATGATTATCACGTTCTAATGCATGAGTTGCTTCCAATAGCAATCCGTCATCTTTTGTCCAATAATGTAAGGGTGGGTGTTATTTGGTTGTGCCATTTGTTTAGAGATCTTTGTGCTAAGAAGTTGTCCAAGTATTTCTTGCAAAAAATGTTGACAGATGCCCCATTAATTTTGTGTGAGTTGGAGAAAATATTTCCCCCATCATTTTTCACATGCATGCTGCATCTGACTGTCCACATTCCAACTGAAATACTTCTCGGAGGACCTGTTTCTTTTCGTTGGATGTATCCAACTGAAAGAAATATGTTCACATTAAAGTCTTATGTTCGAAACAAGAATCATCCCGAAGGTTCTATCGTGAACGGTTACTTAGCTCAAGAATGTATGGATTTCTGTTCAATGTATTTGTCTGATCTTACTACAAGAATGAACAGACCAATGAGAAATGAAGAAGAACAATATGAACAAATTGAACCCAGTTTTCCATCACTTCCTCAAACAGGAGGAATTCCTGGATCATATACATTGAAGACATTAAGCCATGAAGAGCGGGAGATGGCACATCGCACAGTTTTGTTCAACTGTGATTTGTTCGATGACTATATCAGGTAACAAAATTGAATATGTATATATCTTACATATATATCTGTTAAACTATTCATATTTTTTTATCTATAGGGAACATAAAACAATGATAAATAGGAAGCATCGTTCTTTATCTTTGAGAAGGAGAGAGACTTTGCATAGCAAAGAGTTTTCTGCATGGTTAAAATTGAAGGTAAAAATATTACTGTTTAAATTAATTATTTCAATATTTACTTAAGTTTAACTGTCATTTATATTGCAGGTATTGAGTTTGTCTGCTGACTCTATCTCTGAGGAAATAAGGGCTTTGGCTTTTGGCCGTTTATGACACCATAACTGCGTTGTCGGTCACCGCGGGCACACGACAAGTCCGATTGACGTGACGTCTGCTCGACCACTTCATAAATCACTCACCTGTATTTTTCGTCTGATTTCAGGTCATTCCGACATCGTTCGGCCCGTTTGGACCCCCCTCACGCGCGTTTACGAAGCGCGCGCATCACTTAAAACACGAATATTGAGCCGTACCGTGCAAACCGCACGTCCGATTGACGTGCCGTCTACGCGTACACGTCACGAATAATAATTAGAATGTTGCACGGTGGTTTCGGGTGAATCCGTGGTCGTCCGCTATGAATTTGACCGTTGGACGCCCGTTTTGGCCGTTTATGACACCATAACTGCGTTGTCGGTCACCGCGGGCACACGGCACGTCCGATTGACGTGCCGTCTGCTCGACCACTTCAGAAATCACTCACCCGTATTTGTCGTCTGATTTCAGGCCATTCCGACATCGTTCGGCCCGTTTGGACCCCCCTCACGCGCGTTTACGAAGCGCGCGCATCACTTAAAACAAGAATATTGAGCCGTACCGGGCAAACCGCACGTCCGATTGACGTGCCGTCTGCGCGTACACGTCACAAATAATAATTAGAATGTTTCACGGTGGTTTCGGGTGAATCCGTGGTCGTCCGCTATGAATTTGACCGTTGGACGCCCGTTTTGGCCGTTTATGACACCATAACTGCGTTGTCGGTCACCGCGGGCACACGGCACGTCCGATTGACGTGCCGTCTGCGCGTACATGTCATGGATAATAATTAGAATGTTTCACGGTGGTTTCAGCTCAATCCGAGGTCGTACGCTATGAATTTGACCGTTGGACGCCCGTTTTGGCCGTTTATGACACCATAACTGCGTTGTCGGTCACCGCGGGCACACGACAAGTCCGATTGACGTGCCGTCTACTCGACCACTTCATAAATCACTCACCCGTATTTGTCGTCTGATTTCAGGCCATTCCGACATCGTTCGGCCCGTTTGGACCCCCCTCACGCGCGTTTACGAAGCGCGCGCATCACTTAAAACACGAATATTGAGCCGTACCGTGCAAACCGCATGTCCGATTGACGTGCCGTCTGCGCGTACACGTCACGAATAATAATTAGAATGTTTCACGGTGGTTTCAGGTGAATCTGTGGTCATCCGCAATGAATTTGACCGTTGGACGCCCGTTTTGGCCGTTTATGACACCATAACTGTGTTGTCGGTCACCGCGGGCACACGGCACGTCCGATTGACGTGTCGTCTGCTCGACCACTTCATAAATCACTCACCCGTATTTGTCGTCTGATTTCAGGCCATTCCGACATCGTTCGGCCCGTTTGGACCCCCCTCACGCGCGTTTCGAAACGTGCGAATCACTTAAAACACGAATATTGAGCCGTACCGGGCAAACCGCACGTCCGATTGATGTGCCATCTGCGCGTACACGTCACAAATAATAATTAGAATGTTGCACGGTGGTTTCAGGTGAATCTCTGGTCGTCCGCTATGAATTTGACCGTTTAACGCCCGTTTTGGCCGTTTATGACACCCGAACTGCGTTCTCGGCCACCGCGGGCACAGGTCATGTCCGATTGATGTGCCGTCTGCTCGACCACTTCAGAAATCACTCACCCGTATTTGTCGTCTAATTTCAGGCCATTCCGACATCGTTCGGCCCGTTTGGACCCCCCTCACGTGCGTTTACGAAGCGCGCGCATCACTTAAAACAAGAATATTGAGCCGTACCGGGCAAACCGCATGTCCGATTGACGTGCCATCTGCGTGTACACGTCACGAATAATAATTAGAATGTTTCTCGGTGGTTTCAGCTCAATCCGAGGTTTTCCACTATGAATTTGACCGTTGGACGCCCGTTTTGGCCGTTTATGACACCAGAACTGCATTGTCGGTCACCGTGGGCACACGGCACGTCCGATTGACGTGCCGTCTGCGCGTACACGTCACGAATAATAATTAGAATGTTGCACGGTGGTTTCATCTCAATCCGGAGATGCGGTGTGGCCGGCACCACTCAAAGTGTCCGTCTTTTGTTTCAAAAGGACGTCATTTTAAGTGAAAAGCATCAACTGACATACGGAAAACCGACCAAACGCATTCCGAATCTGTTGATAATTTATCCCAACAATCCATGGGTCATATGTGACGTGTACGAGCCAACCCGGGATGAATCCGAGTCGCGGTGTGGCCGGGATAAGTCTAAGTGGCTCTCTTTTGTTTAAAATGAACACCATTTTAAGTACATACGGAAAAACGAGCAAACGGATTCGGTTTCCATTGAAACTTTAGGAGAACGATCCATGGGTCATATGTGACGTGTACGAATCAACCCCGCCACAATCAGAGACGCGGTGTGGCTGACACCACTCAAAGTGTCGGTCTTTTGTTTCAAAAAGACGTCATTTTAAGTGAAAATCATCAAGTGACATACGAAAAACCGACCAAAGGCATTCGGACTGTGTCGATACTTTAGCACAAGGATCCATGGGTCGTATGTGATGTGTACGAGTCAATCCCGCCTCAATCCGAGGAGCGGTGTGGCCGACACCATTCTAACTGTGTATCTTTTGTTTAAAATGGACAGGATTATAAGTGTAATGAACAACTGGCATACGCAAAACCGACCAAACGCATTCCGAATCTGTTGATAATTTATCACAACGATCCATCAGTCATATGTGACATGTACGAGCCCACTCGGGCTCAATCCGAGTCGCGGTGTGGCCGAGATCAGTCTAAGTGGATCTCTTTTGATTAAAATGGACATCATTTTAAGTACATACGGAAAACCGACCAAACACATTCGGTTTTCGTTGAAACTTTAGGAGAACGATCCATGGGTCATATGTGAGGTGTACGAGTCATCCCCGACTCAATCCGAGGCGCGGTGTGGCCAACACCGCTCTAACTGTGTCTGTTTTGTTTAAAATGGGTAGGATTATAAGTGAAAAGAACTGGCATACGCAAAACCGACCAAACGCATTCGGTTTCCATGGAAACTTCAGGAGAACGATCCATGGTTCATATGTGACGTGTACCAATCATCCCCGTCTCAATCGGATTCCACATATAATTGTCATCTAAATTTTAAATTGAATTATATATGAATTATGTATGTTTATGAATTGTAAATTAATTATGGATGTGTATAGTTTCAGGATCCATTATATGTTAAATGTGTATGAATTTGTTCATAATTGTATATGTATGTTTTAGTTTATTACAGGTACAATAGTTGGATCGAAAATGAGGTGAGAATGAGGCCTGATGAGATGAGAGGTGGCTGATGTACAGAGGGGCTGTGCAAATTGCAGGCTGCTGTAATTTGCAGCCTAGGGTATGCCAACGGTTTTAAACCGTTGGCATAGAATCTTAAAAATATGTTTTTACCAACGGTTCGTTGAACCGTTGGTAATAACTCTTTTCCCAACGGTTTAGAACCGTTGGGAAAGAGTTCATCAAATGTATTTTTCCCAACGGTTTTTGAAAACCGTTGGGAAAAACAGTGTTCTGAGTTTTGCCAACGGTTTGACAACCGTTGGGAATGAATTTTGCCAACGGTTTGCAACCGTTGGGAATCTTTTTTCAGTATTTTCCCCCTCCTATACCAACGGTTCAGTGTAAACCGTTGGGAAAAGTTTTTCCCAACGGCTTACTTGCCTACGGTTGGCAGAACCGTTGGTATAACATAAACCAACGGTTCCCCAGCCTTTCCCAACAGTTCTAAACCATTGGGACATCCTCTATTTCCAGTAGTGCACCGACCAATCGAACTCTACTACCTCAGTTGGTTATCCCCCCAACTATCTTCGCATACTCCAAATTTCCACTAGAGGCTTCTAAAGGTTCTATCACTAACTGAAAGACTTATTCTACTACTAGTACCAACTAAAATACTTATTCCCTTTTTAGGGTTGATCTTTGATTATAAATTTATTCAACATTATAGATGAAAATATTCTTCCATGAGCCAACAAGATTAGGTTTTCTCATGTGCAATTATTCATTTTCTTTAATAGCTACATGCAATTGGTTTGTTGGACATGAAACTAATTTTAGTACTACAATGATCTTTATTCTCTTGATTAAATACTTGAGCAGATGAGATATTTTTGTTTTAGTATTTCCCATATTTAACTCATTCTCTATTAGATACAAATATGAATCTTTTTCAAAAAATACTCTTACATTCCTTTTTATGATACCTGAACCAATATATTTATTTTCACAAAATTAGTGTAAATATTATTATCAAAATATCACAGATTATGTTTCGATATTTTAATTTCAGAATCAATGTCATATTAAGAATCATGATCATTATATGATAATTGTTCAACTACTTTTCTATTTATCTCATAGTAAATTCTTGATAATTATTTTGGTATTCTCCATATCTTTTTGAATCCTTATTCTCATTTAAATGGAATAAATATTTCTTCACCTTATTTATGTGGATTACATAAATCAAAGTACAATGACTAATATTAATCACCTTATTATTATGGGTATTATATCATTTTTAATAACCAATAATAATTCCATTTTTATTCCATTACAATTATTCTCCAAATCCATAAATAATTATTCCAAATAAATATCCAAGTAATTCAGTTATTCTTATTTCTTCTTCACATGGTTAATGAATAATAATATCTTTTCAACTTCATCATATAAAATATAATATTAATTTATCTATCCATCATTTATTCATTTATGTATAATTTTATGTGGCACATCCTTCTTCAAGTTCATGCAAGATCATATGAACGGTTAACCAATGTATAACATGGGCATTCAATTCCTTCAATGAAAAACAAATAGATACTTTTTCCATTGATAATCTCATTAATATTTCATGTATGCATGGAAACATGTGTATAAAATAGATCCTCTATAAAATACTCTAAGAAATCAAAAACTCTCTGTAGCATCATCTTCTAAAACTGATGTATTCATTTCAAAATCGATTATCATGCAAGACAAAGCATATAAATGCATCTCGTGATTATCCAAACACACTCATATTTCTTCTTATACAATAATGGATACTTTGTTTTCATCATTTGATATCATCTTATAGTATAAATTCTCTTCTCATGGAAGCATTTATCTTCTAATAGTAGCATTTAAATACTCACTGTAGCAATCTTCTTCTGACGATAGCACTTGATTCATGGTGGTAGCTCTAGATAATTGGTGTTGGAAAGAAATAACTTTTCTTGGAACATAAGTTTTGGTGGTATCTCATAATTATTGGTTGTAGCAAATGAGAAATTGGTGGTATAAATGCATTTTCTACAATTATGTGAGAAACATCCCACATTTACCAGGATTTGAGAACTCGTCAAATACCCTTACACAGGTCCCCATGGTACCTATAAATAGCCTATGTAACCTGATATAGCCTTATGGATACAATTACATGTGTAATATAAATCTTGGAGTACCTTTATTCATGGTCATATGCCCAGAGATAGTGCATCATAAATCACTTAATACCCTTTCATAGTTTTCCTGTATACCTCTACACAAGCCTGATACCTTTACATAGTTCCTTATTGAATGTCATGTTACCATTAAAAAATTGTACCTATAATATTATTCAAGCCTCATTATAACATATTTACCCACATGAATGATGGTGTTTACCATTATGAAAGATTCCACAAACCTGGTTACCTTTGTGCATGCAGAAATTTCCCTTTACACATCTTCTAGAAAGTAAAACATACCTTCACATAGATAATAAATAATAGAATTTTCCTTTATGTGTGAAATTTAATTTCCATTATACCATTACATAAGAATCCAAATTAACTCAAAAACACTTTTGGCCTTTTCATACACCTTAGGCTCAATTCCACAGGCCTTCTAACTTGATCCTCATAAAGAAGACAATGTTACTTCTTCCACTAACACATGTCTTTATTCCTTTAATTATTATCACAAAAATCATCTGATATTAAAAAGAAGAATTTTTCAATCATGACATTAAATTTCATTAAATGAATCCATAAAAATTATCCAAGCATAATCACTTTATATATTGACCCATTACAACAAATGAAACACTTGGGATAAATATTACCTAATATGTGTTTTACTAAATATAATTTTCAAAGTTTCTAATAAACATTTTGTAATACCAACAGTAATAGCATAACCCAAGAAGATTATAGTAGTTAGTTACTTTATTACATTATTATTATATACAAGTGACCACATCCCAAAGGATAAAGTACTTTAGTAGTCTTGGAAAACTAGATACATACATGAATATCATCTTAAATTTTAAAAAATTAAATACAAAAAAATATTTTCATAGATAACATCATTATTAAATCTATAATATCCTTTAATATCGCTCATAATACACTTCTTGGTATCCTAGGTAATTGAAACATAAGAAATGGGTGATCTTAGATGCTCATTAAGGGAATGTATAAAACTAAATCTGTCAAAGAATAAATAAAGAATGATTAATATTGGAAGAATAGATGATGATCAAATAATTACATATAAATAATCATATAAACTTGAAACATATACATGTATTCCATAACTATTTTAATAATAACATGGTCATCATCAACTGGTTTTATAATGATGGATTACATAGTTCGGGACATTTGAAACATACTAGTGAGGCTTCATACCAAGGAATCTTATATAAATGATAAATGACTTATCCAAATACCCAAACTATTACTTTTCACGAGACTTACTGATTCATTGAGGGGATATGTAATTTTGGGCCCCACCATTCACATAATACATCCAATTCATAGATCATATGAATAAATAAAAAAACATAATTAAAATGCCTTAAAAATAAATAATTGTCTTTATAGGAAAACAAGAATATATAATGTCAATACATTCCCCATTAAAACTAATCATAAACTATCCATAGAAATATGGTAGATGGTATCATTTGATTGTATCATCAGTAAAGTATAATTTTCAGCCAAATATATTTACATATATTAAAATACCTTTAAACGATTAATGGAAAATTTATTGAGGAAAACCCCATTTCATTTTGAAATTACTTATTCAAAATCAGAAAATTTCAAAATAATTTGTAAAGTAATTTTTTTATTGAACCATATAAAGCTTTAAATAATTATTCAATATAAATATTATTCTTGATGGTGGGCGAATACATTCTCATGGTGTATATTAAAATAAATATTTTGTTCACACATTCAGTAAGAGATGCCTTATTTGGAAAAAAGATAAGATGATTGCTTTTAAACCATTTTATAAAAATTAAACATGGGTAAAAATATATTTACTAAATTCTTTTATAATAGTATAAATTTTATTTAAAATATATTTAGGAAAATATGGATATGCATGAATACTATTCCCAACCGAAATAAAAGTAATGTTGAATTTCTATAAAATGTTATTTCGGTCTCTTAAGTACTTAACGAGAGAAAAATTTATGGAAAATTTATAATTTACAGAAATAAATAGATTATAAGAAAATATATTGGGTTTAATATATTCATATCATATAATTCTCCCAAAATATAGTTAAATATAAACAATTCAGAATAATGATGAGATTGTGAAATAAACTCATACCTAAATTTAAAATATCTTTTAATGAAATATAAAATAATATATATTGAATTTACATTTATTATAATTTTATACCATAATAATTTACACAATAATTATATCATATATTATCCTCATATAGTACTTTAATAACCATTTCATAATAATTCAAAACTAAAATCATCGTTTGATGGTGTTTATTGTTTCATTTTTCATGGAATATTTGGTTTTGCAATTATAGAACATTTACTTTCATCCCGGTTACATCACCTCTAGAATTATATTGATGATATAAATATCATATATATTCATTATATACATATTTAAAATCACCCATAAAATATATAGATATAAAAACTATTTACATCATTAATGGAGATGTTAGGATATAGGTATACATGAACATTATTTTCACTTTCTAATGAAAATAATGAAAGAGAGATAAAAATTATTTTATCATTAGGAAAAAAATTACTTCATATTTAACATATATATATTAAATATAACTTTATTACCATTCATGTAAAGCATAAATTAAAATCAAATCACATCACTTCATGGAGGTTTTAGTTCACATGTACACACGAGGGACGTTATCATCATCCAATGAATGAAAATGTAAGAAGGTAGATATTATATTATAAATAAAGAAGAATAATTAGGTCATAAATATTATTTATATATACTATAAAACCATCATAATAACTATTCATGAACGCTGGTGATGGACAATAAACTATAACACTATGTGAAGGTGGTAGTCCACACGTACGCACGAGTGATACTTCGACTTCTATTTTATAGAAAAGATTGAGAATAATAGGGGTGCCATAATTATAATAAAATTTTATTATATTATGAACTGTTAAGATATTGTTTTTGGTGAATACCACATATTTAGATGATGTATATGAATAAATAATTTGAAAGAGGTTAGTTATGATGATTACCTCTTCTTTGGTTGGCCTCATTTATATATTTTATTTAGGACCCGTAGAATAGACTTTCAAGAACAAAAAACCTATAATTCATGTAAAATTAAATTGGTGTGTTAATATGTTATGGTTTGGTAAATCTAGATGACTTAATGTGGTGTAAATAAAATTAGGGGTTTCCTTTTATTAGTGGATGAGTTGAAAAATTTAGAGTTTCATAAACTAATAAAATATAATTATTTCATTCTCAAGAAAAATCATTCCATATGGCCATATATTCTAAGGTGGATAGTATGAGTTCAAAATATGTCTATAAAATAGGAATTATTATGGTTTTATTGGTGAAAAAACTATTTTCTCTTGGTTTAACCCACTTAGTAAAACCATTTTAACCTTAACCGTAGTAAAATATTTTTACTATTTAGATATTAATTATGGAAAAATTAAGATGGCCTTTGTAATTAATATAAATTATTGTATTAAATAACACATAATCCATTTTATAAAATTCAATTCAATGTATTCGTAGAATTTAATTTAAAAATAAACCTGTAAAATCTGATAAAAAGATGTTTTCTAGAAAAAATGTTTTCTTAAGTAGTAAAATTTTATATAATAAAATTCATCACATAATTTGTTCAAAAAAATTTAATTGTATTATTCATAATATAGAGGACAAATTTTAATTTTAAACCATTTTGAAGCAAAATGTTACTTTGTAAATTCTTGAAATGAAAAACATGGTTTCAAATAAAATTTTGTATTTTAATTATTCATTTAATAAGAAAAGTTTGAGAAAATTATAAAAAAAATACCCAACTATAAATTTGACATGATTATTTCAAAAATTAACTACACTTTTGAAATATATTTTCTAAAAGTGTAGGAAATTAATTATATCATTTGCTCACAAAAATAAATAAAAATATTTTTTGAAGAAAATGAATTTATGAAAAAAAATTGGCTCTCATGGAAATTAATATATTTGAATTATATAAATCTTTTATATTTTTTATTATGTGGTTAATCATATTCATATATCTAATTTTATAGCTACGTTATAACTCTCACATTTAAATACTAAGGTTTTTATAGTATAACATAGTTCTCTTAAAGCATGTTGTTTTATGTTAGGAAAGATATTGAACACATTAAATATATCTAGATGTATATTATAAAATTTGGGGGTGTTATAAAAGTGGTTTTCCAAACATTTTCAAATTTTATCTCATAGAAATTATTCCCCATGGAATGTTCAATGTGTGCTATGGTGGTATGCTTGTCTTATGTGAAAAATATTAATTATTATTTTCAAAGATTATTCTTGCTTATTCATGACTTTAGAAGTTAATTTTTTTGAAATACAAGAATCCTTTAGATATAATTTTCATAAAAAAAACCAAAAAAAAGCTCCAAATAAATTTTTACAAACACTTCTATATATTTTAATTATGTGGATAATGTAGGTTATATAAGTAAATATTCCAAAATAGAGATAATGTGTATAAAACAAATGTGGAAACTCTAATATATAGGGACATAATACCACGGAGGTATTTGTAAGGTTATTTAGGATAATACAAAGACTGTACACTAAGTCCAAATTCTTAGGGCACCTGAGTTATAGGATGTAAGGATTTTTTAATCTGATCACAAATTTTATTCTTCATGTAATAGGGGTTCAACAGAATCCTCTTTCATATTTCCATTTTTACATTGATAATAAATGTGAATGTGGGAAATTGAATTACAATCCCTAAACACCATGTATTTTCCTCCTTATAATAAGGGTGAGTGAACCATGTAAAAACCTCATATCTATGTGTGTTATTTCTCACTCATTCTCTCATTATAACATTATCACTATCAAGATATATTCAAAATTAATTTTGATAAGAATAATATTGTTTTATAGTTTCTATTTGTAGTACACACTAATTCACCCCATGTGGTGGTTTACTCTATCGTGGTCCTGTTAGAATATAACAGATTATCAATATTTAATCATGTCATTAATATTATAACTAATTCAATATGTGGTCCAAATCGAACCTAATTAGGGTATGAAGGTTTTTTTATATCATAATAGATCAATTATATGTCCCAATTAAAACATGTTTGGAGACATAGGTCAACCCACTGCATGCACCATTTTTTGTTTTATAAATAACAAGTACATCCCATCTGGGGATTTAGAAAAATAAAGGCACTTCTCATAACCTCACACTGATTCAATTTGTGATGTCAAAATCACACCATCATAGTTCCATAATTCACAATCATGTTCTTATATGGTGTGGTGTATATTGACCCCATGTTTTCATATATAAATATAACATTTTTTAGATGAATATTCAATAAATTACATAAAAACTCACCAAAGGATCCTAAAAGTTTAGTGTCTTCAAAAACATCAAAATATAAACAATTAGTTCTTAAGTGAACTACATCATATTCATCTATGTTCTTCATAAGTATCACTCTTCTTATTTATACCACACATAATACCTTTCTTTAATACATTTATAAAGTAAGCATAATAAATGGGGAGCTTAGATGTACGTAAACGAAAAAATGGATATATCATTATAATATTAGCAAAAATGGAAGGATAACAAGAGCATAACATTTGGAAATCCAAAAATTATATATCATTGATCATAATATTGAATCATAAAATAAAACATTCCAGTTTATAAGATGTGTATCAAAAATTAATTAAATAACATAAGCCATGAGAGCATGGCATAATCATAAGAAAAGAATTATGGAATGTACATAATTATGGAATATCATTTACTTAGTAGTCAATGATTATTTCTATGGCTATCATAATGGAATGGGTTCACTTACTAAACTATCTTAGTAGTCATGGTTAACTCCCAAAATAATCATTATAGAGAAATTACTATACTGAATCAGGTTCACTCTCCAATCTATTCTTGTTTATCTTATGAGATATTAATATTTACCCAATTCATTGGAGTAAGATATAGGTCAAAAACATCACATAATTAAAATCATAAATATGTGTGCCACAAGATCAAAAAACATCTATCAAATCAAATCCCATGAAAATAAAATGACTTCATAAACATTTCCTCATAGAATAAACCATGTAAATAGATTTTACAAACATTTCATTATTTCATCACAGCTCATCCCAATGAATAAGGAAAGGGTTTCATATTTTAATCACAACATAAACCATTCAGAAATAAAATAATAATGATATCCTTATATCATATCCCCAGTGAATCATAAGTAACATCAAAGGGTATTATCTAAGATAATTTTTTTTTGAAAGACCAGTAGGAACATTTAATGAGGAAAATAATCATTCCACTTTTAAAAGTCAATTTTTCAAAATAATGATTTATAAAAAACATTTAAAAATACCTTTCTTTCAAAATAACCATGGAATATTATAAATAAATATTCAAATCAATGATTGGTTATAATGATGGAAAACTCCATTCATGTCATACAAGTTAAAACAAAGATTCCTTTGAAATTTTTAATAAAAGTCAAAAAATCATTTCTTAGAAAATAAAAATAAGATTAATTTTTATACCATTTTATAAAAATTCAATCATGGGAAAAATATATTTGAAAATAATTAGATAATAGTAAAATATTCTTTAAAACTTTATAAGAGAACATAGATATTGCAGAAAACCATTTTTTACCAAAGAGAGAAATAAGTTTAGATTTTCCTTAAAAATATTTTTTTTGTTCTATTGAGCACCCAAATAATGTAAAGTGAAACGAAAAAAATATCACAAACCATAAAAATAGGAGAATTATTGTAATGGATTTATTCAGAGGTAGATCAGTAAATTTCATCATTATAAACTTAATTAAATATTATCCCAATAAATAATGAGATTTAAATATACATCCCTTACCAACATATTGAATTTTCAATTATAACCCTGTGAATGGGTGATCATAAAATGGATAGGTAACTCACTGTAATTTCCATGAGAATCATAATAAATGAAATTCATGGTTGTATATACACCACAAAAAATAAATAAATTGTGAATATTAAATGTGTCTCAAAGATGTAAAAGTGATATGAAAATACCTTATAAATTTTGTTAGTTTTGAATCATAATCCTCATGTAAGAGTAATATAAAATAAAATATTAAATACATTGAAAATTAATGATCGTTATATAAATCACACAAAAAATGAGTGGTGAATATTGAATAAGTATCCATGTAATAAAAGTGAGACTCCAAATCCCTTACCTCATGTTCTTCTTTCTTAGAAAGTGTTATAACCTCCTGTATAATAAATTTAAATTTATTATAATTACATAAAATAATCATATAAATATTTATAATATCATTTATATTCCCCTTACAACATTTCAAAAACGTCTTCCTAGTAATAACTTATTAAAAATCATCATTTCTGGGTGTTAACTATTCCATTTTTCATAATGATTTTGGTTTAGTAGTTCTCTTCCTTGAACATTGTTCAAAATTTCATAATACCTATAAAATTAATCATGACATAAAAATCATATATATTTATTATACGCATATTTATAGTCATCTATAAGATTTATAGATAGAAATATGGAATGCATCGTTCGTATTGATGGTATGTCGTACATATGCACAAAGGTTGTTTCCCTCTTTCCACAAGTGTAAAGAATGAAAGGTAAATAATAAATATTTCCTAAAAATTATTATGAAATAATATATATAATACATATTCATTAAATTTAACCCTTATTACGTTCCATGTAAAATTTAATTGTGAAAAAATTCACATCATTTTTCAAGGAGGTAGTTTGTCGTACATACAAGTGACATTACCATACCCCCCATGGGATGGAAAGTAAGAAGGAATATGTGATATGGTAATTTCAGAAGAATAATTATATAAACATATCATATATATATATATATAAGTTAAACTTATTATTATAACAATCTATTTGATATAATGATGGAAAATGAATAATGTAGTCTCTGGAAATGGTAGTCTGCCGCACACATGATCAATGGTTTTATTTCCCATTTCAGGGAAGATGAGGCTGGTATAGGTCATTCCCTTAACATATAGACATATATATATATGAAATATATCAAGGTTACCATATTATCATATATTAATAATAATTTAATAGGGCTTAAGAATAAATAAAATAAAATCATTGGTAAAGAATGCGACCTATTCTTCAGAAAACCCCTTTAGGTTTACATGAAAAATATTCTTAAGATGAATTAATGATAAAAATAAGAAATATAAGATGTATTTTTGGGAATTAATTATGTTATTTGGGTATTTATTGTCTTAACCAAAATATTTTGGATGTTTGGATAGGAGAGTAAATTGGGTGGCCTTTTATAAGTGGGTAAGAGGACACACATGGAATGTTTTGAAAAGAAAATGCACCCAAACATTTTTAAATGAAAAAATTCTCTAAAATGGATAATTATAAAATTTTATATCATATAAGGTATAAATATGGAAATACAGTAGGAATTGGGAAATATTTATGTAATGTTTAAACATTATAATTTTTGTTTAATCCCTAGTAAACCCATTTTAACATTAATTGCGATAAAGAATTTTTACTATATTCACGATTCATTATTGTCAAAAATTAAGTTAACCTTATTATATAATATTAATTATTATGAATATAAATATATAATATGTTTTAAAAAACTAAATTCCAAAAAGTGTAAAATTTTAATTTAAAAATAATTTCATAGATGTTGTGAAGAAATGGTTCTTGCAAAGAAAATATTTTCAAACACTATAAAAAGTCCTTATATAAAAATTAGACATATAATTGATTCCAATTATCTAAATGATATTAATTATAATATAATTGTAATAGAATATATTTTCAATCCATTTAAAAAAATGATAACTTTTTAACTACATTAAAAGAAATGATACTTTTAATAAAAATTACTATTTTTCATGATTCATTAGAAAAATAATTTTTCATAAAATTATCAAAAAATAATTCTAAGATAATTTCAATATTATAATTTCAATAATGAATATAATTTTCTCAAATTTGGTTTTTGAAAGTGAAAAAACAATTTGAAAAATAGTTCACAAAATACTAGGAACCCTCATTTATAAAAAATATTCTTTCTAGAAACATTTCATGTATATTCAATTTGATTTTTATTTATATTTATATTTAATTCCTTTAAAAATAACTAATTTTATAAATGTGTATTATTTTTCATATTTTAGTAAATCTGAGTCATACCTATCAATCATATAGCTGGGTGATAAATAATATTAATAATTTAATAGAATATATCGTGGATTGTTAAAACTCAGGGTTGCGTGTAATGAATGTTATCAAAGAAGTTAAATTTATTTAAAACAAATTCCATAAAATATTGAGTTGTTACATAGTAAACCATCACTCATATTATTTTCCCAACACTCTATCATTTATAAATAATAATAATTTGTTTCTCTTTATAAATTGGACTCCTCTCACTCTCACTTTTTAATATGAGATTCTAATTAAAAACCCCATTTATCATTTACATTAAAATAAATGAAATGTTTTTAATATTATAAAATTTGAAACTAAAAAATACTCCAATATTTTATAATAATTAAAATATAATTATCAAGAATCACACTATCTTGGGAAAAACATACCTAAATAAATTTATTCCTCAATTTAATCTTTTATATAATAGAAAAAATAAAAGCTGAAAAGTGAAATATATGGACACTAACATGAAATTGTAACTCTTATTATTATTTAGATATATCCAATATATGTTTTTTTAAAATTCTTCAATTCTCCTTTAATTCTTAGAAACTATTCTTGTCATGTTAATTTTATCCTTTCATGAATGTTTGAGAGCAAATTTCATAATCTCTTTTGAAAAGTCCCACTTCTACATTCACATGGGTGAAAGAAAAAGTGTACCTATCTTTAAACACTTACTTTTATCCTTATTGATTTTTTTATTCTCTCCAAAATTTTCTCATAGTCATGAAACACCATTTTTCTTATATATATATAACATTATTTTCATCTTTCCTTCACATATATAACAAAATGTTTTACATTGAACATAGACATTAAGAGTTATCAAAGGCTATGTTGAGGTCATGTAATTGTTAAATATTTTAAAAAGAACTTGAATCCATCACTATGAAATTTTTTTACACAAAACCCATTGAATGTTACTTTGTCATAGATCATCTAAATTCTAGATTGATCTTACAATGTCTATAGTAATGACACAATCTTATATTAACTACCTAACATAGCTATATCTAAGACCAATGTGTCTTGAATTCCCAATATATGTATTGTTTTATACCCTATCTATATTTTTTAAATATCACAATGTAAAAAAACAGAGAAATTGGCATATAACCAAATGGTTGATATGATAAAAGAGATAAAATATAATATTATTTATTTATAGTAGCCTCTAAAAATCAAATTAATAATCCATTATGGAGTCT
The DNA here is from genome assembly GCA_963277665.1 of Viscum album. Taxonomy (NCBI): domain Eukaryota; kingdom Viridiplantae; phylum Streptophyta; class Magnoliopsida; order Santalales; family Viscaceae; genus Viscum; species Viscum album. The sequence continues at coordinate 343,234 of CAUJRU010000078.1, forward strand.
ATGATACAAGTTTATTTCTTCAATCCCCAATATTTCACTCCATTTCTATTTTTAAAAAACCAACCTCTTATAGAATATTGATCCTCATGATTCTTAATACATATTATATCAAAACAATCCTTCCAATGCACTTGTGTTTAAACTATAACATATATAGTAATCCATAGTTCCCCACAGATATTTTTGTACTCGTTTGACTATATCTCATAGTGTATAAATTGGAAAACTTATATACCTGCTAAAAGTTCCAGAGTCATATTGAATATTGGGTCTTGTACTAGTAATATCGTATATATGAGACACCCAAAAACCCTTACATGTATCATTTAAGGAATTTATCAACTTAGATTTGGTATCATCCTACTCTTTGAAGTATACATGGGCGAATTAATGAAAAAGAAAACCATTAAAACCTATTTAAAACAATTCTAATGACATAAAACTAATAAATTAAAATAGAATTTTTATTTATAAAAAAATCATTTCATAATATAAAATTATAATTAAACTAAGTCATTAATTTACAACTTTCTAGAAAAATAGACATTTCCATATTTACATGATTCATATAAATTCCAAAAAAACTTCATCTATATATAAAGAAATAAAATCATCATGATTATTATGGAACATATCATAATAATATTAATTTAATTTGAAAAAAATCATTTGATATGATTACTTGATTAAATTTATTATTCAATGTCTTTAAATATTTTTCTAAACCAAATAGTGTGTTTACCAATTTATAGACATTTTTTTACTTATAGGTAGCATTAATCCTTATAGCTATTCAATATATATATATAGTAATCCAATTCATATTTTAGGAGTAATGCTTTAACATCCATTTTTTTAATTTATAAAATATATATATATTTTATTTTTAGAATAATTCAAATAGAATAATATTTATCTATTGGATCATATGTATCAAAGTAATTGATTCCATCCTTTTATGTAAACTCCATTGATTCCAAAATAGCTTTAAATTTCTTAAAAGATATGAAAAAATGTCTTTTCCTTCAAAAAAATATTAAAAACAAAATGTTTGTCAAACTTTTGGATGATCAACAAATATACAGTTATTTTTTCTAGATATAGATTTTATTTTGTCATTTATAACAAACTTACAAATACATAAGTTAAAAATCACATAGGTTCTTTTTATATTCTTAAAACTAAATATATATTAATAAACACAATAGTTTTTAAATAATACTATCATTAATTTCATCAAAAAATTACTGATAGAAATATTATCCATATTTTTTTACATATATGAGGTCATTTAATTATATTATCCATCTCTAATATTTCTTCTTCATATAATATTTTATTAAAGATAGATTCTATAATTTTTAATTCCTTATGTAAATAGTCAACCATTTATTAATTAAAAAATAAATCTATGTATTCAATAACTATAATAGAATCTAACAAATAATTATATTCTATAACCATGAATATATAATCTTTAGAATTATTTTCATATCCATGAAATGACAATTGATACCTCTTTTACCAAATTATTTTCCATTTAATTTAAATAACTCTTATAAGTGTAACAACCTTAAAAATTAACATAATTAAATTTTTTCCCTTTTTCCCAAAATTTATATGAATTCATATCCTACCATTTTGTGGGAATCTTATTTAGGATGTGACATGAAATTAAAATTTCTTAGCCATAAAGTACCCATGAATGTTATGAGTCATACATTATGGAATTAACCATTTTCATTAATGTTATAGTTTTTATCTTATATATACGATTTTATTATGCTATATTAGGAGAATTAACTTCATATATTATCCTTTGAGATTAGAAAGAATAAGGGATTATAATATTCTCCTCCTCTATCAGATCTAAAGCATTTAACTATATGTTAGTATATGTTTTAAACCTCATTTTTATAGATAATACATTTTTCATCTACATTATCATTGATGTATAAAATATATACATTGAAAAGTATAAAAAATCATCAATAAGAGTTACAAAGTTATTTTAATTACTAATGTTTGGTATGGAATGAAAATCACATATGTAGCTATGTATTAAGTATAATAAAATATATTTTCTTTTTATGGTAGTAAATGGTTTTCTAACTATTTTAGATTTCATGTATATAAAACATGTGTGATTACTTTTGTTAATTCTATGTTACAATTTCTCTTTTTTATGTTATTATTTTTTAATAATTTCTATGTCCTAAATGATTATGATAATAATCAAAAGATTCCAACAAATAATTCGAAACAACATTTGTATTCAATTTAAATAGACCATCATATATCTGTTTCTTTTTAAATTTATAATGTTGAATTAATCCACCTACATCATGTTGCTGAGTGCCACTCTATACACATTATCATGATATAATACTAATATTTTTTGGGATATTTATAGGAAATTATGAAATGGATAGCTCAAATGATAGTAAATGGAGTCCACTGAGACAGAATAATATCTCTCTCTTTATAAGAGTATATTCACCCCTTCCAAACTGATAATGTAATGGCTTATAGGCCAACTAACTTTATTATACAATGGTAGCTCAAAAGACTAAATTATTACTGAATTGAGAGTAACCCTATAAGGGGATTTGGAATCAAGAGAGTAATGAAGGTGATATTGTTTTACACACAAACAAAGTGTCATTGATGCTTATGGATGATTATAGAAGAATATTATCTACATATAAATGATTTGGATGCCTTTAACTATTTTTATCTCCCATGGTGGTGCATTTTTATTGGTATGGAAGTTCCTATTTGGATACACTATCCCACCCTTTCATATTGGGTAGAAAATTATTCTATAATGGCATAGATTATCAATATTTAATATTTTACTTAATGTCAAACCTAATCAAATAATTTATCTAGATCACACATTCTCAATGTATAGATGTGTTCATTAGATATTACATGATCAGATAAATTGGCTAAAACAATATTATTTGGTGAACTGAGTTGATCTAACAGATGCACCCATTTATTGATAGGTCTAAATCTGTACAACCAGTCCAATTCATTAGAAAAATGAAACTAACTATTAGAACCTCACAATAACATGGTATGTGAAGTGAAAGGAGTTCCAATATAACACTATATTATACAATCACAGGACTGCAGGAGCACATGTATGGACTATGTCATGCACCATCTCCCATATACTTTTCCGACACTTTATCATTTTTTAATAATAATAATATGTTTCCTCGTATAAAGGGTGTCCCACCCTCTCGTAAATTTTAAAATGGGATTCCAATTAAAAAATTATTTTATCCTTTAAAATAAAATGTAAATTTTAAATATTTTAAATACTAATTAAATATCCAACAACAAGTGGGGTTAAACAACGGGATTATGGCGATGTTTGGAGGGTGATACAAGTGGTTCCAAGCAAGGTGATATTGCACCTCAAATATAACACCAATTTGAATTATTTTTCTTTTTTTATTCAATCCACATGGAAATTTTAATACAAATAACTTAATACAATTTTATTTTCCAACTGAATTGGTTTTATATTAATTAAGATAGAACAAAAAAAATGTGATAAGTGTTTTCCAATGATCATTAACATTAAGAATAAACAAAATTGTATGATTGTAATGTATTTGGTAGTAAATATTTTAATATTACATATTTTATTTTCATCCATAATTTCATATGATGATTTATCAATAAATTAAATGATATTAAGGAATATAAAATTATCTTTAATCTATAATTTACTCTAAAAAACCTTCTTTCTATTTTTTCACATGATAATCACAAAACCACCCCTTATTTTTTTAATAGGATTATATTCATTTTGTGACTTTCTACCACCCTATGATGTTCCAATGTTACAAAATAGGTTAGATGTGATGGGTGACCAATTTATAATAAATAAATTAGAAAGTAACCGTAAATACCTATAAATGAACCGTTATCCCTACATTTTAGAGAAATGAAAATTATTCAATTTTCCTTAATTTTTGTGTATATTTGTGATATATGTTATATATAATAATTCAATAAATAAATTGTTTTTGGTTTTTTTCCTTATGATATTAAAATATTATGTGCCTATATTTACCATATTGTGACCTGACGCTTTCTATATGGTTTTCTATTACAATTTATTCTAATGGTTTTGTCATACCATATCATGTGTGTTGTACCTAATATCCTACTATAGCAGGTAAACAGTACATCCCAAAACTATTAAAAAATGATCACTATAAAGATCCTTTATTCATGATTTTGTTTAAAATATAAATATGAATTCTAAATTGACCAAATTAACATTTTTTTGGATTTTTAATGTCTATATTAACTTAAAAATATAGGTTTTTTATGAAATAATTGGATTTTATGTGAACAAAGAAAATATAGTTTTTACCAAAATTGTGAATTTTATGACTTTATAGGAAAGAAAAATAATTGAATAAATAATTTTAATTAGTTAAATAATTATTTAACATACAAAATTTTACATTTTAAAATATATATATTGAATTTATAAGACACTTGATTAACATGTTAATGACATAAGTAATATTTTCCAATTAAATTTTTTTTTATTTTCCTTTAATTAAATATTATTTTGGGGAAATATTAATTTTCATGATTTTGAAACCAAATAAAATTTATAATAAATCAATTAATATCATGGAAATAAAATAAATTTACAATTTTATAATACTCATAAATTTATGCTTAAAAATACTCTTCTTCTAAAAATGGGCTTTTTCACTTTATATGTTCTCATCTTAAAATTGATTTTTATTACATATAAAAAATAAATAAGATAATTTTGTTAATATTTTAAATATTTAATTAAAAATTTTACAATAATGGTCATTTTATTTGTAGTTATAAAAATTATTTTCGTATGTGGAAACTAGTTTCCACGATAAAACTAAAAATGGGAAAAGTACTATATCTTGGGGTAAAGAGCTTGAAATATATTAAAAACATATTAATAATTGAGTGGTTTAGAGATTATATTCCTTATATCATCCCCAAATCAGTTATTTTTTATATTTCAAGCCATATGAAATGAGAAACATCTTTCCCATTAAATTAAGTCGAAATATTTCCAAAAAATGGCATTCTCAACACTTATAAAAGGGGCCTCTCACCACCCTTTCAAATAACACTCAAAAAATTTATTTTACTGTTGAAAATATACCCTAATTAATTAAAATATTATAATATTTCAATATTTTAATATTCTATTCTCAAGATATTATTATAATCCCTCCCTTTCTATGGATTCCTCTATGGGATAACCCAAGTCCTCAATATGAATACTAATTTTCCATTATTTATTTTATTTTATATAATACTTTTTCAAATATATATTTATCATTAATATATAATATAATTATTAATTTTTTATATTGAATTTTATTATTCTTATGTAATTACTATTAACAGACATTCCTCTTTTCTCTTCAGGGAATAAAAATGTTATTCACATGTGTGTGTGTGCGGAATGGCGCCTCCACAAAGAGGAATGATTGATTTTACATATCCAAAATATAAATATTATCCTAATGTTTAATTATATAGATAATTATTGTATTTATAACATATTTTAGGCTCTGAAAAGCTATAAAATATTATAATTTTAACCGTTATATAGAAAACATAATCAATAACCATGTGGACATATGGACTACCACCTCAAAGGAATGATTGATTTTAATTTTTATTTTCAACACTACCATTCAAATATTGTAATGATAATGGGTTTAGTTGATAACTATTTTGTTTAGGAAATTATTAATACTTCAAAATAAAAAATATACAACCTATTAATGATATGCACAATAAAAACCCGTTGTAAATTAAACAATCCAAATGAGTGTTTTATGAGACGAAAAACTTATTTCTATATACTATGTAACGAAGTTACATAGGTCATCCTATTCTAATATTTTTTTTTTCAAATTTTGATTGAAAACAATTATAACCAATAAATATGTTCATTATTCGTCTGCTATTATGATATTACAACTAAATCAATTAAAAATCATCTATTAATTATAGTATGTTCTTGTTTGGGTCGGTTTAACCACCTACTTGAACCGTGAAATAAATTTATAAAATGAGAGACTATCAAAACCTAATTTATAGTTATACATGATGTAAATAATTAATTTATTACTTTATTTTAGTTTTCATATTTTACTATTAATATTAAACTAATTGGTTAAGATACTAATGTGTATTTATTAAAAATCACTAAAACAAGCTCATAATCGATTTCATATTTATGGTTCATACCCAAAAATTCCATATAATGAAATTATGAAATTTTAATTAATTTTACATAGTCAGTTATATTGTATTTTATGATCTATTATGGTTTAAATCTGGGAAAATAATGGATAACAACACTACAATTATAAAACTAGTTCAAAACGGTCAAGAGTACCCACACATAATATTGAACATTGATAATAAATAACAAATATATATATTGAGAATAATTCTAAATGAAGTTGAAAAATGATATATGGATGAATATTTTTCTTAAATAGGTGATTAAGGAACTTTTTTTGTTATAAAAGAGGTTTGATCATAGTCAGATTAGTGGGAATAATGGTAAGGATTCTATGTCTCAAATTTCAATTCCATTAGACATAATTATGTTACACACCTTATTTTATATTATATAATATACATAAAACCAATTTATCTTGATTCTACCATTATTAATGGTATTTAATGTTCTATTTTAAATGTAATCTGTTAATTTATTTTGATAGATATTTTACCTTAGCCATCATAATGCCCAAAAAAATAAAATTTTGGAAAGTAAAGTGTGTGTAGTTTTATATACACTAAAACCATGTTTAGATACTGAAATGTGAATATGGATATAGAATATATTCACCTAGATATAATCACCCTAAAAATATATTTGACTATTAACTCTATCTTTACTTGGTGCATGATGAGTGGGCTTAATACTCCACACACTAGGACAAACTCCCAAGTGATCTGATTTAGATAATTCAAAAGATATTTATGAACATTGATGAAGGATTTTTGTAACATTTATTTGGCCTCCTACAATTGAAAACTACTGAACTCAATTATTATCTTCTATTAGTAACCCATTACTTCTAAAGTACCTCCTTTTCCACCTTATCTTTATTTCATTGAAAATGGTATTTACTACCACATTGTGAATACCCCATAGTTTCAATGTTGATTTTTAGGTATTATCTTAGATATCCAAATTATTCCATTGAATGGGAAAATATTTTATTTATATTTATATCGTGCAGATATCCCTTAACATTTTTTCCCATTATGAAGTAAAAATTTCCTTAAGTAATGTTATAAAATTTCTTATAACTCATATGTTTAATGTTGTGGACTTTATTAGATACAAGTGGGGCCTCATATAGTTATCCCCTGGATGCATAAGTATGTCTCATTAATCAAAATTTCTAGGGTACTGGTACATATCTTACCCATCTATGTCTAACATCTTATAATAAGTTATTAATGGTATATTTATATTTTCAGACATTATGAATTCCATAAATATGATATTATTAATTATTATCCATGATTTTATAATTTCCATTGAAATAGAATTACTTTTCTATCATTTGATTATTGAATCATCTTAATCATCTATATTTTCTCTACTAGACTATTTATTACATGATTATAATATGATAGATTTTGGTGCATGATACTCCATTCAATGCATCTTAGCACAATCGTATTTTTTATTCCATCTATTGGAATCCTATAAGAGAACAATGTGTAATTATTAAGGAAATTTTAGAAGTTATAATAATTTTCTCAATTATTTTCTATAATATAAATTTTTTTCTCAATTTTAATGTGATATATATATATGTATGTATTTATCTAGTGTTTCAAGTCTACTAAGCTATTGGATCCCTCAGGGAATCTTTTTTTGTTTTTCAGAACAATTCATGACAAATCCTTTTAAATTAAAATTGAAAAGTAAGGATAATAGAAAACAATTCAAGGCCATACAAGCATTCATGCCCCCATTCCAAGAAAATATAAGAAGAAAAAACATCAAATATCATAATAAGACTTGTATGAAGTATCACAATCATAATACATGCCTTATTCAGAGCCTACAGGCCATTGAAACTCGGTAACCATGCTTGGTTTCAGATACGTGTAGTATTTCCAACATATTAATTTCTGAGGAGGATCATTTTAGAAACATTCAACATCCATAATAACTATTTCCCATTTAGACAATGCATGAATAATGAAAGGATTATTTACTGAATCATCCTCTATATACTCTTTGTTTCTATGGATTCCATGAAATTACATTTATTACATGATATATCTTTGGATATTTAATACCTTCTCACCATCACTTAGATTTGATTTCCCTTCAGTTGCATGAGAATTGGCCTATTGAAAATGATCCATTTATAAGGATTCTGCTAGCTTAAAACCACCCTCATCTACCAGAACTTTTAGATCTAACTCTAACACCAAATCCATCACTATCCCCATCGAATATCCAAATAAAACATGACTGTATTCATCATATTCCACTTTTAGAGGTAAATCATCATACAATAATGAAAATAATATGTTATTAATCAAAAAAGAACCTAATTCAACCCCCACTAGGACCCTTGAATAATGACCAAACTTACCAGACTCAGTGATCCTATACATTTTGTTCAGGATTTCCATAGTAGATGTAATATCAAATAAAAACATTAGATTTTGAAGGATCTACTTAAGATAATAAAATTTGATCCACAATTTGAGCCATTAATTTTTTATTGAAAATTGGTTAAACTAGAAATCCCATTATTAATGTCAAACCATGCCTGGATTTAATGTAATAGATCTGATACTCCATGCTTTGTGATTCAGATCTTTTAATGGGATGATGATATAATGGAATTCAAAACCAATGGGAAAACATCACCAACAATATGAACCCCGTATAATGGTTAGCTTTTCAACTAGATCATCATTTTTTAAAAGATTTTCATTAGTAAGTATAACAAGACTTGAAATAATATAATTCTCACAAATCTTAAATCTATCATTAATATCCACCCTACTGAAAATCTCATAAGTAGTTTCACACTTCCTTAAAATTCACTGAGGAGTGACAACTCCCAAAGTTACAATGTGCCTTCCATTGGAGTCCCTTCCAGTTTCTACATTACAATATTTGGTACATTCAATCTTCCTGATATATTTCATCATAGTTTTATGATTACCAAATCTCTTTATCTCAATAGAAAAACCCTATTGAGTCACCACCATCACCTTAGAATAAAGATGATGGTTCATCACCTCAATCACCTCAGATCTATAGGCATTCAAATCGGCTTCCACCATCTCCATTTGTCACACTTCAGTCATATTGGTCTATAATATTTTCACCAGATAAAAATATGTCATTTACACCACTATCAATATCTATTACACTTAATTCACTTCAGTCTACAAAACTGTTTTCCTATGAAACATAGTCACAATAACCACCATCATTGTTCTTTGTTATTTTTTCACATCGGTATCCACCACTTCTGTTAGATGAAAATTACTCACAGGTGACTCAATAGAAGATCGAAGAGTATTGTTCCCCTCATCCACAACTATTGTGTACATATAATATTTGATCTCTTCGACCAGTTCAATCATTATAGATCACTGAGATTTATTCATCTCATCTATAGCATCTACCTTTACAATTGGTCGATCCTTTAGAAACTCATGTATTTGTTACTAATAATGTAATGTAACAACCCAATCTTGGTTTCAAGAGTATGGGTTGTTACAAAATGTCTATTTATTTTTATATTTTTAAATTGTGTTGATTTTCTTGTTATTATTATTAAAATTTGGATTAATTTGTTTGGTCCAAACAATTTATATCATATTAATTATCTATGATGATTCTATTCATATTTTTTAGTGTATTAATAATACTCAAAATTTTAAGCATTCTTTGTAACTACAACACTAATTGAACTATTATATCATAAAATGTTTATTGATATAATTAAATAAAAATTTATAAAAATACAGTAGTTTATGGACTGATGACATGTTCAAATGATGATGTAATTCAAAATTAAGAATTATAATGAGAATAATTTTTCATTATGGAAGATAAAGGTGAAAATAATTTTTCAACAGAATAATTTCTTACAAAAAATTAAAAAATAAATATCCGTGAAAGAGGAAAATTTTAAATGAAATTGATTAAATGTTATTACCAAGTTTCCTTGACATTGACATATCAATTCCTATCTTGTATTGTGAAAAATAGAATACATATAAATATTCGATACTATAACAAAACAGTATGATTTCAAGTCATTTAAAAATAAAGTTTTCTAAAATAATAAATTATACATTATTATAATAACAAAATTAACATTTTTACCAACAATATCAACACCCTAAATACATTATTCACTCAACTCACTACATTATATTAAAAAATATGGGATATTGAATATAAAAATAATGTAGTACAAAGGTTTATGGATTCATATGATCAAGTCATCATCAACCTCACAAGAAATATCCTTTAGGATACATTATTGTTAAATGCAATTGTAGTTATATTTTTTGAAGAAGAAAGATAGCTCATTAATATAAACGATAGACTAAAAACATTACACCAAGTAAAATCTCTATCAATAGTGAGCGGAAGGATGATAGAGTGTATCTCTAGTGGGAGCCAAAGTCTATGAAGGTCCAAATAAAAATTCAAGAAGAAGAATGTCACATGAAAGAACTATGACGAGAAGATATAATTAAATGAGTATTATAATAGTAAGAATGGTGTAAATAAACCTAAAGTAAATGCAGTGAGTACTTTATGAAATGATGATATACTATATAGTGAAGTGGTAATAGTTCCTGTAGGTAAATAGTACCTCAATGATGCATTAATAATCATATCAGGTGAAACATGAAACATGAAATATTTAAGGGAATGGTATGTTCGATAATATTATACACTATAAAGACATGTGTATATATATATAAATATTCTTTAAGGTTTTTTTTTGTATTAGGTACCAACTAAATAAATATATATGAATGTATGATATAAATGACACAAGGAGTATAGCAGATGGATGGTCTAAAGAATAATTTATTATCTTTTTGATAATATGAGAATATCTAATACATGAATTACATTGAGAATTTGATGATGAATATTTTGAAAGGAACACTTGTGTTGATGTGTGTAGAAAATATCTAAAATAACATATATATAATTTTTGGTGAGATATACTATGATTTATATTAAATTATTGTATACCTTTTCATATTAACATTCACTATCACCAAACTAATCTCCACATACCACAATCACACCTCCCTAAACAGTAGAGGATGTCAACTAACTACATCGGTATTTATGTAAAGTAGGGAGAATGTACCCTCATAGGTATAGAATTAGATAAATCATAGTTGTATAAATATAATAATATTCACCCATGAAAATGTGGTATAAATTTAGATATTACTACCAAATTCTAACAAAATATATCTGAGAACTCACATGCAATAAAAAAATTCATAACAATGGTGTTAAACAATCATAGAGGTATAAACAAGAATACTCAAGGGCAGATTAAAAACCAACACCCCAAAAGTACTAATAGAGGGAAAGTCTTTAAATTTAGTCACAAGGGTATTAAAGATCCAATATTCGTACTCCTACCAACTCTAAAACTCAACCATTAATAGGAGGGAACTTACTCTTACCTGGATCATTAAGCACAACTTATGAATGGGTACTAAGGTTCCAGAGTAAAGTGTGAGTACAACACTATTGGCCACAAAAAATGGTGTCCCTAAATATATATAATAATGATCACTAAAAAATATTAATTTATTTCAATAGGTTATTTTTTATAGACTTCCTCATTATAAATTATTTTCAACGAAATTGTTTTGCAAATTACTCATCATGGGAAATCACATTATAAATACTACTATTCGTGATGGATCATCGTAATTAAGTTCAATGATGTACTATTTGTGTTGGAATTCCAATTCTCTATCAAATAAGTGCATGTAAATAAAAAATAAAATACACTAAATCAATTATAAATTGTTCTTTAATAATTATATAATTAATAATTATATCAAATTGATAACTAATATAAAAAATATTATATAAAATAAATATATATTATAAATATAAATAAATTATTCTAATAACTATTATAAAACAAATATATCAAATTAATAAACATTAAAAAAATATTTTGGGGTGTGTTGACAGTGTTTTAAGTTAGAGGAAATTAGTTATGGGGTGGGTAGGGGGTTCTGTAGTATTAATAGTCAATTTTTTATGTCGAAAATTTTAAAGAAATGTTATGATGCAAAACATGTGTCGTTTGAAATACTTTAGATAGATAAATATTGCATAATGAGTCTTTTTTATGGGTATTTGTGTTAGAATTATAACCCATCTCAAAAAAGTACCCACTATAAACATTTCTCCCTCTCATTCAAAAATTATTTGGGACATATTGAACATGCCACAAATAATCTGATGTCACCATATTTGTGATAGTGTATCACAAGTAACCTTATGTGAAGGTTTATTTAAATAAATTATAAAATCTATCATAAATGATAAATTTCCTCAGGGATGTCTATGATGGAATGATAAATTCATCACAAGTAACCCTATGGAAATTAATTATTTGAGATGGATTTCAAAGTTCACCTCAAATAACCAATGGTGAAAAAGTTAATGTTTGAAAAACTCTACAATCCATCACAAATATTCCTTTTTCAATTAATTATTTTCAATAGACTCTTGAATTTTTCATCAATAACCATTTTACATGAGGTTATTTATAATGGATTTCAATGCATCTCTAAAAAAAGTGTCCCCAACAATAGTGGTCGTGTTACCGTAAAAAACATAAGTGGATGATTATAATTTTATCAAAAAACAATTTTCTACAATTTTTATTATCAATGAACATAGAATTTCATTTCAAAAAAATAAATTCAATGAAATATTTGTGACGGATTGCTTGGCTATCCCAAATAATCCATCACAAAAGTGGTATTTATTATAATGTAAAGTGCATGTATAATGTGACATTATTGAAAAAAAACATAAATAGGAAATGGAAATAACAATTCATATATTAGAAGTGTGGGTGAAACAAAGTCACCCAGGTATTTCTATTCCTACTACAGCCAGTGATGGAGTGTCTTTATACATATCACATAATCATATAATAGGAATCTTTTCTTAAGTTATAGTCAATGGGTATAGCATCCCAACATAATATAATGACCAATACATGGTTAGAATGTCATAATAGAAAATATATTGTCAAGGGTATATCATCCCTATGATAACATGATCAAGAAAACATGTGTAGTACATCCTGAAAAAATATCTATCACTGAGGTAATAGCATCCATGTGATAAAATTATCACCATTACATAGGTTTATCATCCCAAAGTCTATATATAAAATTAGGCATCACAAATCGATAATATCAATAAGAGATTTCATAACATCCCTATCCTTGAGTACACTCTACAGAGATAAATGTTTCCCCCAACCCAGACTACATCACATTAGAAATGGGTATCACATCCCACTAATACAATTCTCATTTGGGAACCATCTCCCCTTCATTGGAAGAATCTCAACTGGAGCAATGCATTACATTCACATGGGAAATGATAGATAACTTGGTATAACATCCCATCCACATCATTATAAGGGGAATATAGGTATTCAATCCCCTTTTTATGGTGATAATGTCATGTCTATGAAGGAACTTCACAACAGAAAAAGAATCCCTTATTATGTCTAAAATGACATAAATATGCATTCTATAACTTAATCATCAGGATAATATTTCAGTTAAACATACATGAAATGGTGGATGTGGTATCCCCTTCCATGAACATCATAATACATATACAATTCTTTTCCCTACTATATCCATCTAATCCACCAAGGTAATACCTTTTTTTATAATTTCCAAAACATAACAATAATAAATAATAAATAAATTCATATAATTTTATAAACAATTTTTTTATTCTTGGCATCTTATCCAACTAGATTTAGAAGATAACTAGGTCGGTGTCCTCATGATTGACCTAATTCTATATCCATAACTCGATAATAAACTACATATTATTTAACTATGGGAGAGTAACACTCACCCCAGTACAATTTTCCTATTTATGGCTATAGGGAAACTAAAAAGCTTCATATAGGTTAAAACTCAATCCGACCATGACAAACCTCACATATGAGATCCAAAAAGGGGCTTAAACCACCCAATTAAGGTGGAAAATATCACTAAAAATATCAAAGAAACCTAATTGAGGTTCTATGAATTTAATTTAACACACTTTATATTGATATCATGTCCATTAGTTGACATCTTGTCATGGTATTATAGTTATAGAGACCATCATGGGCCTAAAAATTATTACCTTAGACAATTAGAGTAAAAGGAAACCATTTATACTTATTTCTAGATAAATTTCACATGTTTAGTGATAATTAATATCATGGATCATATGGAATGAGTAAAAACCACATAGATTAGTTATGGAGACCTACCTTAGTCTACTAGAAGCATGAACATTGAGTATTTCCAAATGAATCAGCTCAAATTGATAGGTATTGTTAAAATATTTAAAAACATTTTTTATGAATAAACAATAGAACATCATGAAATAGTGGAAGAGACCATGAATAGGGTAATGATGAGACTTTTCCTTACCATAGGAAACTCACCAGGACTAACGACACCTAAAATAGGAAGGAAATTGGAGGAAATTTATGGTTATAATGGTAGAGAACAAGGGGAGAAGGGGGATTCTGGTATATCTTAGAGCACCAAATGAGAGGAGAACTCCCACTTAGGTTTAAAAAATAAATAAATTAATTAACTAATCAAAGATAAAAAAAAGTGACCCATTGGGTACCCATTCACCCATCACTGAGTACATGGTACCACAATAGATACCCACTCTAGAGTCTCCAGGTGTCTAGTGATCCACATAGAGCTATTGGGTATTTGGACTCACCCATAAGATACTTGATACCAGTCCACCAGGTACCTGATAGAATTTGTAAAAAGGCATATGTCCCAAAACATATCTCACTTTCATGAAACACTCCCCCCGACCCCCTCCAACACATAAAACTCCAATATTTCACTAATATACACAAGTTTTATTTAAAGTTTAAAAAGTTTCATTAGTCATACAGATTCAAGGTGTTACAACCCACACATAATAGGTAAGATGACCCCCAAGACTCGTTAGTGAACAACTTCAACCATTAAGCAGGCATATCAGATTCACACTCTAACATCTCCTCCTAGATGTATGATTTTTCTATCACTATAATCATAGTAGAGGAATTATTTTTCCATGAATATTCTTCTTAGTCTCATCCACTATAAATATCATCCAATCATTGAACGATGTGTCAATGTCTAGCCTGACCTCATGGATGTTGATCACATGAGATTGGTCGAAATTGTATCTCCTATGCTAATACATGGAACTCAGAATGTATAACACTATGCCACTAAGGAAGAGTTAATCGATATTCCTCTGTGTGGATCGTTTCTATAGTCTCAAATAACCCCACAATACTAGGTTAAAATTTTCCTTAGGTTTGAATATAGAAGTTCTCAAAATGAGGCAACACTCATAGGTGTACCCATTCTCCCACCTCAAATACTAGAGGAATGTATCATCGATAGGTATACCATTTCTTCATATTCTAAGTGGTCATTAAACATTTTCTAATAATGTAGATACACTTTGATGTGTATTTCATGAGACTTTTCCTAATATATTATTAATCTCCAACCTCTATCCAACATAAATATGATCGATACAACCTACCATATAAATCCTTAATAATTCCATTTGAATTTATGTCTGGTTATTATTATTAATGGAGAAATATTTTAGAAAAATATGACTCTTCTATGAATATCCAAAATCCATGATAAACACTTCCTGCATATCCACAAAAATTCAGATAGTATACTCATACTAATCATTAGTCTATGGATGTCATGTCCTGCTCAAATGAACCTACGTATCTAATAAATTTTGTAGATATTGATAGAATAATGATGTAAAATGGGAAACATGGTTTGAAACTATAATTTAAGAAACACCAAGAATATATAATATCTCATAGACATACAACCAACACAACTCATTAACTTAATATATTTCCTTAATCAGTATATAGTTTGTAACTATAGTCATCTAGTCCACAATGACCCACACCACATTACCACCATATAGAAAATTTTAATATCCCATCACTAAGTCCACTGTCATGTCATCCCACGTCCACTTAAGATTGGGTAGAGAATAGAGAATACATATGGGTTACTCATGAATGATATATTCTTACTGACTAGTAAAACATCATGAAACAAACCCGACTATGTATTTCGTCACCTCGAACAACCTATGTTTCCTATAAATATCATAGTACATCTTTGTAAGACAAGATTAATAACCCATCTCAAGTCATGTAAAACCCACAAAAACTCCTTTATCAAGATTTTAGGAATCACAACCTGACATTAGATGTAAAAAACCAAATAAACATCAAGAGACCAATCATACAGTCAATCCCTACTATATATATTGTCCATCATCACCAAAACGTTTAATTTAGATAACTAGATCTCCTTCACTCTCTCAAGGAGTAAGGAGTACATAGTGAGAGATATTGGGGTCACTCTTACCAGAAACTCCATAACATCAAGCTAAATATTATTCATGAGATTCATTATATTACACTCATTATGAGCCACCTATGCACCAGTCATCTTAATTTGCAAATTATTTACAAAGTAACCCTTTATACAGGTTTATATCATATCAATGTCAAAATACTGAAGATACATGACCCACAACCTCTGTAAAATGTTCAAGTATCCATAAAAAAGATAAACTTGAGGCACATATAGTCCATATATATGATAAACATGTCACATATAAGAGAGTGACACCAAATTCTCAAATTGTACACTACCTTCCTGGACTCTAAATAATGATTCCGTTTTTTTCTAATGCAACCTCAATTTCCCAAATCCATAAGTAATTACCAACCCGTTATTCATTATAAAAGATCCCATATAATACCTTAATTCATCAAAATACATGGTGTACGCCTTAACATTATCATGTAATATCAAAACTTGAACATATTTCTTTATACCCTTCAACTCATGGAAATACCTCTTGAAATCATTAGACCACAAGAACTTTTCCACTTCTTTATGAGGGTTTTCATTGGTTCTTCAAATTGAGAGAATTCTTGAATGAATATATTTTCATTTCATTAAAATTCTAGGAAGATAAATATCTCAAAAATATTCTTGGGACACTCCCAAGAAATCATAGAATGAACCATCCTAGGTTTCACTAATATTACTACCTATAATCTATCATGTATTAATAAGTGGAAAAAACTAATCAATAAATAACACTTAAAAGATTTTTATAAAGATATTTCTCTCTTAGTGTGAAAAAAATGATATCCAAATTTCAATCATGGTTCTATCTCAGCATGATCTACCCTAAAATTTCATTGATAGAGACCACTATAAAATAAAACAAGTATGGATGGAAAAGACAATTCACTAGGTCTATAAAGAGGATATTCAATGTAATTAATCTGAATGGATTAACAAGATACTCATATAGTTCATACAAGATATTAAAATTAATAAAATTAACATTATAAGGTATCACTCTCATATGATGATTTCCTGATCTCAAATAAAACTTAGAGAGAAACATGGATCTCTTCTACTAGTTAAAAATATCATCAATAAATAGCTTAGGATATTGGTTTTATACCATCACCATGTTCAAACTCTAGTAATCTATACATTTTTTTAATGAGTTATTGTCCCTTTAAGAGATAAATACTCACCCAAAGGAGATATACATAGTTGAATAATAACTTTTACATTAGGATTCTCTAACTGAGCCTTTGGATCATGAAGCTTTGCTAGATCCATCCTATATGGAGGTTTGGATATTTGATATGTACCTTGAATAAGATCAAGAATAAATGTAACCTATATCTGAGGTTTGAAACCTAATAATTCCTCTATATAAACATCATAAAAATGGTTAAAAATATGAAGAAAACCATATAGAATTTCACCTTAGAGAGAGGTGGATTAACTTTTAGTGATAAACCATGATATGGTGGAATTTGATGGTAGAGGATGTATCTAATAGATTCTTTTTCTATCATCTTTGGTATTTCAGGTGGTGGAATCTTAGTTGGGGGGTTATGTTGTGGAAATTTGATGTGATCATGTTGTTGGTGGGGATATTGTTGAGGGATGTTATAAGGATAATTTTCATTGGGTGTTATTATAGAGTAATCTCTCTATACCATTGATGATGTAAGATGTGGTTTTTATGAGTTTCCCATCTCTCCTTAGGTAGTTCATTCTAGTGTATTTAAGTGCACCATACCTTAAGGGGTCACTTCGGTTTTTTTTCGATGAAGATATTAGTCACATAATTCATATCCTAGTCTTTGGTCTCTTATAAGGTGAATGTTTAACATCTTGTTCCTGGTGGGTTTCTTTAGCTGCTAGATATCCCCCAATGGATGCAAGAGAACATTTCTATTGATTTTTAACATTTTTACCATAATTTCAAGGTGTATATGATGTTATCTGGTTGACTATGAACTGTTTAATTATTTTAGTCCAAGTATTGGTTATAAAAGAGTTATTTATAGTGGATATCTCATTGAGGAAATATTTGGAGACCTTTATGAGGCTCCACAGGTTTTCTAGGATGATCATATTAGATAATGAACCCCATTTTACCTCCTGATTTTAGAGATGTCTGTAGCATGATTTTGTATTATAGTTACTCCCTATTATTGTATTTCATCCATAAGGGGATTATTTGACAGATTGAAATATCGAGTATTTGGATGTCATATTACACACATGAATCCTGGACTTTAAATGTTAGTTTTTGAATCACCTACCATTAGTTGAGTTTGAAGGTAATAAAAGCCATCACATAACCATTGGTTTTCCCCCATTAAAATCATTTTATTGATGACTATGAATATCTATGTGGTGTTGGATTAGGTTTAGAGAGTCATCAATTATAAAATTGAACCTAGTGTAGAGAATGATAGGGAAGGTTCAGTTTCTTTGAGAGTTGATAAAGGGATTTCAAGATCATTGTAAATCCAATATTGATCATAGGATGATACCACTAATCTTTTACATTAGAAATTATGTGATTCTATCTATACCATCATGGCCCATATTGAGAGATTATATGCCAAGTGTTCCACCCCATGCCAACCTCTAATAGGTCAAGGGATGGTGACTAGCATCAAGTTGTAATATCACACATGATGGAACACCTTAGCCTAATGCACCTGTACACAAAAGACATCTCCAAGAATGATATAATAAGGGAAATAAGAAAATAAAATAACCACAATATATATAATGTATTTGAAAAACAATAAGATCAAAAAATGATTAAATGGTAGATATTCCATAATGAAAAGGATGAATGATTCATGTTCACAAATCCAAACAAAAAAATTAACTAAACATACGAGATGAGTAGGTACTCACAATAAGATAGATCTAATCATGGAAACGTCCCCCAAAATCACTTAATTATACTAATAATCTTCAAAAAGATCATGTCCACCATGGTCTTCATTGAACTATTTTTTCATATGAAAAATAAATGAGATTTGTGTGTGAACATTCCCATGTAGGGGTGTGTATATACATACCTAGTAGGATGCCCTAAAAACCAAAAATAATAATAAGAAAACTAGCTAAATAAAAACCAAAAGAGCATTGGGAAAGAATGATTCATCAAAATAAGAAACCCATATTTTATTTTAGAGGAGAGAACTCAAAACATAGTGGAGTATTCCACTCGTCATAGCCCAGCTAAGGAGAACCATAAATTATCACCATGAATCTTATGTACTCATACAAAGAAACCTACATCACCACTCTATAACTATAGTGATAAATCTATTACTAGTTAAATGAGATGTATTAGTTGAGGGAGTAACTGACCTGTAACTGGCCCTAGTGGAGGACATATTCCCTCTATGAGCTCTTAGATAGGGAGCACTGACTCTACAAATAGACAACTCATTACCCAAGTATTTGGGGGATTACTAAATACTATATAAGATATAAGGGACCCATTCTCTAATATAAGCTCACATCTAGGTGAGTACCAACACTGAGAATTCTTTGATCACCATGCCCAATCCCCTCCATCAGCCCAATGAAACTAAATCCTAATGCTGCCCATATTTCTTCACAAAAAACCTTATAGGACCAAAATCACTTCACCATAAAGTTATGTGTATAAATATTATCAATATAGGTTTTTTTATATTTCAAATATAATATATAATCAAAATGGCATGAAAAACACCACGTTGGTGAACATTTGGACCATGTGGTGGCTTCAGTCATGCCATGTGGCACACTGGTGGTGAGGCATGCACCCATGGAATTCATATCTTTCCCACATGAGCTATAAGGCATGGGAATTGGACACCCATGTGGGTCATGAAATGGTACCCATGTTGGGTCAATGTGTTGGGCTATCCTGATATGTTGACCATGTGCACTGTTTGTCGCACACCTATGGGGAGATACCACCAGTTAGGTTTACCCATGACTTAAAAGTGTCTTCTTGCATCTCCTCAGGATATAGCTATGTCTTCCATCAACTTTCCACCACAACATGGACCTCTAACACAGTCGGCCCCACTATCACTGACTCCATTATGGATACCTATCATGGTAGCCTTATCTACACCATCATTTGTTTCATTCACTCCATTCCTCAACCAATGTTATCCCCCCCCCTCGTACAGAATAGTCACGACCTCACCTCCCTTTCGGGCATCCTCTCACCACCTCCATTCACCCTAGTATTGGTAGGCTTTCATATCTAGGTGTAATGAATGCGAAAATTGGGCAAAGATAAGTTCAAATCTCATTCACCAATTTGATATGAATAACACACCCATATGGAAAAATGTTTGGGCTTATAAATTTTACCTTACGGATTTAAACTTATTAATGGTATAGGAAATTAAGAACAGTGTAAAAAAATATGAAATTATTGTTTAAGAATCATAAATGGAGTAAAAATTCTAGACCTTGACATAAATAGTTCATGAACATGATTTTATATAATTAATCTATAATAAATCATGATTAATGGATCATCAATTCAAAATAATAAGCCCAGCCTCATGTTGGATCATTAATTGGTTAAGATTGTGTATGTGTTGGGTTTTCTTGGAAATATATAATGAAAAATACCATTAATTTGTTACATATATCTATATATATTCTTTTATATAGTCCTATACATCCCTCTCTCAACCATGGTTTTATGGTGGAAACCCTAGAATAAGATGTTATAGATCATTCAATAGACGATTTCTAGGTTAATAATTAATTAATTAAAATAAATAATTAATTAATTCCACCCGTTATGGTCTGATCCCTAGTATCTTAATCCAAACCCAAATTACACTACCCTTAGGGTATGAAATGTGTTCTCGATGCAACCACAACATTGGTTTCTCCATTCGATGTGTTTTTCGGGGGGAAAATAAAGCTTTCCCAAATCATGAATATGTGGACTAAAAATAATATATTGTTTTTAATATATAATATTTAAATTCTTGAAATAAAAAAAATCAAAAAAACATCAGAGTGAGAAACTTCAACAATATTATTTAAATTCTAAATGTTAAAAACAAATACTAAGGTTCTCATATCCTTCTAACCTTCATGGATTTTTATCCTGAATAAAAGAACTTACTTAAGATGTTGGGGGGTAATAACCCTCCATCTAGTTATCATACTCCCACAACCTCTCTTGAAGGTTCACATAATACTAAAAAACCCACACATTAATGGAATGACTTATTTAGGAAGAAACAACTCTTATTAGTCATAAATCGCAACCAAATACAGTAATAAAGTTTCATTTTCCTTGATGTGATACAAATCAAGGATGTACAATGATTCATTCACATATCTCATCAGTTGTGACATTCGTATGAAGTTTTGAACCCTATGAATCATTATGGATAATGTGATGCAGTAAGAAATCATTCCCACCCTGTACCCTTGAATAAATTGATGAAAATTGATTCATCCTATCTCTATAACCAATATTTGTAGACTTTATTATAGTGAGACCTTAAAAAACACATGGTCTCTATCTTTAAACACAGAAAACCTCTATAGTCTACAAAAATATGATTTTAGATTGATATGATTGATGCTCATATACTACAACATTTCCTATTTCTTCTACTTTGTCACACACACTAACTATATCCTTGTCTATGAGGAGTCCCTTATGTTTATCCAGTATAGGTAAAACCTATAAGGTATCTTATATCAGGCCATGAAAGGTGGAATTCCAATGGTTGAGTAATAAGTGTTTTTGTGCGTGAAATTAACAAAAAGAAGATGGCCCTTATAGATCTTGATAAAATACAAAATTCAAGTCCTCAACATATCCTCAAGTACCTAAATGGTTTAGTCAATATAGTCATCAATCTAGTGGTGGAATGTCGTACTTATATGAATATGATCCACAAATTTATTCTATAAGATCCTCTGATACTGGGATGTAAATTTATCATCACAGTCAAAAACAATCATCTAGGATGGCTTATGAATCTAAATGATCTTCTCCATAAACAATATTCCTAATATTTACTCAAAACCTTACTCTTGAATATCAAGTATGTTGAATGACTTGATCAATCAGTTATTGATCACCAAGATATCATTGTGAGCTCTCAGTGATGATGGGAGTTCAGTCATGAAATCCATTAATATTTCACCCCACTTCAATTCCAAAAATTTCAAGGAGTTGGGTTAATCCTAATTGGACCTATTACTTTGCCTTCCCATATTGATATATAAGGCATTGTGAGAAAAAATCAAAAATAATGTGTTTAATACATACCCATGAAAAATAGTGTCAAAGGTATTGCACAACAAAAAAAACATGGTTTAGCGGCAGTTTTGTGGTGGCAGTTCACAAAACCGCCGCGAAACCCGAATTATTTTACACAGACGCTGACCCTTTCCCCCTTCCCCTTCACGATCCTTATCCCTCGCGACTTCGTACCCCCCGCGCTGCCGGCAACTCCCCACCCCCCACGCTGCCGGCGACTCCTCACCCCCGTGCTCTCTGGAAAAACCTGCACCCCCCGGTGCCCCCCTCGACCACCGGCGACCCCCTCGACCTCCGACGACCCCCGCACCCCCCGCACCCCCCGCGCCCTCCGGCGACCCCGGCACCCCCCACGCCCCCCGTGGCCTTCGGCGACCCCCGCACCTGATTTGTGAGGTAATCTAATGACCTGTTTTGTTCATCATGATGTGATATTTTTCCATCAATCAATTTTTGTTCTATATAGATACGAAATGTATTCATGAGGGAGAACTATTTCCTTTTAAAAGAGTTGGAATAATAGGTTCATATTCAAGATGTGTCTTGGGAAATATAATAATTCAAGCTAGATAAATGGATGGAAATATTAAAATATAATTCCAAACACAAAAAAATAATGAAAATAATACCAAATTATGGGGATAATGTAATACTCCCAGTTTAATGTAATCCTGTGTATTGTTAAGAATTTTATTCTACGTAATTCTTGTGTTATGTATTAGAATGTTTTAAAATAGATGTTAATTTTTTAGAAGTGTTTTTCGGTGTTCACAACTTGACCATTGTTAACAGAAACTATTTAACTTCATAATGAAATAGAGTGAGGTGAATTTGAATTCTGTGGGGAAGGAACATGGTTAGTTCCTGGTTTTCATATCCATGAGTTTTAACAATGAAATTGGAAATATGTTAGATAAAGGTTTCATACATGGTTGGATCATTTTTTTCCTAACCATGTGACCTAATCATGCAATTTCATTAATCAATTCAAAAAAAATTAGAATAGGGAATACCCTCAAAAACCCTCTTTTATATTTCTCTAATTATAGTTCACAAGCCTCATTCATGATCTATGTCATTTTTAATATCTTCATCATCTAGAATCTATTTGTGATTATACTATAGGTGTTGGATGATGGAAACCAGTGGTTAAAGATCGATTATTTATTTATATTATTATTATAATAATTCCATATTGAATTGAACCCTTGAATAGATTATGTCACTATTTGACTATACTAGTTAATTTCTTATTGAACTTTCTTGTGATACATTTATGATATTGAGAAAAATTTAAGATATATGATGTGGTGTAGATATTCTGCATGACATTTTTTTCTAGGTTAGTGGTTTTCTCTATATCTACATTCATTATAATATGAAGTCTCTTTTCTTTCTAAATGAATAATTTGATTCTTTAATAAGAAAATATCACGCTGAAACTCAACAAGACTATGGACTCATTGGTTGGATCTTTAGACATGGTTTGTTTTTGTATTCTACAAGATGGTTGATGAATTTTTTATTTTTCATTTAAAAAAAAGTATTTGATGTGTGAACATATAATGGAATGGTTAGTTTGAGTTTTGGTTCATTATACCTAGTCTATAGAGACTTGTCCATAGGGCCAATTTGGGGAAATGATTACTTTTATGTGATGACTTGGTGAAGGAAGGATCACCACTCATATGAAAGGGAGGTGTCAATTATAATGCATGGTTGTGTGTGAGATATCATATAATGGGTTTTACATATTATTTAATAATAAAATATCTATTTTCCTAGAAAATGAGAAATATATATTTTGTTGCTAAACTGCGCCTGAGTTTCTTGTTGTCTATTTTAAACACAAACTGAAAATTTATTTAACTCCTTTGTTATTTTTCATAGAACATTTATAAAAACACTGAGCCAACAAAATTCTTTTTTTAAAGGAATTTGGGAAAATTAACTTTGTGTTTTCCATCTATTTTGTTATACTATCCCACAACCTATAAATTTTGGTGTGTATTTAGATGTTTCCATACATGATACATAGTAGTTAGGGATCTCATATTTCATTAGCTATTCTCATTGAGGTATTATTCATAGAGATTATTGATGAATCATGGGTTTTCAACATCTAATATGCATTGGGAAAATATTCACCTTGGAGTAAATGAATTTCTTTTTTTTATCCTTATTTATTTCAGATTTTTCTATTTTATTTATACAATTATTTACATTTAATTCATTCAGTTGTTTTTTAGAAGGGATCATTTTTATATTTGTATTGATATTGTTTGTTTCTTTGTTGTACACCTATGCTTTTGTGTGTGTATGTGTGATAATGGAAAAATTTCCCCCCTATAATCAATGGGTGTTAACCCAGAGTGATGTTACATTGATTTAGGTAACCCTGTTGGGTTTCCAAATAATTATGTGACCTCGGGGACCCTTGACATTAACCCAGTTCTATTTTAACCCTATATAGGGTGCCTTCATGTAATGTGAATCAAATATTGTTGATTTCACCATAAACATGAGATGATAATGTGTACATGATATTACGATAGTGACAATGATAAGTGGACATACCCTTTTGTTATTATTATATATATATATACCATGTTCAGGTGATTGGAAAACTCATTTGATTTGACATTGTGTTCTGAGGATGGTCTACCTCTGGGTATAAGTGAGGTTTTTCTTGGTTTTTTAGTGATGATGGCCTCTATGGAGTGCACACACCAATCCATATCTATTAAAAATGGTATAGTTATAATATGTGAAGACATTGACCATTGTAGTAAAATTAAGGTTTTTAATAATTTTTAGTTTGTAAAAAATATTATGGTAGTATAATATAAAAATTAATGTAAATATATTCATTCCCAACATGAAATGTTTTCTAAAAATAATAGAAACTATATACGAAAAAATAGAATCAATCACGAATCACAATATCCAAGTCTCATCCACTCTACACAATTAAAGTCACAAAATAATCTCTAAACACCACCAAATCTACCATAGTTTTATCAGACCTTTTTATAATACATGAACATTTTGTACAATAAAAATGAAAGGATGATTAGTCACATACCCATTATGAAATCTAGAAAAATGAATTTGGATAAATAAAAGACATTATATAAGAATTCAGAACTGCATAGAGAGATAATGAAATGGTACCCAATAATAAATATATATGTAAAATGATCAATCCCATAATAAAAAGACTTGGAATCTGTATCTATCCTACCAACCCAGGATGATGATTATTTTTATATCTTTAAAGATACATCGTTGATGACTAGTACCTCACTATTATATCCAAATAATTCATGAGGATGGATCCAACATTTCCACTTCCCCACATGCCGATGGAGAGTAAACATAAAGGAAAGAGGACCCATTTTTGGGTGTGGTGGTGGTGAATATATAGTACCTACACCCTAGTGTGATAGGGAGAACTCTCTCCAAGGATAGGGGACCCATGCCCTTGGGTGATTTGAGTGTACTGCTTATCTATTTATATAATATGACTTGAAGTACCATTCTATATTGCACCAGGGTGTTGGTCCTATATCCATAAATATTGTATCCCCTTTCACACTAGGGTGTAGGTTCACAATAAACATTATGTAGAAATATATTATGTAATCCCTATAACCCTAGGAAGAGGGCCCTCCATCAAACAATATGGTTCTCCCCAGGAACATGTTTTGTGGATCCACTGTACACATTATGCCGAAACAAAGGAGGTAATACACTATTACACAATGTAGAGATTCCTCAATCCATGGTTGTTACGATCCATAAGATTATAGAAAATTGATGAGGTGTTGTTCCTCCTCAATAATTCCCTGAAAAAATTAGCATGATACTGGGCATTGATGATATTTCATTAGAGAAGTTGTGAAACCATTATTTTGGACTGGTATTTGAGATAGATATAACCTTTCTCTCCTTTTCGGTTTTCATTGAAGAACATATCTCTTTATTGTTGGGTTAGTTTTTCGTCAATCTTTAGGCTCAGATGTCTAATATTAACATGTATTCTATTCCTCCTATATCGGGATTGGATGCGGAAGGTTGGGTATATATGTGCTCAAACCTAATTGAGTTATTCCCACACATGTCATGTATATATAGATAATTTACAAATTAGTTGTGTATTATGTTGGGAAAAGGGATAATTGGGTTAATTTGACCTTACATGGTGGTCGGTGATTATAGATCAATAGTCGATCTCTCTATAATTCATTCGTTTCATATTATTGTCAAGATATGTAATATTTCCCTATTAGGTGTATATTTTTTCCATTTGTTTTCATATTACCTATTGTACTATTTTTTATTCTCTAAAGTAAATAACATGATAGAATGTAAATATTTAGTTTATTTTCTCTTATTTTTATTATTATGAACATATTCATATATATGGTTGGGTGCATGCCAACATGTACATTATGAAGAGGCTTACCATTATAATTATTCATTCTCATCACTTATCTTTAAAAAATGGCCTATGGTGGAAAGAATTGGGTTTTGGTGGCCTAGTCTTCCACTGTGAGGAGGTCATTACTGCGTCGAGTCTCAAAAAACCATAATGGGAAATAAAAACACATGGGTCATCAAAATAATGAAATATCTAAAAATTATTTCAATTATGAAAAATATACATGCCACCTTATCAACAACTACATGACTTAAATATTTCAAAATACCAACATATATTCCTATGATGTAGACATTGTTTTTGGGAGAGGCAGATAGATAGAGAAGGGAAAGGGGAATAAATGATATGGTTAGGAAGAAGTATATGTAACCAACACATCAAAAAGGTGATGCTAATGTCAAATAGGACATCATTTGATTATAAACTACTTGCATCAACCTTGGATAAATTCCTCTAAAACATCATTCATGGCCATGGTTGGGATCAAACATGTAGTATTATTTCCATTATGTATGACTACATTTGATGTTACCTTTACATTGTTCTTCATTTATTTTTGGATTTTTTGGTTAGATTTTGGAGATTATTTACACTGGATCATTGTATAAATCATCTGATCTGATAATTATTTTTCTCCAAACTGATATGAGATGTCCCAACATTATTATCTCATGCTGTAACATGTCATTGGGTTAGATGTACATCACCATTTATAATTTTTAAATAGTTTTAATTAAAATTAGATTAAGTTAAGTTAATTTGTTTATTGACTTGGTTCAACTTCATAGGTAATTTTTTTGGGATAAAGGTTGGAGTTCACCACAAACAATACATAAGTGGTTGGTTATTATATAGGTGTGATGAGGTGGGCTGGTGATTTTTAGGAAATTATTCCTTGTTGGTTTTAATTGAAATAAATTATAATTTTTATAATAAAATTATATAATTAACTATAAATTGTATATAATTATGTATTTGGTGTTGTGCCTTGAGATAGGTACTAAAGGTATGATTTTAGATTTAAAAAATCATAGACAATAGTTATAGGGTTGTTCTTAAAAAGTGAAAAAATAGAATTGATGTGAGTAGTCTTTCTGCATTTCCCATGTGTTTATGAATTTGATGTATGTATGTGTTTTACATTCTCACCACTATAGTGGTCAAACCCTTTTAAAAAATTAATTTTTTTTATTAAAATAAAATTCTTATAAATGAGATTAATAATGTTTCAATGTCTAAGACAACCCTTGAATAAAAAACTGGTTCTTTATATGTCGATGGTTGAAGACATGATTATAAATGCTTGAATTGTAATACTCAAACCTAGAGAGGTGATACTTCGATGAATAAAGTGAACATAGTGGCCCTCTTTATAGTTGGTTGTGTATGAAACCATTGAGAAACATCATTCCTCTTGGAGGAAATCTAAGGTCAAGCCTAAACAATCACATAATGTCTCAGGTTTAAAATTCATTATGATCAGTTTCGATCACACATCAATGGGGTGTTGTTTGAGGCAACATAAATGTGTGATCGATAGTGTTATGATAAGTGTGTAGCCCGATATTCTTATTGCTCCTCAATGAGGTGTTGACGCTGTCTCCTATGGACCATACTTGTTCTGTTGGTCTGAAGTGGTAAATGTGATCAATGAATCATCTTTATTATATTATGCATACTTTATGATCAATGGTTCATCTTTATTATATTATGTTTCTGTAATCTTACACTTTCGTATATTTTTGTGTAGGCACATTGTGATATACATGGATAAAAGCTGGATCACATTACCGAGGAACACACCTCAATATGTTAAGGGTTTGAATGAGTTTTTAGATTTTTCAATTTCTAATCGATCCGTTGAAGGGAGAATAAGATGTCCATGTCCTAAATGTAAATTTAGAACATGGTTGAAGAGAATGAAGTTTATGAACATTTAATACTGAAGCAATTCCCTGATCAATATTTGTGTTGGATTTGGCATGGAGAATCAAACAATACAGAAAGATTGAGGACTGATGTTAATCCACAGAATGAGGTCCCAAGTTTGTCGCCAATGGAAAATGAAATGCAAAACCTCATAAATGATGCATTCGGAACTGCAAGACACCAATATGAGGATCAAAACATATCAGAACAACCAGAAGATGATGGTATAAATTGCAACATGACAAGTGATGTTTTTGAGACTGTAATACAAGCAGATCAAGATTGTAACATATCATTGGATCCTCCTCTTGATTCTGTGGAGCCAAATGTAAGGGAAAACCTCAGTGAGGAAAATGCGTTTCATGATTTAGTTCACGATGGAAATCAAGAGTTGTATAGTGGGTGTTTGAAATATTCAAAACTTTTATTTCTGCTAAAGTTGTACCATATCAAATTTCTTTGTGGAATTACAAATAAGGCAATGTCTATGTTATTGGAATTGATTCGTGATGCATTTCCCGAAGCAAAAATCCCAGAATCGTTTTATGAGATGAAAAAAGTTGTAAACAAGCTTGGTCTGAATTATACAAAAATACATGCGTGTCCCAATGATTGTATGCTTTATTGGGGAGAGGATTCGAGGACAAAATTGTAAGAAATGATCTTCTTCTAGATGGCAGTCAAAGGGTAATTTTGGAAGTATGACTGAATATAATTTCATGGAGAAGAAGAAAAGGAACACACCTGCAAAAGTTTTGCGTTACTTTCCTTTGACCCCTCGATTGCAAAGATTATTCATGTCATCAAAAACCGCCGAACACATGAAGTGGCATGCTGTAGATAATAACAATAATGGGTTAATGAGAAATCCACGAGATTCCCAATCATGGAAGACATTTGATTCATTACATCCAGATTTCTCAGTTGATCATAGGAATGTTCGATTGGGATTGGCTGCCGATGGATTCAACCCATTTGGGACTTTGAGTACGAGTTATAGCATTTGGCCAGTTGTTTTGATCCCTTATAATCTTCCTCTGTGGATGTGTATGCAATAAACCTCTTTTATCATTTTGATGATTATTCCTGGAAAAAAATGCCTGGAAATGATATTGATGTATACCTGCAGCCTTTGATTGAAGAATTGGAAGAGTTATGGAGCAACGGTGTTGAGACATTTGATGTTTCTTCTAAAACAATGTTCAAAATGCATGCTGCTTTAATGTGGACCATTAGTGACTTCCCTGGGCTTGGGAATTTATCTGGTTGGAAAACTTATACGGGTTTGGCTTGTCCTGTTTGTAACTTTGATTTTGAGCCCAAATGGCTACCTCATAGTAGAAAATGGTGCTTCTTGTGCCATCGAAGATTTCTTGATGCATCTCATAGATTTCGGCTGAACAAATCAAAATTTAATGGTTCCATTGATCGTAGACCACCTCCAAAGTTGTTAACCGGTTCTGAAATATTGAAACAGCTTGAAAATGTTAAAACAGAATTTGGGAAGGTTCATCATTTGAATGATAGCGGAAAACGAGTGCGAAGTGCATCGTCAAGTGAAATCAGAACGCAACAATGGAAGAAAAAAAGTATATTCTTCAAACTTCGGTATTGGTAATTTAATTATTTGCGCCACAATCTTGATATGATGCATATTGAGAAGAATGTATGTGATAATTTGATTTTCGCATTACTTAATGAGCATGGAAAGTCGAAGGATCATCTCAATGCTCGCAAAGACTTACAAGTAATGAACATAAAACGTGATCTCTGGCCAGATGAGAATGAAAAGTATGCTCCGGCCATTTTTTCAATGAAAAATAGGGATAAAGATACGTTCCTTCAAATTTTAAAGAATGTGAAGGTATCTGATGGGTATTCGAGTAACATCTCAAGGTGTGTTGACTTGATGAATCGTAAGTTATATGGATTGAAAAGTCACGATTCACATATTTTGTTACAACAGTTACAACCATTGGCATTACGTACATTATTACCTGAAAAAGTTACTGATGTTGTACTCCAATTCTGCACATTTTTCAGGCAATTATGTGAGAAATCTCTACATTCATTTTAGATTGACAACCTACAGGAGAGGTTTGTATTGACCCTTTGTGCAATGGAGATGATCTTTCCTCCATCGTTTTTTACTGTCATGAAGCATTTAACTGTGCATTGGTTGACGAAGCTAAATTAGGAGGCCCCGTTCATTATCGATTGATGTATCCAATTGAGAGGTATTTTATTTATATGTTTCCAGTTAAGTAAACAATTTTTGGCATTTAAATAAATGCATAATATTATTTTTTTTCACAGATATCTTGGGAATTTGAAAGCATACGTGAGAAATAAAGCTCAACCAGAAGGCTCTATTGCGGAAGGCTATTTGGCCGAGGAGTGTCTCACCTTTTGTTCCAGATATTTGGATGATATTGAGACAGGATTTAATCGAGTTGGACGTGTTGACGACACATCAACTCATTCTCAAATGCACCAGAAATCAAAAATATTTCCTGCTATTGGACGATCAGTTGGGAGGACCTCATACGCGACACTAACAGAATTGGAATTATTACAGGCACATAAATATGTGCTGCTGAATAGTGAAATTGCAGATCTATTTATTGAAGAGTTGAGGATACAAACAAAGAGACGAATGAGAGTCCGAACAAGAAATGAAAAATATATAACGAAAGCTGTTAATAAAGAGCTGGTAGAATGGTTTGCACGATGTGTAAGTTTATAAATATTGCAATAAATATGAATATTAGTTTGACACATACAATTTGCAAATCTATTAATTTTTTTTTCAGATCATGAATACTGATACTCGAGCAGACTTGTCAGAATATTTGAAGTTTCTTGCTAGAGGTCCTATAAAACAAGTTAGAAAGTTCGACGCTTATAATGTGAATGGTTTTAGATTTCGTACAGTCGATCGAGAAGTGGGTTTGAAAACACAGAATAGTGGTATATTTACATTTGCTGAAGTGGAATACTATGGAAAGCTGCATGATATTATTGAATTAAACTACCACGAGCATTTTTCTGTTGTTTTATTCAAATGAAAATGGGTCGATTTTATCTGAGGTGTTAAAAGAGATTCCTTGCAATTTACTTCTGTAAACTTCTCTCGCTTGATGGATGTTGGTGATCATGAACTGCATGATCCATATATCTTAGCATCGCAGGCAAAAATGGTATATTATGTGAATGATGTTGTGGATGAAGGGTGGAGTGTAGTTACCCACTTAATAAAAAGAGATTTGTATGATATGGGTGATGAAGTGGAAGATTTGACCTCTGCAATTGAATTTCATCAACAACAGGAAGCAGAATTATTTGTCCATCATGATATTGAAAATATTAGTCTAGCAAGGATGAATGAAGTGGATGAAGCAATGGAGTAGGAAACCGACATGATTGAAGGGGAAAATGATTGTATGTACAATTATTTATTCATTCAGTAACCACTTGTTTCATTTCTGTAGTCATTCATTATCATTGTTATATATATTTTGTTTGTTAGTACTGGGCATCTATTATCATTTTTAATTTTTTTTCTGCATAATTTTTTTGAAATATATATTCTGAACTTAATTTTATTTGATTAAATGACAGGAATGCCACATAATAAGCGGTACACCATTCCTTCTACTTCTGCGACAGATGACGATCCGTCTATCCGCACGACATCTGAGGCAGCAGCTACCTACATCCCTACATCATCTCCCCCTGCACCATCTCTGACACCATCAGTGGATGCCTCATTAGAGGATGAGTCATCGCCTCCCTCTACAGGAGCCTCGGCAGTGGGGCAGCGACACGCCCCTTCCAGTTCATCACGGACATTCTGGAGGGTCACAGTCATAGGTACAAATTTTAATTAAATAAATTTATTGCATTTTGTTTATAGTAATTGTTTTCTCATTGCAGATGAAAACAATGCAACCGTGGAAAAACACGTAAAAAGTTATGATGTTTGGAACATGCATCGCGAGAAGATAGTGGTGCCATTTGATTCTTATGGGGTTCCGACGGATGACGCCGCAGGTTTACTTGGTCAGATTATAGGTCAGCTGGCAGCGGAGCCCATTTCCCTGCCTATTTCATATGATGATTGGAGGCATATGCCTCCAAACTGGAAAAATGAAGTTTATGATTCTCAGATAAAGTAATTTTATTACTTTATGGTTTAATTGAATGTCATGTTACTAATATATTCAAAATGAATTTCTGTATACAGATGTTCTTCCACTTTACCGTTGCTGATGTGATAGCATGGAAGTGGACATTGAAAAATCTTGGAAAAAAATGGAAAGATTTCAAATGGAGGTTGTGGTGTGATGTCAACGATACTTTGTTGACCTTGCAGTAGATGTATGAGAAGCTACCCAGTGGGGTACTGAAAGAACAGTGGAAGGTTTTTCTCGATAGACATCGTGATGAGAAGAAGATGGTATTGAAATGTATATTATTATATTATCCTCATTTTACATTTATACATGTACATGAAGAGGAGATAGACATTGAATACAATACTATTAAATTGAATTTTATTTATTTCAGGATCTCTCAAGACAGAATGCTTCAAACCGGGCAAAGTAGGTCATCCCGCACACTACAGGTTCAAAAAGCTTTTCAAGAAGCCGAATGTCATTGGTAATCTTTTCATTAGTTTAAATATTTATAAGATAATATTATCTATTTAACATATTTAATTGTTGATTTATCTTTGTTTAATGCAGTCACAGAGTTTAGGGCATGACGCATCCCGAATAGAACTGTGGCTGGATGTTCATAAAAAAAACAGATGGAAGTTTTGTTAATGAACCTGCCAGAGAACTTGGGGTATGAAGTCAATTATTTATTATAACAACTTCTTATCAGTTTTTACTGTGTTAATATATATTGATATTTTATTTATAGGAAAGAATTAAAGAAATATGGGATGCCAATCCTGGGAAATCCTACTCAGTCTCCCAGGATGACCCGGTTCCCTGGGAAGGAGCATCCTGGTAGAGTGCGCGGGATGGGTTTGGGACCTATACCATCTGAGGTCTTTCGCATGCCATCAGGGATTTTGGCTACATCTACTCCTACTTATAGTCATTTCATACCTGAAGATGCTCAGAGGGAGATGTCTTCTCTATGAAACACAGTTCACTAGCAGGGGGATCAGATATCTGCTTTGCAGAAAGAGTTGCTTGAAATACATCAGTATATGAGCAGATATGCCCCCAGTGGTAGTGCATCGGGTAGTGGTGAGCAGGTAAATCACAAAAAAATCAAAATCATTTAGTTTGAAAACTTTTATTGGTTTTAAGTTTTATTATAAATATGCAACAATATTTAATTTTCAATATAATGTTCTTACAGGTGGCAGCAGGTGGTGGAGATGAAGGTGGAGAGGGTGACGATGCAGCATCAGATGATGATTAGTAGTATTGTTGATGTGTTGAACAAGTATGATAACAGTTGGTTTGTATATGTGACATTTATGGCACATAGTTTTCACGAAACATTTCCATATATGTAACCCATATTAATACCATTTCTACTATATAGCAGCATTCGGGTAGCCCCATTGTGTAAGCTTGATTCATAAATGGATTGGGTGTTCTGACACGCTGGTCGGGTTGGTTTCATATTTTATGACAAATGTTATGGAGTTTGTGAGTGTGAATCAGATAAGTGTCACATGTGCGATTAAGGTGAATCTAACCTAGTTCTCTTATGAGCAGTTGGTCTATCTCTTCTTTTCATGACTAGGACACTCCTAATTTGGGGAACATCGTGTTAGATATAGTAAAAATGTCCTTCTAGGTAGAAGAAGTGATGGAAGTGTCTTAGAGGTGATGGAAGTGTCTCCAATCTTCTGATAATATTTATACTCTCTTAGTGTACTCTTGCTTAGCAACGAGCATGTCCCCTATCTTTACGTCATCCTCGATGCACTAAGAGAGCATTAGTTATATGGTGGGTCGAAAATGTCTTCTGAGAAAGATTGCATGACTAGTTTCAGTTAGGCTGATTGGCATTTGACTGTTTCTTTATAGTAAGGTCCCTATTATGGCCTCAGAAGTATTTAGTATTTCCCAATTAGAGGAAAAATTCCAATATTATCATTGGAAATATTTGGATATTCTTTATAGGAAATTACAATGGTGGAGAATACTATGGTTCATAATTTTCTGTTAATGTTAAAACCTATGGTGGGGAGCACCATCGGTTGGATGCTTAAAGGGATGATGATGTGATCATTTATCTAGTTGAACGGGCCTAGGTAAGCACCAAAAATATCAAGTTTGGGTGGTATGATAGGTGCACACAGTTTCTCTAAAACTGTGCGAACCTGTAGTAGAAAACCATGTGGCTGGAGTAGGTGAGAAGAAGTTCCCTACACGGGCTGCACACAGTTTTCCAAACTGTATTCCTAGCTCACATGGTTAGTTCCACTTAGGCATTATTATCACACAATTCATTACACATTTGTCACATGGTCAGGGTAAACTATGTGGGGAAACCATGTGATGTAGGATTCCTAAGTAGTGGGAGTCTCACGGTTGGTGTACAGTTTGGAAATTCATATAGCCAAACCATGTGAACTATTCTTAAGGGTGAAATTACCATTTTTTCCATTAATAGGTTAAATGTTTTCACTCCCTTTCTTTCCTCCTCCTTCTCCAGCATTCACAGCTCCCTCCTCTATGGGTTTCTCCACCTCCCTCCATTAGGATTTGATGGTTCTCCTTCATCCATCATCAGATTTTATCACCATCGATCCCTAATTTATCAAGGTACAATATCTTTTCCCCTATTTTTAGGGTGGATGTATGTTTCTTAGATTTCTTCCCTTAGGGATTTTATTTATTTTATTTATTCATTTACTAATATGTATCATGATACCTTCTATATGTATACTATTTTTTAGTTTTTTATCTTCATCTGGACATGAATTCATGGTTTTAAATTGTCATTGGCCTTTTATATTTAGTTTATATTATTCATACAATGATTTGTCTTTCATTTATTGTTGATTTAATTATTGTATGTTGTTTCTCTATTTATTATACCGCTATCCTACACTACCAAGAAGGGGGTCGAGATCCCCATGAAACCTAGGTGATCTCTATATTCTGGTTTGATTTATTTTTCAGGGCAGTGGTGTAGTAGAACCAAATTTTTTTTTTCAGTTCAGCATTTAGCAGCAGTTTTTACCGCCGCTAATTCCATACTTGGTATCATTTAGCGGCGGTTTTAACCACCGCTAATTATATTACGTTTATATTTAGCGGCGGTTTTTACCGCCGCAAAATAGGCGAATCAAATGGCATAATTTTGCGGCGGTTAAAACCGCCGCGAATAAAAAAGTGTGGCATACCCATAAAACTGCCGCTAAATGGAGAGAAACCGCCGGGAAATGAGGCATCTATGACACATTTTTTAAACCGCTGCGAAATAGAAAAAACCTCCGCTAAAAGATTGCCGACACCATGTTTAGCGGCGGTTTTTTGTAAACCGCCACCAACCCATTTAGCGGCGGTTTAAACCGCCGCTAAGGGCTGCTTTTGTTGTAGTGTTGGTATATCTTCATCACTCTAGGATGTACCACCAAGGGTGTTGAACTAATTCAACACCTATGAACACAGCTCAATGGAACCACTACCTGTCCTGGGATGATGGTGACATTATCTATACCTTTGAAATATATATTCAGTGTTTTAGATCAGAATGTCTGGTCATGAAAAACCTCAAAATTGATATGTCCAAGAAATTCCTCCATCACATGATATGAATGTATATGGTTTGACTCCATTAATAATAGCTAATCCATTTCTCTCTCGTCTAATAATGAAAACTACAATGAGGTTGACTACTCAAAGTCCTCCCCAAACAACTGATAATAAGACTTTCTATTAAGGGAATCAAAAACTGCATTTCCCTTCCCTAGAGTACAGACACTCTCAGGTCATAGTACAGTGGTAAATCATAATGATTCCTCTACCTTGGGTTAATATCAATCTTATTAAAGATGTGTTGATACCAAGAGGTTTTGATTTATAATTAAACTAATAAATAAGACAGTTAATGGGAAGAAGGGGTTTTTATGGTGCTGTATTTTTTTAGTACATAAATCACTTGAAAACGTTTATCCATCCTTATGATGTTTCCAAAAATTATGTTGTAGATAGAAGAAAACCTAATAGGATGATGAAATGAGATTTTATTAGACCGAGACTTTCAAACAAAACAATTCATGTGACTCTTTATTGTTATTCAAAGTATCAAAAATCAGGATTATACTATGATATTAATGATTCTAAATTTATTTGTTCAAAATAAGAATTTTCAAGAACATGTGGTTTTCCAAATATATGTTTCTAAAATTATAGAAAACCTGTGGCAATAATGAATAGATAAATTAAAGTAGAATATGTGGAACTCTGTGTTGATTAGAGTATTTAACATTGATCTTGTCCAAATAAGAAAACTTGTATGTTTAGAATAAATGAAACTTGAGAGTTTATAATAGAGAAAACATATATGTTTTAGGTAGAGAAACCTTAAGAGTTCTAGATATAGTAACATGAAAATATATGGGTAGAGGAAACAATTAAAGTTTACCAGATGGAAAAATATTAATATTACCAAATGATCAAACATGAGTTCATTTGGAAAGAGGTTTATGGATGGAGGATATCCTGGCTTTGAAGTACTATATGAAGAATTTCTTATAAATTTAAATGGTGGTTTATTACAAAGATAATATAAACTTATACATTATGATCAACAATTATTTTAAAATGTTGAAAATTATTTTCTTATTAAAAGTTAATAAAACATACAACCAATTTAAATATGGAGGATAGAAGTAATGGAGACCTAGTGGATCATACAATATGATTATTCTAAACAAGACATTAAACACCTCAATAATCATGAAGGAAAATTCAGGATTCTATAAAGGAACAAATAGAGATTTGAAGAAATATATTATGATGTTATTTGATTCTGATTTATTCAGAGGCTTTGAAGGTAGTCAAATAAATAATGACTTGAGTTGGAAATTCAAATTTAGAGTTCATGCTCCTCCATAATTTTTCATTGAATCTATGAGTATATAAATGGTAATAGGTTAATTATAAATATTTTGTTGAAAAATTTATTTTCCAACCGAGAAGCATGATTGATCCGTTTTTTAGAGTAAAAGACATTGGGTTCTAGATAAAGTGCTATTGTACATGTGGTACTAAGTGAATAAGGGACTAAGTAAATAAGTGAAGTTTCATATAAAAAATTTTCCGATGAACTGGTACAAGATTAAGAATGTGATGTTCTATATGAAGCAGTTTTAGATGAAATGGTATCATATAGAGAAGTTTTAAATTGGGGTTTTCAAGATATCATACAAGAAATATATGAATAAAAAACTAACTTGAAGAAGTTAAAC
Source organism: Viscum album (assembly GCA_963277665.1). Classification (NCBI taxonomy): domain Eukaryota; kingdom Viridiplantae; phylum Streptophyta; class Magnoliopsida; order Santalales; family Viscaceae; genus Viscum; species Viscum album. The sequence goes on from CAUJRU010000078.1 coordinate 382,150, forward strand.
TCTGAAGAATCATTAGTTGTATACTGATGATGTGTTGAAACCTCTTAGAGAAGTTTTATTCTCCTGTTAAAAAATATTTATTATAATATTATCTATTTAAAAAACAAATTCACTATTAATGAACTATAGTGCTATATAAGTGATGGATATACTCTTCTTACTATTATCCAAAAAGACAATTTTCTAATGGATTGTGTGGTATTTAATTGTTTTCAGATCAAGACAAGGACAAGAAACTCCCATTGAGTAGTGAACTTTGTAAAGCCTTATATTTTTTTGGGTGTGCATGTGTGTTGTGTTTTTATATATTCATTTCTCACTAACAATAAGTGGAGGTTATTTTAAAATAAGTATGTGGAAAAACTGTTAATCACTTATACACCCCCACCCCTAAATAATTACACAGATCCTGATAGAACCACATAATTGGTATCAGAACCCATGTACCCTTTGTCAACTATAGTTTAAGTATATATTGAAGGTAAATCTTGTTGTGGATGTTTATAACTAAGTTAATATTAAATGGATTCCTATTTTTCATAGGAATAACTAACCTATTTGGAAGGAAAAGATGATCCCCTATATTTTATCCACTAGATATGATGTTATGGAAGAAACTAAAAATGAATTCACTCCTATTACTAAGGGTTGTCCCTTAGATACAAATAATAATAATGAAGAGTATAATGGATGAAATTTAAATGTTACACTTTCTTGTCTCTCCTAAAGTGAATTTCTGAGGGTAAAAGGAATTATAATAACTAAATCCGACTTGGAAAAGTTCAATAATATTTATGGATGGAATAAAAAAGTTAAAAATGATCAGTTATAGATCTATAGATTAAAGTATGAGGATCTCAAAATAGGATCTTAAGAATTTATTGGTCATTTATATTCAATTTTTAATGGCATTTGTAACCCCATAATTTGTTTTTGTGAGAAACTAGATGATTCGAATTTTTTTAAAAATATTATTATAATTATTTTTAATAAATTCAATGTAAATATATCATCATTAAAAGATACTGATCATAAAACGGTATCTCTATATGATTTCAATAATATTATCATCATATATGATGTGAAAATAGAAAAGGATGTCCAGAAGAAGAAAAATGATGATTGAAAGAATCCTTTCAAAGCTACTAAACCAGGAAAGTGTAATAATGTTTTTTAGGAAGAAGTCTATGACTATGACATAGAAGATGAAGTGAGATTTTTTTTTTGATGAATTTATGTTTTTATTTTCTATAAAGATAAAAAATTTCATAGAAATGTATATATGAATGTTACCTTACATGTTATTTAACTTTATATCCATTAGATATTTCACAATAAACTACCTAAGGATTATGGAAGATAAATATAGTGATGAACAAGATGAAAATTAAAGAATACCATAGAATAATATAACAAAAAATTTGAATTACTTTGGAAAATAAAGGGATAATAATTTCTCTAAATATAAAAAGTGATTTTTTTATAAATGTGAAAATGATTATTTAAGTGAAGTGGTAGATGAACATTTTAGTGATAATGGAATTGAGAAGTTAGTTATTTAAAATTTGAATGATAGGTATATTAAAAATGATGAAAGTAGAATTTTTGAATTATAATAATAGGAATATCATATGGAGTTTATTCTAAAATATATTTGAATGACTTTTTTTCAAACATTTTTAAGGTAAAGAAAGCAAATAAAAAGTTCAAGAAATAAGACCTATCATTAAACAATCAAAAATTGGAACATGAAGGAAAACATAAGTTGTTAAAATTTATTTTTTATCTAAATAATATTATTTATAAATAGAAAATTTATAAAAAATTAATATAATAAATTAAGGTGAAGGTGAGAGAAATTTATTGTGTACAAAAAATACTAGTTGAAACTGAACGAGAAATATCTTACATTCAGAAGTCAAATCAATATGTTGGGGAATAGTCTAAAATATGCGATTCTCAAGTAAATTAGAAAAAACGTATCTTAATATTTTATTATAAGGATGGTATGATTGACAAGGATCCAAATAAGATGAATCCATTCTAAATGACTATATTTGTAGTTTAAATAATCAAATTCCATAATTCATGAAATTTAAAATAATCCAACATCGATACAAAAGATAATACTTATAAAGACTATATTAAGTAGAAAAATAAGTATAATATTAATGGTAAGATGTTTGGACTCGACCAAAAATTAGGTTCGCAAAAACTAACTAATGCTGATGATATAAAACATGATGGAAGACCAGTTCATAGTTCTAGAAAACATGTTATTTTTAAAGATAAATATGTGTTTTAGGGATACTATTAGCACTGTGGAGAATTTTTACACTTAGAAAGGATGTGTTGGTTCATTCAACAACACTACAATTATTCTATGAGGAATTGGCAGTAGAGATATAGGGGGAATCAATACACTCAAAAAGACAACCTGAAATATTAATTTTGAATATTAAAAATAGATTTCAACCACTATAAACCATTTTTGAAATTTATAATTAGGCCAAACATCTTGATAAATGATTCCTTGTAATAATTCCTTATCCAAATAGTTTATATGAATAATATCATTATCATTTTGAGAAGAAAGAGAATTAAAAATCCTTGGTTCATGAAACTATTCTCAGGCCCAAAATAATAACTAACATGGATATTTGATAATGGGTTTTCATCACACATGACTAGATATTTGAATCTTTTCAAAAAATTGAATTGATACAATGGTGGGGCAATGAAATTTGGGAATATTGTGTCACATGGAATCAAATTCATTGGATCTACTCTCTTTGGAAAAGAAAATTTTAAATCTATAAGTTATATATTTGTTAATGGACTGAAATATAATCTGTTGAATGTTTCAAAATATTTTGATGATGTAAAAACTATTATTAATATATGATATGGATTTGTTGCTAAATTTCTTGTAGATAGAAAATTTGTAACAAGAGTACGATGAACCAAGGGAAATCAGTTTCAGATTAAAGTTGAAAAAGGTTCATGTTGTCTAAGCATGATGGAATAGAATCAGTTGTGGCATAATAGGACTAGACATATGTTCCCAAAGAATATGAAAAATCTGATAAATAGAGAATTATTTATTATATTACTGAAAAGGAATGTGTATGCTCCTTAAAGATCATTCGAACTATTAATTATGCTGAATAAAAAAATTGTAAGTTTAAATGTTATTTTGAAAAGAATGGAATTTTTCCTGAAATTAATACACTATACACACCATAAAATAATGGTATTATTGAAGTAATGACTGTAAGTTTGATTGAGATGGCCCAATGTATGGTGATAAAACATTATACTTCACTAATCATTTAGAGACAAGTTATTGGAGTAGTAGTTCACATCCAGAATCATTGTGTTTATAGGAAAACTCTGATATTACTCCAAATGAGATTTATTAAAAAGATACCATATATTTGAAATAATTAATAGTGTTTGTGTAACACCCCAAGAAATTATAAAATATAACCCTTCAAATATATTTTTTTGATAGCTTGTGATATACAAACCCCCATGTATAGATGAACTATAATATTGTATACCATTATAACCTATCCATTAAATTGATGGATATTATTATTATTAAAAATATTTTTTAAAATTTATGGTATATACATGTATAAAATAAATTCTTTAGTTATCAGATGTTTACAAATAAAAATAAAATCATTTTAATGTAAAAGAGATATTTAAAAAATTGTTTTTATGTACGTAATGAAATTTAACACAATGATATCAATAAATAAATTTTTGTGATTTATTTAAATGAAATATATATATTATATAGTCACTAAAATGTTCAATTCTGAAAATAATCATGCACAATGGTGGTGTGGGTGAAGTTATCATTTCATTTTCTCCCACTGCACAACCCATCGATGTTGTTGTCAATTGTTGATTCCTTGGGTGGTTTACGTTGATCAGATGAGGATACTAAGAGCTTTCAATCAGATTATTTTCCTTTAATCTATGTGATTCTAGATCTATCATTTTTGTTACATTCATGTTTTATTGTTTAGGCCGGTGAGGGGTTCATGTGATATTATAGAGTCTTTTTTCAAGCTCCACAAGATCTATTCGTCATTCCATCTATAAGGAAACTTGTTATAGGTGTACAGGAATAGTCATGTGGGAAACAAGGAGGGGTTTTTGGTGGTGTAAAGGGGTATTTTTATCCATAAGGAGATATTTTAGTGGTTACCCAACGGGTTGGGTTGTTGGATCTAGATTCCACTCCCATTATACCTTCTTCTTTTCAAATCTGAATAACACGCCTCACATGCTTGTTGTTACATTTCAATCCCACCTATTTCCATTTTAAATTGGACTTCTTCATCATTTCAAGGGATTTTGGATCTACCTTTACACCTTATGGGTTCTCACCCACCACCCTCTTTTCTCCTTCTAAGCTCCCTAGAGGATTCTTCTATGGGGTTTTGCGGATTTCAAGCATTATTAGGTGGATCCTTGGGGTTAGATTTGGAGGTGAAGAGTTCAATGGTTGATAATAAATTTTTTAATTCAGTGAATGAGGTAAGGGAATATTCCCCTATTCCTCATATTTCTCAAATAAATATGGTCTCCTTAAAATAGGGACTTTTAGAGGCTCTGTGGTCCCCTAAAACTTATCTAGGGAAGGCTAGTTTGGTTTCTTCACATATAGCTTCATCCTCTTCGGGAACTTATTCTTAAGTAAAAGAACCAATTGTTTTGAAATGTCCAAGGAATTCTCCTACCTCTAAAGGTGCTCTATGTTTGAAGTATTTGTCTCCCATAATTAATAGTCTTCACCTTACCCATGAAAGGTCTAGAGAGACACATTCTTCTTGTTTAAATTCTATGTTAACCAGATTTATTGGTCATAAGGCATCCTCTCTTGTTTTTAATTCATCCCTTAATCATTTGGAACACTAGAAGCTTGGGGTATCGGTTTAAATGTTACTTCCTTTCTAATTAGTATCTTCATCTTTATGCTTCTATGGTTATTTTTCTGGAACCAAATCACCATGTGAATCATGTTGGCGCTATCCCTATAATGTTGGGTTTTTGAATTTTTAGCGTGGATCTCTTTATAATACACAAATTTGGATTTTTTTTGAAGAATATATTTATAGTGGATTTCAGGGATTCCACTACTCAACATAAAAATACTAAGGTAGTGGTGCTTTTTTTCTCTTCTCATTAATCTATAAAAAATTTGATGTTATAAGAAGAACAGAGTTATGGAAATATAAATCTAATTTCCAAGTAGTTAAGTTATCATGGTTCCATCATGGTTATTTTAATACCATTATAGTGTCTACTGAGAAGAATGGTAGTATGGATTTTTCATGTAAGGTTATATATGACTTCATATAATTCCTCACCTTCAATGGACTCATGTATATGGGTTTTTTGGGTAATAAATTTACCTGGTTCAATAACTAGAGAGGTATCCAAATAATTTGGATTAATATGGATCAATATCTCTCAAATAATGAAGGTGATAATTAATTTCCTCATGCTTCAGTTATACTCCCTAATCAGTCACTATATGATCATTACCCATTATTAGTGCACCTTAAGAGGTTTTGGAAGTATGTCATAAAATTTTTTCTACTATAGTAACTAGACTCATCTTGAAGGATTCCTCTAGGAAGTTAGAAGATCCTAGTAACATCCATCATGGGATTCCTTCTGAGAAGGGTTGTCTAATTGTCATCAGCACATGAAAAAAGACATCTAATGTTGTATTTTTAATATACCATCCACCTATAGTTTGGATGATTTAATATATGATACTTATAAGCACTAATAGAGTCAACAAGATATCTTGTATGTTGATATTTTTTCCATTTTAGTAGGGAAAAAAATTTGTTTAAAAACTTTTAGACATTTAATGATTCAACAGGGACAGGTCTTGAGATATTTTGATTAGATAGGGGGATAAAAACACATACATTTTTAGGGGTGTGTAAATTAAATGATTGTATCTAAAAGGATAAATAATTAATCTTGATGATGGTTTGTTTACAAAAAAATCATGTTGTTGTAGGGAACCATAAAGTGGAGAACATCAGGAATCTGTTGGTGGGTTAGGACACTTTCAATGATGTGAGGAGGTCAAAGTTTTCTAGATATATTAGAGTTCTGAGTACCATTACCTTTCTGGTGCAAGGCAGGGATAATGAGACCATGAGTGTTATTCCAGAAGAGTAGTAGATCGAAGAGTCTATGATCAGCATAAATCTAGAAAGTGACACAAGTCCCAATAGGTTTACAAGTTCCCTCTATGATTTCTATATGGGATGTTATCAGGGTGAAAGTCGTTGAAGTGGTGCATGATTTTTTTCAAAGGTGTGACTGTTATTAGGGGATTGTGTTCCTAAAAATGGTAATTATTCCAATAGTTATGGATTCATCCACAATCAACCAGTAAAGTCCCATTTTTCATTGTAATCTTAATTATAAAATTCTTTCTTGACCCCTAAGTAAATATATCCGGAAGTTTCTTCCAAGGTTTATTTTTTAGGAACTATATGGTTTTTTCTAGGTCTATATCATCCAAGGGGACATTATTATTACTAAAGATATGGTTGTGGAAATCAATAAGAGGACTATTGGATCCAATTTCCAAATTAAAGTATACATGGATAAATATTATTATTATCTCGATATGGGAATTATAATGAGGGTAATGAGGAATTTGGGAATGTTGGAATAGTTTTATGATCTTTTCTCAGATGCAATGCATCACAATGGATTTCTATTTTCACCCTGGGTAATGTTTTTGGATTATTGAAATATTTGTGAAGACTTAGGTGTGATGATATGGATTCACCCAGCCTCTTCAATTTGACCATGGAGTCTCTTTATAAGAACATTCATTAAGGCATGGAGGAAGGTATTATCATTCATTTTATTAAAAGTACATGGAATGAAATGGGGTCCCACTCAATGTTTAATGATGATATGTTTTTTTCTATCAATGTAATTCAATGGTCTATTTATGGTTTCGATAAAATTATGGAGTCTTATATCATTTGGTGTGAGTAAAGATAAATGAGGACAAAAGAAGCATGTTATTTTCAAAAAATTATTAAGTAGGCATGTTAAAATCATTCAATATAGGCTTTTCATATAGAAGGATTCTTTTTTGATGGTCTACCCTGGAGCCCCCATCTCGGACGGTAGGATCCAAATTATTTTGATTGATGATATTATCAATAATATTAGAGGGATTTTCCATAACTTGAAGAATAAGTTTCTACCTTTTTGAGGGAGGATCAAATTGGTTAATAGTGTCCTCACCTCCATTAAAATTCATGTCATTTCGATCACCACATCTCCCATGGGAACTATCAACAACATAGAGAAAAAAATTATGTCCTTTATCTGGGACACCAACCAAGTTGAAAGATGTCATATGGCTTCATGGAAGAGACTTGGAAAACTAATTGAGGTTTGGGGGATCAACATAAGCATCATCAATGAGATCCATCAAATCCATGTATTCTATGTTTTCTTGAGACATTATCGAGGGTAGTTTTTCATGATAGATATTCAAACATAACATATATGGTTTACACTAAAGAGAATGGACCGATGAAACTTGGAGGTTGTCTAATATTGAGAGATGTATGATTGAATAGTGGAGCCACTAAATGATAAGGTGATATTGGTGGTGGTATTTGGATACATTAGCTATCATAAGGATAAATGGGTTGCTACATTCCCCTTATTCTACTCATAGTTCCCAATTCCTAATATTACAATCAGAGAAGAAATGATCATTCTTATTTTTATCAACACAACACTTGATAAGGATCAAAAAGAACTGAATGTGAGTAGTTGTTTATGAGTGAACCTTATAGTTATTTTTTCATATTTTTCATCTGGTCATTTTTTAGAAAGCCCTTCCAAGTGTGATTTCTTGTAAATAATAAACTATATGAGTTGGTTTCCAAGATCTGGTGTAAATATATCCCAATGAAATAATTTTTCTGTTTTGAAATTTCAGAAATTAATCTATCCATCTAAGTGATTATATACAAAAGACAGGGGGTCTAATTGGATTTATTTTGTCAGTTTTTGGCTTCTCTTAGTTCGTAAATAGTTTGGAATATCATTGTTAGAGGTGAATGAGATATTGTTTTGGTGTGGATCATTATCAAGATGTTCATGGGGATCACACTTCAAGGGGATTCCATTATGATTTTTATATCATTTTGGTTTCAAGGCACTCGAAAATGGATTGTCGATGTGAAAATTTGTGTTATAGTTTTTTGTATTATTGTACTATATTATCTTGGATAACAGAAACTCCATGAGGAATAGTAAATTGTCCTAGACTTCAATTATAATGTTCATTGTTAATTACCTTGTGGCGTAGATTCATTTTCTCATTGTTGGAAATGGGTTTTCTATTTCACTAAGGGGGCTCCTACTAAGGAAATCCATTCCATATCTGGGTAGAGAAAACTATGGTTGGGGGATGTGGGTTATATGGTCACCTCCAATTTTGAGGGTAAATCATAATGTAGATGGATCTTGTGAGAAAAAGGATATTGGAGGGGTTAGACTAGTGAAAGGTGATAGGGGCTCCATGTTTCTTAGCTTTAGTATTTTTTATGGCCCACATAATTCAATTGGGGAATAAGTGAGGTACATGAACAGTGGTATTTTAATTTTTTATCTTTATATGCTTAAGATTTCAATGGTTGGATTTGACTCTTATATTTGTTTCGTGTTTCTTTTCAACAAAACTTCCATACTATGGTATCTTTATTTTCTTATCTTATCAGGGAATACATAATGATCCTGAATCAAGGAATTGAGGTCAAACCCATATTGAGAGAATTGAATTTTTTAGTAGATACCTTGGCCAAATGATCAATTTCTATTCAGAGAATTATTGTTTTTCATTTTATTGTATCTATCCAATAATAGTGTAAGATTATTGTTAGTGGTGACCCCCTCGGCCTCCACCATTTCCCCTCCCCTAACCCATCTTCTCTTTTCAAAAAGATAATAAAAAGTGAATTTTTATTAAGTAGATAAATAACTGTGTTCCAAAAATTTTATAGATTAATAAAACATATTCAGGATATGTGAAAGGTTTAGGTTTTAATTCCTTTTATTTCATGTTGTTTTCAATGTCAAATTAAATGTATAGTTCCAAAATTGATATTTACGATATTTTATAATAAATATTATTTTATTAAATAATATAATATTTATAAAAATCATTTTGTCAACAAAGTGAATGGAATATGGTTCAACATATCAACCATGGTCCATTTATGATTAAATTTTATATTTATGGTATCATTCATAACACATTAATATTGAAATAGTTTTTAGGATTGTTATGGTCAGAAATTGTTAATCAAGGGGTTAATAAAAAAGATAAGATTTAAATGACACTAAACCTATATAAAATTTATTGGATGAATATATTTCAATATAAAAATATTTTTATTTAAATATCTTTCCATTTAGAAAAATTTTTCTTGATAATTAATTAAGTATATTTTAATCTTTTAAATATTTCCCAAGGTTTCATTCCTCTCTCATATAAAAAGGCAACACTTATCATTTTTTTACAAAGAAATTAAGCTTCATATGTGAACCAGACCCTACCCATTTCTCTTTTAAACATTATTATCCATGATTTATATGGTTTTTTTTCTTAAAATATCATTCTAAGGGACCTTACGAAAGGATCTAAAGGTGTCCACTGAAAGAGAGGCAATAATCTTACCAGACATCCTTCAATTTATATATTAATATGATTCCTCTATATCTATAGTATAAATAATTAAATAATAAATTATGTTTAGTCAATATTCCTAAATTTTATTAGGATCATTAAACCATCATTATCCACTCTATATTCCATCAAATGGAATGTGAAAGTATGGCCCATGCGTATGTGTGGACTACCACCTCCCCATAGTGAAATAATTAATTTTACATCACCATATTTCATTGATGGTTATTATGATGGGTTTAAATATTATAAATTATATTAATGAAATAAATATTTTTTAATTATAATATCACAACATACATTTAATATTTCATTCCTTTGGAATGCGATCTTGTTTCTCATGAGTATATGTGGATTACCACCTCCATGAAGTGATGTGATTTGTTTTTCATTTTGATTTTACATGATGTTAATAAGGATGGATATAATGAATATATATTATATATATGATATAATAATTATTCATTAAAGTTGAATTATTATTTACATTTTTTTTTATATTCCTTCAAAAGTGAAAATAGAGATCATGAATACACACAGTCTATCCTCTCCATGAATGGTGAAATTAATTTTTCTATATGTATTGTTTTATGTGTTAAACTATATATATAAAAATAATGAATATATGTGAAATTAATATCATTACTAAGATTTGGAAATTTTGGAAATATGATAAAAATATATGGAATGGGACTTCCAACCAAAAAATGCATAAAAAATGAAGTAGTTATCACTCAGAACTGTGATTTTAATAAACAATTATTAATAAATGAGTGACAAGATTTCATAATTAAATAATATATGGTATGATATATATATTTATGGATCTATAAAACATGTAAAATAAATCATTATTTATTATACATTTGGTTTTCATGTGTATAACAAAATACAAGACTTCATGTAAAGGAATTATGTTTCAATCCCTTTTTATCGATATTATTTCTGATTAAATTTCCATTGATGAAATTTTGTGATCCTTATATGCTGAATCCTATTTAATGTTCCTATCTTATATTTATTCATGTAATTTCCCGGTAATAGTACCATTTCTTCTATTTAGTATTTAAAGTAACCAAAATATTTTTTAAAGAAAAAACATACTTTATTTCATATTTGGTATTAAATATTTTTCTTCAATGTACATATTTTACCTAAAATATTTTCAAATTTTTTTATTATTCTACTATGAATATCTAAATTCAATATTACAGATTTTTTAATTTAAAAAAATCAAATTAATCTTCAGGTCATTTTATGAATGAGGTACTTTTGACTTTTTACCAGAAACGTTAAAAGAAAACTGTTTTTTAATATAATTACCATGAATGGAATTTCCCAATAAATTGATAACTCAATGTCTTGAAAATTCATTTACAAGTTTCCATGGTTCTTTAAAACAATGTGTTCCCTGATATTTTGTAAATATCTATATTTTAAATAAGGTTTTTCAAAATTAAATTGGTGTTTTTTTCAAGAAATTTTCCATTGATATTTTAAAGGAATTGTTTTCTATGATATCATCCATTGATGTTAACTATGGTTTACTAGGTATATGATCCAATTGTTCAATCCTTATTCCTTTTATTGATGGTTTTTTATTATGATGATGAGATTTTTATATAACCCGTTAATTTTTCATGGGTTATGCTATGATGAATTAATGATAAGTTTATGAAACCTATATTATTTGAATGAGTTAGGACGTGATGATATAATGAATGTCTTATGATTATGTGGTGCACATGTTAATGAATGTAATTATGTGATGGATAGTGCAAAAATTATATATCCCTCCAATTCTATGGATAAATTATTATGTCTCTTGTGTTAATTATGAGATGTAAGTCGATGTGCGTGATCCACTCTATGAAACATGACGACCCACTTAATACACTATAGGATGCAGCTTGGGATTCCTAATTAATTATGATATGGGAAAAAGGTAGGGACATATGATCCACTTTGATTTGATCATCTCAGTAGTTAACCATATTAAATAAAAATTTATACCAATGTTAGTGCCACAATTTTATGAAATTAACTTTTGATTCGTGAATTATTTATACTGATTTCTCACTCTTATGATTCATGTAATTTGAAATGATAATTTTTTATGCTATAAAGCATTTTATTTATACATGATAGGTTGGTTATGAACATTTTATGTCATAATTATGATCTCATACCCTTATTGTTATCTTATGATTTCATATAATCACTAATATATTTCTATGTTTTGTAGTTCCTTGAAATTTGTGTCTAGTTTTAAGAATCACTGCTTCCAAGCGGTTTCCATTGGATTTATTCTTGGGAACGGAAACACCAAAAAAAAATTATTCAAAATAGACTTTCTTTCCAAAGGTAGACATTCACTAAGTTTGAACATTACGATACTTAAGAACCTGCATTGGTCCTTTGTATGGGAGGATGGACTAATCACACATTTTTTGGGGGGAGATATTGTCTTCTACGGGACTCCCTTTATAAATTATTATATTTTCATGGATCCATATTAATTTAACAATAATAACATAAGTTTAACATGGAATTTTCAATCACTTATAAACATGTGTAAAATTTGGAATCATTCATATGTATTCGAGGTTCACCATCAATGTTATCCTCTCATATACTACATGGAGATTCATTAAATCATCATTATAATGATACTGGTTTTTATTCCAATTAGTGGGGCACTATGGAATTTCATGTCATCCATAAAGTTGAAGGTTAGTTTTTATATTTGGATTGTACCCATAAAATGTGCTATCTTAGTATTGTTGTAAAAGGAATCAAATCCATCGTATTATAGAGCCACTTAATAGGACACATCATACCTTTTAATGTCATGTGATAAGGACATAATTGTACAGCTTAATGTCTTGTGGTAAGGATATATATGAAAAAGGTTCTTAGTCAAAGTTTGGGGTGGGACGTATGCCGAAGAAGCCCCTGAAACATGGAAAGGATATGTGTTTCCATGTAAGATTAGAAACTATTGGAAATATGGACCAAGAATAACATGGTTGATTTGATGTTTTGGGTTTGAACCTCACGGAGGATTCCTACGTATCGCATTTGGATGGGAATCAAATCCCATGTAGTTCGATGAATCGCATAGGAGAGTGTAGTCCATTGAGAAAAATGATTTTGTGCATAATTCCTAAAAATATTGCCTTGATAATTTGGGGTTTTAATTTGGGGATTATTCCTAAGGAGGATTCCCAGATTAAACGAATTAGAGTTGGATTCTAAAACAAGATATTCATTGAGCTCAGGCCCTACGAAGGCTTCATACGTATCCAAATTATGTTGGGAATCAGAGATCTCTTAGTTCATTAAATATGGGGCTTATGCATGGAAACTACCCATTTGACGAGACATGATTCGGTGAAATTTTTTGGAAAGGTACCCTTTTGAGCTTGGGTCTTCTGTTAGTCATCCTATGTATCCACGTTTGAACAGGAATTAGAGTTCTCGTAGTTCACGAATTTTTGAAAATATTGTGATCATGAAAAATCTCTATTCCCACATTAGTCAAGATTGGTGTGAGAAACAAGAGGATGTCAACGATTCAAAAACATCACCCACACTTCTACTCCTCCGCTGGTGAAAGAGGGAGCACCTATGGTGGCCTAAGTGAAGGAGAGCGAGGTGACCTAGGAAGAGGGTGAGGCAACGATCCCTCCATCTTTTCTCTTTACATTGGAAAAGGGTCCAATGAAAGGAAGGAGGGATGAAGGTTACAGGATTACATATGGATGGATGCCTAATTGAAATTGGTTGGGGATTACTCCTAAGGAGGATTCAAATTTGAGATCGGTTTGGGCTTACTCTTAAAGAGGATTACCATTTGAGATTTAACCTAGCATAAGAGTCAGGTGTGGTTTGAGTAGTTTCTTGAGGACTGTATCGACTCAAGGTACTCGAGAAATCCATCAACTGAATCCAAACTTGTAATAAGTGAAAGGATCCAAGAGGAGTATATCAACTCAAGTCACTTCATTGAGTGTGATAGAGTGTATGAAATCCTGATATTCCAAGGTTGGATGATGGGACACATAAAGGGCACAATGAAAAATGTCATTTCCCATACCTGAAAAGTTCGTGGTGCGACTGTACATTTTTAAATGGGTTCAGTGATGGAAGAGAAGGGTCTAGTATTATTCCCAAGTTGGGTTGTAGGGTCACATCCCCCATATTATGGACTAGTGGGGGTCACGTAGGTGCTCCGCCAAGGTGCCTCGCGTAGGTTCTCCGCATAGCTCCCCCGCATAGGTGCTCTGTGTGGGTGCTCTATGTAGGTGATCTGTACAGGCCTTTGGTGCAAGTCCTTAGTGTAGCTCCATATGTTCTATACCCTAATGGGACTTGTAACCACTTTTCCCACTTTAATTATCTCTTCACCCATGTTTTAGAGAGCCACTGAGATCATTTTGGAGATTTGGGAGAAAGAGCTACACAATGGGTGCTTTGGGACTTCTTCCAAAGTTTTCTATCTTTGCAATGGGGAGCCCAAGGGTCCTATTTATAGGCAAGGAGTGGACTTGGATAAAGGTAAGTTGTCTGTGCAAGTCCTATGTGTAGGCCTCCTCATAGATCTTCTTCGTAGGGGTGTAGAAATTATAGTACTGCCTAGGTCCTCCATATAGGTCCACTGCGTAGGTCCTCCGCGTAGGTCCCTTTGGGAAATTTATCCTTCTTCTGAGTGCCATAACGTTTGATACATAAGTCTATTTGGGATCCATGACCTATCCAATCAAATATCTCAAAGAGATATACACTTCTTTAGGTGGTGAATCCAACATGTATTTCCAAAATGAAACTTGGAAATTTAATTTATTGTGTCGACACCTTTTCATTATCTATCTTAGAAATCCACATCCTACTATTGGATGGGGAAATAATTCAACTTATTCATCAGGAATGATGTGGTATTTTGGCACATAGAAATCTAGTATACATCTTCTTCTTTTCTGGTGAAAACATCTTTACTCATAATTGGAATTTGTTGCCTGTGTGTGAATCATACCTTCAATCTACGGAATAGTGCATGGAACATATTTCATGGTGTCATCAAAAGATCCCCTTATAATTTGATTCATTTATAATTAGAAGAATCTTGTTCTAAGGTAAAATCAGGGAACATTGATGGATTCCAAATTCATTCTGTAGATTATGGAGCTATTTTAGGTTTTTAAGGATGCTCTAATTTTTTCCTAAGCCATGGGGCCTAGGGAGCATAGGACGACTATTGCTAGGGTCATATGGAAAACACTAAAAACATTATGTCTTTTGACTTTTTATTGCTCAATATTACCTAAGTCCTACAAAATGTATGTTTAGGGAGATAGGACTCAATTTTTTGTTCAGATTTCCCTTTATGGGTTCAAAATCTGGTGAGTACCACATCTCTTATTGTTAGTAGTTTAGAGTCATGCATATTAGACTAGAAATAGATAATGTTTATGGTCAAACTACTTTGACCATAAATTTTTAAATTAGATTCCATACAATACTCTGTGGCTATGAATTACTCAAATATTAGTTAAATATTTCAAAGGGGAATCTTGATCCGTGATTTCGATGGTCACCAAATCAAAAACTTGAATAAACATAAGAGAAGTATCTTCCATGAATGAAGTTACTGATATTTGAAAAATCTGTTATGAATATTATTTTATATAGGGCCAACTAAGGAATATGATTCATATCCAAATAGTATCATCTTTTGACTAACAGGCTTGTTTTGTAGGAACATTTTTTAAAATTCCACCTAAGGTCATGTACTGCATTTTCAGAAGAAAGAGATCTCAAGTGTTTGAAATTTTATTGTTGATAAAAAAGGGAATATATGATTTGGGTGACTCAAGACCAGAGTGGGTGGTTTTTCCAAGGAATGGAGCATTGATAATAAAGGATTATCTATGTTGAAATATGTCATGAATAGGAAAATCATTTCTATAAAAATTTGGTGTAAATGGAATGGTTAAAAATTTTCAGAAAGAGTATTTTATGATATAAAACTGTGCAGTTTTAAGTCAGGTAGCGAGGACATTGTACTGTGCAATTTTAAGTCATGTAGTGAAGACATTATACTGTGCATTTTAAGCCATGTAGTGAGCACATTGTTTTGTGTGGTTTAATTTCATGCAATGAGGAAGTTGTGTGGATTTAATATAAGGTCTTTAGATTTGACCAAAGGTATGACACTCTCTCAATATCATTATAATTTATTTAGAAAATTGTACCATATTTCGGTATAGATGGGAAAATTGTAAACTATGATTTGGGAATTTTTGGAACCAAGTAATGATATGGGAATATGGATAAAATCATTAGAAAAAGTCTTCTCCAAGGGAGAAGGTACTGTAACGCCCCGACCCCAGCTACCCAGAGTCGGTGCATTACTTCGTAACATTGGCATGATCACAAAAGATCAAGTCTCGAAAGACCGATTAGTTTAGTAGCCTTGGAAACACTAGATACATTCATAAATGTTACATTACATCACAAAGTGAAAAACTATAATAACATAGTCTCCATAGTCCACACTTCTATCCTCTTCGGACTATCCCTGTAGGTCATTCATAAAATATTTCTTCACATCCTGGAAAATATTAAAACATTGAAAGGGTTGAGCTCAGATGCTCAGTAAGGATAACAATATTGTGGAAGCTTTCATAAATAAACATTAAAATTTAAGGCAATGTATAACTAAAACAAAAGCCTTTTAAACATGAACTTCAACATAATATGGAAAAAGTACAATGAGATAATTCCATTTACTTCTTCACATGGATATTCTACTGGTCGAATAATCACATGAAATATCATTAACCACTTTCATAATGATGGAATGTATAATGCCAGACATTCTGAAACATTTTGTCAAGGCCTCGGCCAAGACGTCTAAAATGATTAAGGCCTCGGCCAAAACCATAAATCAAATTGGGAAAGGGCCTCGGCCAATTCCACGTCTAGTTGTCTCATGAGACCTACCGATGCATCGAGGAGCTATAGCGGGCTCCACCCGTCACTTATTAAGTCCAATACATTCCTCATATGAATAGGTTTAAACATATCATAAACCATAACATAATTGTATCACATAAAACATGCATAAAGGAAACATAACATTTCCACATTTCAATCACAAGATATCAATACAACACATTTATATAATAAAAACACTTTCAAAACCATTTTCAATACCAAAATAAAAGAAAGTTAAAACTTTGTATTTATTTTTCATTAAAAAAATGATGGCTTGTAGAGGAAGCCGAAACTCAAATAATGGTCACGGCGACGGAGAAGTCGTTGTCTCCGCATAAGTACGGAAAGAAAAACATTCCCTTTTGTCGTTTAGCAAAACGCTTTGTATAAAAAAGATTCCTTTTGAATAAACGTAATAGTCAAAGGGGTTTATACACCGTATAAAAGAAAGTTGTGTATAAAACCAAATATGCCTCAATGAAAGGGGATTGAGACGAAGTCCTTAAAAAGATCATTTTTAAAATAAAATAGATCTATTAGGTTTATTCACTATAGGTACACATAAATAAAGTAAAAATACAAAATAGGACATAATAATATCATGACATAATTTGAAAGTAGGAGATTAACCCAAAGAATGGAAGTTGGGTTAAGAAATTCCCTTACCTCGTGTCTGACTTGACTCAACCGTTCTTTAACCTCCTGAATAATAAACTAGAGTTAATATATACCTTATTAAGAACCATTTTTAATTTCATTATCCTTTTTATATCACTAATTACAATGTTATGAACATTATGTAATTATTTAAGTTAATAACTGTCGTTTTGTCGATCTTTGGTACTTGAGTCAACAATAAACTTCTTATAATTACAAGTTGTTTATGTGGTAGAATATCCATTATCTCCAGAATTATATTCATGATTTAGATGTCATATATATCTTATATATCCAGTATATACATTCATTTATAATATTACGTAACATTTAGAGGTAAGAAATGAAATGCACCGTTCATGGAGACGGTAAGCCTTACGTACGCATGAACGCTACTTTCATTTCAATTTCATATTTAATGGAAAGAAATCATAATGATATAAATTTATAATATAATTACAGTATAATATAGTGTATAATACCATTTACTCCATCCTTTATACATCCCACATATGGCATTAATGATTCAAATCACTTTGAGGGGGCGGTAGTCCGCACTTCCTAAAATGAAATTATCGCGTTTTACCCATAATGGAAATCATAAAGTATGCCATAAATGAGAAATAAAGAAGAATAAGTAAAACATAAACATATTATATATCATATATAAAAATAGTGAAATCTTAATGGCCACCTTTGAAGGTGTTATATGAGTGTTGAACAATCATCGTTTCGTGAGGCAGAAATTCGCCATCCACAGAAACCGTATGTTCTTTAACCATTAGATGTAGGTGTGTGTAAGTGTAGCTCGAATCCATCTTATAACAACCTCCTAGTATATTGATGATACTGGTGTTGTTACAAAAGAAATAAATAAAAAGAGTTTAGGGGGTTGGAGAAGAAAAACAAAACAAAACAACATTAGAGAAGACATTACCTCAAAATCGGGTAACTCTTTTTGATTTGAGCCGAAGGCTTCCTTGGGAAGATTTCTGCCCAAAGTGAGGCTTCTAGGAGTAAGAGAGGGAAGTTGGGAGAGTATTTGGGCAGAGGTTGGCCGAGCCAAATGGCTTGAAAGTGTAAATGAGGTGGGAGAGGTGGGGGCCTTCTATAAGAGGAGATGAGGGGCTCTTTTGGAAAGATTGAAATGTTACATTATTACACAATTCTTTTCGGATTCTAAAGGTCCCACACTTATATAATTCGTGGATAAGGTGATAAGAGTTCAAAATATACCCGTCCAATAGTCTTTGGACAAGTGTAAGCCTTGGAGTTTACATTATCTTTTTATTTTATTAAAATCGTTAAATAATGAGGTCATCGCTGCATCATAATGATGTCATAAATAATTTAATTTATTTAATGTCTAACAATTATAAAAAAAATACTATGATGTAGGAAATCTTTTTATCTTTCTAATGAATATTTATAGTCAAAATTTGGACTTGTGTAACCCTACTTAAAAACTGTTTTAGTAAAACAACTCATGTTTGTGTCAATTTAATTTTAACATTAAATAAATATATATTAATGTCATTTTCCAACTAAAGTGGATCCATGGGGTCCCCAAGTTGACCCATGGGTTGTCCTGGTCGTCCATGACTCATCCAATAGGAGTGGGACAAGTGTCATGCTCATCTCATATTATTAAAACATTATTTGTACCTTAAACTACACTAATTACCTCTAATCGCGATTAAGAACTTAAAAGTTACTATTCACCAAAAAATTATTTTAATCTCATTGAACCACATTTTACTTATTAATGACAACCATGTATGTCGGATTTTTGAAAATCAAATCACATAAGTGGTAATATTTCATTTAAACAAAAAATCAGTTATTTAACTACCACTTAGTGGTTTCACTATTCATCAAAAATTGAAGTTTTTCAGAACAATGCCAAGATTTCACCCTAAGCTATAATTGATATTCCAAATTCAAAAATGATGTCTATTTTACAAAATTCCAAACATATAAGTTGCATTAATTAATTTTATAAGTAATTCCCGATGTTACAACAAATAGCGTGTTTTTAAGAAACAATTTATATCAAAAGATTGGCAATTGTTTATGTCCGATTTCAATGTTAAATTAATTCTAATGACCACCATTGGATAAAATGGTAAAAATATATTCTAATTATACTTTAAAACCACTAAATAGTATAATTTATCACTATAAATTATTTTGATTTAAAAAGTTGTTTTTAAGTATTTTTCAGTATTCATAAAATATTAGAAGTTCTCAGAAAAATACCAGAAATTCAACATAGGCTAATTTCGATATTCCGAATCCAAAAATGAATTCCATTTTGATAAATAAAATTTATAAAATTTCAAAAAGTAGGTATTACTATTCACAACGGCTAGTTTAATTCGTTGTGGTGTGTGTTAGAGCTCAAGGTTGCGTACAACACACGCTATTGCATTATTCGATATGAAACGTACCATGGAAGCTTGGGGTGTTACATTCTCCCCTCCTTCAATAAATTGCATCCTCGCAATTTGAAATTTTTCTTTGAAAATAAAAGGTTGAAAAGAGAAAATACCTTTGAGGAAAACCCACATCGGAAATAAGGTTGATAAATATATAACATTAAAATAAAGCAAGATAAGTACAAAGGTCACCCGATATAGCCCATTCTAGGATTCTATGAAAATATGGATATGGAGGAGAAACAAACCATCAAGGTCTGATGGAGAGTTATAGAAAACAGGATTAGGAGAAAGTTTAACCACAAGAAAATCACAAACTTGTGATTGGTTAAACGGTCATTGAATCCCCAGTTGGAAAAGTTAACCGACAACATTTTTGTTTTAAGTTACCTTTTATAATGTTGAGGAATTTATTTAGGAGATTTACTAAGAACGTAAGGGAATATACATACTTGTTATGTATACTTTCATTCGTTAATAAATTTTTACCACAAAACCAACTTTTA
Source organism: Viscum album (assembly GCA_963277665.1). NCBI lineage: Eukaryota > Viridiplantae > Streptophyta > Magnoliopsida > Santalales > Viscaceae > Viscum > Viscum album. The sequence continues at coordinate 402,522 of CAUJRU010000078.1, forward strand.
CTCCAAATGGTAACAGAACTCAAAAATAATCTATTTATCCTAATTGTATAAGGTTCCAAATGTTAACACATACCATTTAGATTAGTAAAATTATTTTGTAATAACCAGGGACTTCCTGTAGGCTAGTGGTAGGAAATAAAGGCTTGTCACACTATGGTTGTGGGTTCGATTCCTGCAGCTTTGTCCGACGCGACGGGTTATGTCCCACCCTGCAGGTTATCCTTTTCCTAAAACTATAGTATCATAATATTCCAAAAATAATCTTCATAAATTTTTTAATCTTAAACATTACTTATCCAAAGATCAACTTAATCCACTCCAACCTTTATAGTTATCCAAAATACCTCTGTCCAGACTTTCTCTAAAAGGTCTTTTAATTCCAAAATCAATTTATCAGATTCCCCAAACAAAGTAAAGTTTCTCTTATTGTCACATACTAAAAATATGATTACCTTCATCATATTAAAACCTTACTGAAACAACAAGTACTGTAGTACAATCCTTATATATATCACATTATTCTTATAACCAGAATATAATCCTTGAGTCTAAAAGCACCAATACATTAATTATTCCGCTTCAACTGTAGTCACAGCATAAGATTGGCCTTGATCCCTTGGCCTTTTCTGAGGTAAGTTTCCTTGACGCTTAGGACATTCATTTGCATAATTCCCCATTTCCCTACAATTGTAGCATTCAACTTTGACAGCCTCATTCTTTCCCTTGCAATCACGAGCCTGGTGACCCTTTTCTCCACATTTATAACAAAATCCCATTCCTTTTAGGCACGTACCAGGGTGATTCTTCCCACAATTATCACATAATGGAAAATCCTTCTTTCCCTTTTTCCCTTTATCTGTCTCTTGTTCCACCGTTCTCTTCTTCTCTTGATTTACTTTGTTGTCATAAGACTTAGAGAATTCCTTTTCTGTCTTGATAGCACACGAGACAATATCTTCGTATGATGAGAAGGATTGTGATACTAAAGCTCGATGGATAAATGGTTTTAACCCATCAAAGAAACGATTAATCTTACTCCTTGGGTTACGTATATAATCGGAAACATGCCTCGCTAACCTTATAAAGTTAGCCTCATACATTGCGACATTCTCATCCTCCTTCTGCCTCAGACTCAGAAATTGCCTTTCCATATCTGCTCGATGGTCACGAGGAAATTATTTTTCTAAGAAAAGCTCTTTGAACTCCCTCCATTCCATATTTGATACATCATCATCTTCCTTTGTGTTTTGAATCAGCGACCACCACTGATCGGCATCTCCAGTGAGGCGGTAAACTGCCATGACAACCTTCTCCCTTTCACTACTCCCCAAGGCATGGAATATTTTCTCTAAGGAATTTATCCTTTGCTCAGCTACTATAGGATTTGTACTCCCATTGAAGGTTGGTGGTTGTTGCCTCATGAAGCGGTCTAACATTGATCCTCCACGTTGCGGATCAGGGTGCTCCATACGAGTAAGGTTATTATTCATAACCTGAGTGAGTTGTCCCAGTATGGTAATAAGTTGATCAGCACCAGTTTTATCTCTAGCTCCACAATAATTATCTTGAGCAGGAGGGCAATCCCTAAACGGAGTGCGTGCATTGATACGGTTTCCATTCCTTCCACTAGGCGCCATTTCTAAACAATGGCATAAACTATATTAGTTTATAAATCAAAATACATAATTCCATACTTGTAAAACACTTAACATAAATTGAACTAATTATGGATATAATCCATAATTATAAAAATGTTTTCTTTGAGGAAGTATATACTCGTAACCCTTCATAGTGGTTTGTAAAGAAAATGGGAATTATCCAAAGCATATCCCCCGGGAGTGTCGTAACCAAGAGTGCAGCAAGGCCCGTTGTCGTGCACCAGTTCCCGTTCGAGTCTAGCTCAAAGTGGTGTTTTCGGGTTTTACCCCTAGGTACATCTGTTCCAGAGCCGCCTCTACCTACTCGTATCCAGACAAGGATGTATTTCTCAGAAAACTCACAACATCTCTACAATACCAAAATTCTAGGAAGTTCTTCTATACTAATCCTCAAATCTATCTTCGGGATATGTGCTCTAATCAGAGTTTATCTAAATATAGCTTCCAAGGTTAGTACTAAACTGCCTCTGATACCAACTGTAACGCCCCGACCCTAGCTACCCAGAGTCAGTGAATTACTTCGTAACATTGGCATGATCACAAAAGATCAAGTCTCGAAAGACCGATTAGTTTAGTAGCCTTGGAAACACTAGATACATTCATAAATGTTACATTACATCACAAAGTGAAAAACTATAATAACATAGTCTCCATAGTCCACACTTCTATCCTCTTCGGACTATACCTGTAGGTCATTCATAAAATATTTCTTCACATCCTGGAAAATATTAAAACATTGAAAGGGGTGAGCTCAGATGCTCAGTAAGGATAACAATATTGCGGAAGCTTTCATAAATAAACATTAACATTTAAGGAAATGTATAACTAAAACAAAAGCCTTTTAAACATGAACTTCAACATAATATGGAAAAAGTACAATGAGATAATGCCATTTACTTCTTCACATGGATATTCTACTGGTTGAATAATAACATGAAATATCATTAACCACTTTCATAATGATGGAATGTATAATGCCAGACATTCTGAAACATTTTGTCAAGGCCTCGGCCAAGACGTCTAAAATGATTAAGGCCTCGGCCAAAACCATAAATCAAATTGGGAAAGGGCCTCAGCCAATTCCACTTCTAGTTGTCTCATGAGATCTACCGATGCATCGAGGAGCTATAGAGGTCTCCACCCGTCACTTATTAAGTCCAATACATTCCTCATATGAATAGGTTTAAACATATCATAAACCATAACATAATCGTATCACATAAAACATGCATAAAGGAAACATAACATTTCCACATTTCAATCACAAGATATCAATACAACACATTTATATAATAAAAACACTTTCAAAACCATTTTCAATACCAAAATAAAAGAAAGTTATAACTTTGTATTTATTTTTCATTAAAAAAATGATGGCTTGTAGAGGAAGCCGAAACTCAAATAATGGTCACGGCGACGGAGAAGTCGTTTTCACCACATAAGTACGGAAAGAAAAACATTCCATTTTGTCGTTTAGAAAAACACTTCGTATAAAAAATATTCCTTTTGAATAAACGTAAAAGTCAAAGGGGTTTATACACCGTATAAAAGAAAGTTGTGTATAAAACCAAATATGCCTCAATGAAAGGGGATTGAGACAAAGTCCTTAAAAAGATCGTTTTTAAAATAAAATAGATCTATTAGGTTTATTCACTATAGGTACACATAAATAAAGTAAAAATAAAAAATAGGACATAATAATATCATGACATAATTTGAAAGTAGGAGATTAACCCAAAGAATGGAAGTTGGGTTAAGAAATTCCCTTACCTCATGTCTGACTTGACTCAACCGTTCTTTAACCTCTTGAATAATAAACTATAGTTAATATATACCTTATTAAGAACCATTTTTAATTTCATTATCCTTTTTATATCACTTATTACAATGTTATGAACATTATGTAATTATTTAAGTTAATAACTGTCGTTTTGTCGATCTTTGGTACTTGAGTCAACAATAAACTTCTTATAATTACAAGTTGTTTATGTGGTAGAATATCCATTATCTCCATAATTATATTCATGATTTAGATGTCATATATATCTTATATATCCAGTATATACATTCATTTATAATATTACGTAACATTTAGAGGTAAGAAATGAAATGCACCGTTCATGGAGACGGTAAGTCGTACGTACGCATGAACGGTAATTTCATTTCAATTTCATATTTAATGGAAAGAAATCATAATGATATAAATGTATAATATAATTAAAGTATAATATAGTGTATAATACCATTTACTCCATCCTTTATACATCCCACATATGGCATTAACGATTCAAATCACTTTGAGGGGGCGGTAGTCCGCACTTCCTAAAATGAAATTATCGCGTTTTACCCATAATGGAAATCATAAAGTATGCCATAAATGAGAAATAAAGAAGCATAAGTAAAACATAAACATATTATATATCATATATAAAAATAGTGACATCTTAATGGCCACCTTTGAAGGTGTTATATGAGTGTTGAACAATCATCGTTTCGTGAGGCAGAAATTCGCCATCCACAGAAACCGTATGTTCTTTAACCATTAGATGTAGGTGTGTGTAAGTGTAGCTCGAATCCATATTATAACAACATCCTAGTATATTGAGGATACTGGTGTTGTTACAAAATAAATGAATAAAAAGAGTTTAGGGGGTTGGAGAAGAAAAACAATACAAAACAACATTAGAGAAGACATTACCTTAAAATCGGGTAACTCTTTTTGATTTGAGCCAAAGGCTTCCTTGGGAAGAGTTCTGCCCAAAGTGAGGCTTCTAGGAGTAAGATAGGGAAGTTGGGATAGTATTTGGGCAAGGGTTGGCCGAGCCAAATGGCTTGAAAGTGTAAATGAGGTGGGAGAGGTGGGGGCCTTTTATAAGAGGAGAGGAGGGGCTCTTTTGGAAAGATTGAAATGTTACATTATTACACAATTATTTTCAGATTCTAAAGGTCCCACACTTATATAATTCGTGGATAAGGTGATAAGGGTTCTAAATCTACCAATCCAATAGTCTTTGGACAAGTTTAAGCCTTGGATTTTACATTATCTTTTTATTTTATTAAAATCGTTAAATAATGAGGTCATCGCTGCATCATAATGATGTCATAAATAATTTAATTTATTTAATGTCTAAAAATTATAAAAAAATACTATGATGTAGGAAATATTTTTAGCTTTCTAATTAATATTTATAGTCAAAATTTGGACTTGTGTAACCCTACTTAAAAACTATTTTAGTAAAACAACTCATGTTTGTGTCAATTTAATTTTAACATTAAATAAATATATATTAATGTCATTTTCCAACTAAAGTGGCTCCATGGGGTCCCCAAGTTGACCCATGGGTTTTCTGGGTCGGCCATGACTCATCCAATAGGAGTAGGACAAGTGTCATGCTCATCTCATATTATTAAAACATTATTTGTACCTTAAACTACACTAATTACCTCTAATCGCGATTAAGAACTTAAAAGTTACTATTCACCAAAAAATTATTTTAATCTCATTGAACCACATTTTACTTCTTAATGACAACCATGTATGTCGGATTTTTGAAAATCAAATCACAGAAGTGGTAATATTTCATTTAAACAAAAAATCAGTTATTTAACTACCACTTAGTGGTTTCACTATTCATCAAAAATTGAAGTTTTTCAGAACAATGCCAAAATTTCACCCTAAGCTATAATTGATATTCTGAATTCAAAAATGTTGTCTATTTTACAAAATTACAAACATATAAGTTTCATTAATTAATTTTATAATTAATTCCCGCTGTTACAACAAATAGCGTGTTTTTAAGAAACAATTTATATCAAAAGATTGGCAATTGTTTATGTCCGATTTCAATGTTAAATTAATTCTAATGACCACCATTGGATAAAATGGTAAAAATATATTCTAATTATACTTTAAAACCACTAAATAGTATAATTTATCACTATAAATTATTTTGATTTAAAAAGTTGTTTTTAAGTATTTTTCACTATTCATAAAAAATTAGAAGTTCTCAGAAAAAAACAAAAAATTCAACATAGGCTAATTTCGATATTCCGAATCCAAAAATGAAGTCCATTTTGATAAATAAAATTTATAAAATTTCAAAAAGTAGGTATTACTATTCACAACGGCTAGTTTAATTCGTTGTGGTGTGTGTTAGAGCTCAAGGTTGCGTACAACACACGCTATTGCATTATTCGAAGTGAAACGTACCGTGGAAGCTTGGGGTGTTACATTACCAATATTTTAAAAACCTGTTATGGGGTTGTATTATGCAGAGCCAGCTGGGGAATATGTGGCATAGCCAAATAGTGTCATCTTTTGACTAACATTCCTGTTATGTAGGAAACTTATAAAAAGACACCTAAGGGCACATACAACATAGTCAAGTAAAAGAGATCTCAAAATTTTGACAATCTATTGCTAAAACCCAATGACAGTTCATGGAGATTCAGATTTTCCAATGCATAGAGTTTGGTTAATGAAGAAATGTACCTGAATATGAAAAGGGTATTTCCAGTCATGATTTCCAAATAATCAAAAGAATAAGATTTCTATGAATGTATGACCCAAATGATGGAGGTATGGTGTCTGTAGTTTTAATTTATTTTTCTGGGAACTAAATTAGAAAAAATATATGACATGTGGTCAATTGATACAAGGTTATTTTGTATTTATCTAAACACAAGGAGAGAGATGTGTAAACCATGGTCTTAAAAACTTTCAGATCACGAGATAGATAATGGGACAAATATATATGAATTACTATTTTAAAATATATATTATTGTATATTGTCATCATATTTTGAAGGGAAAAGAGGTACTATAACTATGAATGAAATTACCATCATTTTAAAAACCCGTTATGGGGGCCGCATTATACAGGGTCAACTAGGGAATATTATTCAGAGCCAAATAGAGGCATCTTTTGATATACAGACCTGTTATGTAGTTAACTTATGGAAGGCCACCTAAGGGAACATAATGCATTGTCAGACAAAAAAAAGCTCTTAGATATTAGAGACTCTGTCACCAAAATACCATAAGAAGGATTATGAAGATCTCAAAATATTCATGATTAAGAGTGTGATATATAGAAATGGGTTATGCTCAATGCAAATGAAAAATATTTGAATCCATATTCTCCAAAATTTTGAATTCCTTTACATAGATCTGATTCATATGTAAAAATTGAGACTTTATTTGTTTCATTTGAATCAATATTATCTTGTGCAGTTTTAAGTAATGCAGTGAGGACATTGATAACCCCATAAGAAACTGAGACACATTATTTATACAGAAAATCCTTTTACTCAATTCCTAACCCCATGTCATCTATGCTCGGTTTGAGAAACAAGGAGCAGTAAGGGTTTCTTTTGTAACAGAAATGGTGAGAAAAATGAAGAATATGGGTATTATAATTATGTGATGGCTGAGCCAAGTAATAAGACCTGGGTTCACTATGTAACTTATTGGAGGCAAGAATCAATCCAACTATATTTCATAGATTTCCATGCAATTTAACGTCATGTTGTAAGGACAAATATGAACCAATTTGAAAAGAAAGACATATTGTAACTGGACTAAGGGATAAAACCCAATTGTAACTACAAGTCTTGTCGGGGGAAATAATCAAGAAATACGTATTTCATTCAACATTCCTTATGCATGTTAAATTATTATATATAGAATAAAAAGGGGATATTTTTATCATGGTTGGGCCAAAGATTGGAGATCTAGGCATCTCTATGTATCTCATATAAAATGAGAATCAAGTTGTATGTTGTTCTTGAAATATTCATTTCGCACACAAATCGAGTTCGATATATGAGGTGGGGGATTTAACACATTATAGAAGAATGATTAAATTTAAGATAGAAGATGATATGAAAATCAAACCATGTATCTTAAAAGATAACTCTTTATAGATATTTCTCATATACAAGAGAAGAAAAGGGGAATAAAAATTTTGGTAGCTTGCGTCTAGGCCCATGATTGGAGATCTAGGAATCTCTATGTATCTCATATGAATGATAATCAAGCCACACATAGTTCTTGAAATGAGGTCTTTATGCAGATCTGATTCAAACACACAGGGATAAAGGGACTCATATACTACTAAGGAGTAATAATTATGTCAGTGATGCTTGCACATGGAAGCTCCTAATGTCATGTAAAAAAAGACGTTATCCATACAGTTTAATTTCATGTGACGAGGAAAAATGATTTCATGTGGTTTAATGTCTTGGGATAAGGACAGAGATGCTACAAATTTAATCATCATACAACATGGATGCTTATAATTGTTATGCAGGTTAAAGTCTTGCAAATTAGACCTTGTGTTTTGCAGTTTTATGTTTTGCAACGAGGATGTTTGGGGTTGTGCAGTTTTCAGTCTTGCATTGAAGATATTGGTGGCTGTGAATTTTTTAGTCTTTCCATAATGACATTGGGGGATGTGCGGTTTTCGGTCTTACAGCAAGGATGTTGGTGGCTGTGCAATTTTCAGTCTTGTAGAAAGGATGTTGGGGACTATGCAGTTTTTATTCTTAATGCAAGGACCTTTGGGCCTAAGCAGTTTTCAGTCAAACAATAAGGATATTAGGGGCTATGTAATCTTCAGTCTTACTGCAAGGATGTTGGGGGCTATACATTTTTCAGTATTGGATCAAGGATGTTGGGGGTTGTATAGTTTTCATTCATGTAGCATGGATGTTGGGGGTTGTGAATTTTTCAGTCTTACAGCCAGGATGTTGGGGATTGTGCAATTTTTAGTCGTCCAGCATGGATGTTGAGGGTTGTGTAGTTTTCAGTCTTGCAATAAGGATGTTGGGGGAAATTACACAAAGTATTTCTTCATGAATCTCGCATTGGTTTGAGTTGTAATAAGATCTCCATCCATTGAGATTAAGAATAATCCTTGTTTGAGTAGACCTTATGTATGGAATAAGGGCCTTCCCACTTTGGCTCATTCTTTGCAGGGGTTTTCCTGGTATCATTGGTATCCTGAGGACCAATACCAATTCTCCTTGAAGAAATGAATAGAGATGAACTTTCTTGTTAAAGGCTTGCACTATTATGTTCCAATATACTTATAAATGATGAAATGTATGCAATATTTTTTCATCTAATCGTTCCAGCTCATCAAACAATTTCTGATACCTCTCAAATGTAGACAATGGGTCACATATAGAAACTATGAGTAAAGGAAATTCAATTTCAATTGTAAAAACTACCTCTATAGCGTATACCTAGGAATATGGAGTTTCTTGGGTGGTAGTATGGGTAGTAGTAAGATAAGACCATAAATCATGAAAAGGTTAATATGGCCAAGATTTCTTATCTTTATCCATCATCATCTAGCATATATTTTTTTTGGGTCATAAAACCTTTATATTTCCATTGGCCACCTCATGATAGCAAGATAAATGGTTGGATTTGATATTGAGCTCCTAACCTAATTTCTTTACCCCAAAAGAACAGAAATTGGTACCATTGTCCGTCAATATATTATGAGGGACACCAAATATGGTGATGATATTAGTTTTGAAAAAACTATAAATGATTTTGGATCTGACTTCTTTGAGAGTAATTTTCTCATCCCATTTAGACATGAAGTTAGTAGCGGTAATAATATACTTGAACTGCTTAGCCATAGATAGAGGATAAATCCCTACTACATCAATTCCCCATATGAAAATTGTCCGGGTGTATTTAGATATATGTAACAAATCAGGGGTTTGATGAATGAAGTTGGCATGAACTTGGAAGGGATGACATTTCCTAGTGAAATCTATGCAACCCTACGTTATTAAAGGCAAAATGTATCCAATCCATCAGATTTGATCAGAATACCTATGCACAGATTGGTGAGCACCACAAGCTCTTGAATGTACATCCTTCATGATTTATATAGTTTCTTCTCTGTTAATATATCTAATGATGATTCCATTGAAGACTCATTTATAGAGGACCTTCTGGGGATCTGGACTATCATTAATAGAAAAAATGGTCTCTCGTCATTGGATCTATTTTTCTGCTCCATATGGTGGAAGTACTCCATTTGAACGATATTCCATGTTGGGTTTTCTCAGTCTTATGGTATGAACATATAGCTTATAAATAGTGCTAATTTCATTAATTTCCTCCAATATTTTTTGAACAAAACATTAAACCACACGATGATGGGATATACTGATGTTTATCTCATCTTAGCCTGGATCTACTAATGTTCTAGCAGCATTAGACAGTGTGTCAGCTTGGGAATTTTTTTATCACAAGACATAAGACAATGTTGGATATGAGGGAAATTAATCCATTAAACTTCTAACATAATCACACAAATGGATTATCTATTATTTTTTATAGAATATTCCGTATTTATTTGTTTGATCATGAAATCTGAATCACCTTTCTCTTTCAAGTGATTAACTTGCACCTAATGTGCCAATTCTAAGCCTATGATGAAAGCTTGATAATCTGCCTCATTTTTTGTTTCGCCTTCTGATAACATGATTGAATAAGGGAACACATCCTTTTTTGGGGAGCAAGGACAATTTCTAACCCAATTTTTTTGAGTTTATAGTTTTCCATTATCTTTACTGTTGGACTTATGGAGGCACCATCGAAGTATATCTCCCATGATTGGGGATTAATTCGAATAGAAAAGACCTCGTTATCTGGAAGATCAGTATTCAATGATGTATTTTCTGCAAATGGGTGTTCGACAAGGAAGTAGGCTAGAGCTTGGCCTTTTATTTTCTTCTTAGGCACAAACTGGATATCAATTTGTTTCAAAATAACTGCCCACCGTTTCAGATTCCCTATAAGCATAGGATGACTGAGGATAAATTTGAGCAGGTCACTGTGAGACGCAAATTAGACCTTATGATGTTGTAGGTAGTTCATCAATTTTTAAACTACAAATATTAATTCTAGACAATAGTTTTCAGTACTTGAATTCCACGTTTCTTCATCAAGCATAGTTCGACAGAGAAAGTACAGGTTTTTTTCAGTCCCAACATCATTATTTTGGACAAGGAAGGAACCTAGTGATCGCTCTAAAGCTGTCACATAGAGAATAAGTGGTCTTCTTTCAACCTGTGGCATTAATACCAGTTGAATCAAAAGATATTTCTTGAGGGTATCAAATTTTTCATGGAAGTATTCAGTCCATTGATAACTGACTTCCTTCATTATTAATCTGGTGAAGGGAAAACACTAACCTACCAAATTGGCGATAAAATTCCATTCATAGGCCACATTTCCATAGAGTCCTCTTAATTATTTAAAATTTCAAGGAGGTGACATGCCAAAGATTGATATTGTTTTCTCAAGATCAATGTCAATATCACGATGGAGTACAACGAAGATGATGAACTTTACTAAGGTTACCCTGAAAGGACATTTCCATGGGTTCATCTTCAATTTGTGTTGAAGGAGTTTATTGAATATGGTCTCTAGTTAAGCTTAGTGATTGGAACATTTTCTATATTTAACCACAAAATCATCCACATAACATTCGACAAATTTCCCTAAGAAGGGTTTGAAGATATGGTGTATGGAACATTGATATGTTTCACCTACATTCTTTAAGCCAAAGGGAATTACCTGATAGAAAAACACACCTTAAGGTGTCTAAAGGATATAAATTCTTCATCCTATAGGGCCATATGGATTTTATTATACCCAGAGTAGCAATCCATGAAGGAAAGAGCTTCATATCCAGCTATTTGATCAATTAAAATCTCTACAATCAGAACTGGAAAGTCATCTTTAGGTAAATGTCAGTTAAGATATCTGAAATCAATGAAATCTCTAATTTTATCATTTTAATTTTTCACTAGAAAATGTTTACCAGACATTAGGGATATTGAACATCCCTGACAAATTTAGTATTTATAGGATTGTCAACTTCACTTTTAATTTTAGAGGTATGAGTTTTCTGTGTTCTTGTTGCTTCCTTCTTGAATCCTCGATGTTCTATTCGAAAACCCAAATGATGAGTGGCCATATTGGAATTAAGCCCTTTCATTTTTGTATAATTCATAGAAAATATATCATGATATTGCTTAAAAATGAAGTATAAACCTCTTTCTCTTCAAGAGTCATGGCTGTACTAATTATAGTTTAGCGTGGATATTATTTTGTACCCAGATTTATTTCTCTAAGATCATCCACAGTGGTAGAGACACATTCCAAAAATGTAGGAGGCAAATCCCCAATATCTTCATCTTCTTCTTCATTACGTGTTAATTCTTCTATTTCTACTTGAATATTGGATGAGGAAGAAAAACTTCCAGAATTCATAGGGATGTTAGTATTTTAACATCCTAAAGAAGAGGCCACCATTTCTGACCCCACTGAAGATGAAGGGTCTTCTTATGGTAATAAATAAGATATCATAGATTGGGAATAAACATCCTTTTCTTCCTCTATAATTGCTACTACTTATTCTAATATTATTGATCATGTGGGGGAATTCTTGTAGTTCAGTTGATGGAATGAATACATATACTTTCCATCACTACTTGATGAATCAACAATTTCTCCAATTCTGTCAGGCTCGATTGCCACAATTGACATTATGGAAATTACTGGACTAGTGCTTGGATTTGGTTATACCCTTTTAATTTGATCGATAGGTAACATATAATCTATACTCAAATGTTTTAATGGGTTGGCTGGGATCTTTTCCAATCCATTCAGAGCATTAATTCTTGTTACATCCTTTCCCATAGACCTCATCCCCTTCTTATAGTAAAATTCATCCTCAATGTGTTGAGATTCACATGTTTGGAATGGATCCTTATCACCATTCAATATCCCAATTTGACCATTGAAATAGTATTTGAGACATTGATGGTATGAAGAAGGTATGGATGCATATTTTTGTATCATAGGACATCCAAGCATAATGTCGAAGGTTGTTTCCTGATGAACTACCATGAAATCTGAATTAGACACAAGATCCCCAATCCGAGTTTTGAGTGTAATCTTGCCCAAAGGTTCTTTATTATTCTTGACATATCCTTGAAACATTAAAGTAGAAGGAGATAAGTTATATTCAGTGATGCCCAATCGATGATGTCTATGAATAAGAATGAGGTTGACTCCTAAGCCACTATTAATGAAGGATCATCGACTGTCTATGTCATTTACCTTTTTAGATATATTCAAGGGCCCGATATGTCCATGTACAACATCATCTTCATCTTCATCCATAATGGATATAATTTCATGAAATTCAGTAGGATCATTCTATATATAGTAAACCTTAGCAGTAGAAACATTTTTTTGAAACACTTGAGGACTTGAAAAATCCTCAATAAGTTCTTATCAAATATCTTTTTACATATTTAAGGCATCCAAAATAGAAAACATGCCTGGTAATTAGTCCAAAAATTTCAAGAAATCATACTTTTGGTCCAAAGCTCCGTGTTTCCCTGTATGTAGATGTGATGTTGCAGGTGCCTTGGAAGTTGATGCTCCTGATGTGGATGTTCCGTTTTTCGGAGAAGAAACTGGAAATACTCTTGGATTTCGCATATTAGACTGACTAGGTCTATCTACATTCTGAGATAAAGATGATGTATCCTTTAATCAGTCCACCAAAATAATCATGTTCAAAATGAATCTATCATGCGTGGAAGAATCTCCTTGTTCTTGTTGAGCCCACTGTAGGGCTCTCCCACAGGTTTCTACCGCATATACCATTTGAGTGGGGGTAGATTTAAAATAGTATCTTCTAGAATACCCATGTCTTACCCTGTATCCTCAACCTTAGCCGCTTCCTCTAGTTCCCCAATTAGATACATGGAACTCCGGATCATTATAATTAGAATCACCATTGGTATAAAGATCAGTTAAGTGAATAATGTTGATGGAACAAAATATCAATTCTTCATCTGATGAATATTCTTCCAGACAGGTTGGTTCTAGTTGTCCCATTTGGTGGGGTGGTGCTCGTGCTCTTGAAAAAAATGGAATGAAATCTTCCAAATCCAAAGAAAACTTTGGCCTTGACACGATCTCATCCTCTTCTGACTGCTCTTTATCCTCTTGATCACATCGCTTCTTTGAGGATCAACCATTGGGGGACTCATCATTTTATGAATGAGGTTTTGTTGTGGAGGAAGTATTAGAATACACAATTGTTCGATTCAACTATTTTCATAAAATGGAATGATTTCGGTTTATCATTTTCCTAATCATCCAATCATCATATTTCTATGCATTTTTACATTTGACATCCCACCATTCACCTTCTTCCTCTAGATCAGTATCACTAAGACATGGTACATGGGCTAAATATCTTTTTAGTTTTACTTGTCCATAGTCTACCATTTTTTTCAAGAGTTCATTAAAAAGAAAACACTCCTGAATGGGATACCCCAACATCTGGTGAAAAGAACAATAATTAGTAAGATCTTCATCTCCTTATTTATTTTGTTTATTCTGCCTTCGAAACTGAACCAAATTGTTTTATAGAGATAAGATGAATTAACTAGGTACTTGTTCATTCTGAAAAGAATACAAATTGTTCTTTAACTCTTCAAACTTTTTCCGCCTTTGATATCTTTAATCATCTTGATGAGGTAGTCATTACTGCTGATGATCGGGAGGCGGGACCCTTCATATGATGATGGTTTTGATGTGGAATAAGGTACACGTGCTTGCTTGAGTGTAACTGTAGCAGCCACTACATTCCTTATTATCCTTCCTAGAGTTGATGGAATTACATGAGTTTTAGCTTTAGTTTCCATAATAGAATCTTCAATTTGTTGATCAATTGAAGCTATTTCTCAAAAACCTCATGTGTACTTCACATGGATTAGTGGTGTGCGTAACTCATCACATATATTTTCAACACAAATTGGTAGAAAATATTCTGGATGGAGTGCCATATTTAAGGAATATTTCAATCCTTTCCATTGAGAAATAAAATATGAAACTCATTCATTTTCTCATTGTTTGCGATTTTTATGATCAAAAAATGTTGTCTTTAGTAGTGTTGAGCTAAATAGAAAAAGGAATTTTATAATAGAGATCCTTCCATCTAGTAATTGATCGAGTGTGCAGACTTGTATACCATTCAAAAGCTGGCCTTTGTAATAACTTCACAAAATACATAAGTTTTACTTATTTTTTATTTTGGAGTCACCATAATGGGATCAAAATAAGAAATGAAATGTGTTAAGTGTTGTTATGGATCTCTCGAACTGTTAATGATTTGGAATGTGGTATTCAAAAAATTTTGTGGGGGAGGAATTAGATTCACCCATTCATGATATGATTTCTTTTCTGGATGAACTAGAGCATGTCGTTCCTTCATGGCTTCCAATAGAGTTTTCAATGCCTCAATTGTCTTCATAAGAACTTGGTGAATATCAGAATGAGATGGGACCTGTATAGGTACAAATGATGGATCTTGAAATGGTGCAATGACTAGAAAACCCACTAGGGGTGGTGCTGGCGTTTGCCTTGGATAACCCACAAGAATAGGAATATATGGATGTGTTTAATCCTGTCGTGACTATGTACCCAATGGAAGGAATTGATTATCATAATCTGTAGTTACCACAAATACTTTTTTTCAAGGTGATCCTAAAGGATGTACAAGTTGAGGATCTGCCTAAGGAGTACATCTAGTAGAAATAATGCTTCTAAGTAACTATGTATTGAGTCTTTTAAACTCTTTCATATCATGTTCTTGCTGTCAAAATCACTCTTCATGTGAAAGAGATTGACAGTATCTGGTGGAAAAGTGAGAGGCAATTTGACTTTTACCTTTCCCCCTATTTGATGCCTTTTAGAGGGGTAGGAGTTGGTTATTTTAATGCATACCTAAATTATGGGTAAGCCTCTGATTTCGAGTACATACACCTTCTTCATTTTCTTTTGTGTGTACCATATTATGGATAAGAACTTCATCTTCTAATTCCTCTGAACTACACTCATTTTCTAGAGCATCTTCTTTAATAGTGTTAATAACATTCACTGACCCACAATTCATTGATTTTATTCTATAGGAATATTATTTAGATCGTTACCCTCTATTTCATTCATGAGACAATGTTCGCTTATATGATGAATCTCATGGAACAATTTGGAAAATAGTAACCCAAAGGGAATCCATGGATAGTTCAGTTGTGCTCTCTCTTTGGGGCTTCGTTCCTAATTAGGAGAAAACTGTATTTCGTTGAGGAGGGGATTGTAGATGGGAAAAAGCCCACAGTAATGTAATATAGGGATGTTCCTATTATTCTTCTTCAAACCTTTTATCATTTTTTAATGAGTTTGAAGGTTGAATTAAATGATCCCATGTAGGACCCCAGGACACCCTGAGAGTTGAGGAGTGAATCAGGGTGTCAAATTTTTCTTTTAAACTGATGGATCATATTCCCACGTTGTTAGGAACTAGTTTAACATGTATGATGGATATGAGAAGCAATCAAACATTCACATTCAAATAGATGACACGTCACTTTTTACATGGTTTCCCACTAAGGGATAAGTACAAGGAGGATACACCGACAGGTTTTCGGTCGTACAAAATTCCACTATTCTTTACTAGTTTTGGATTACAAAGGTTCAAGAATAGTCACTATATCCCTGGCTCACTACCTTTACAAATGTTTAGGGATAGCCCAATGCATCCCTCTGGTCACTCTCGTTGACTCCCCCGGGCTCACTGCCTTTGGTGATGTCCGAGTCAGTTTATAGATGTGAAGGTATCTTCAATAGATTCACATTGAAGTATTTTCCTCTACTTAGCACGATAATATACTTGCATAAAAGTCCAGAAATGATGAACTTGAACACACTGAACCACTGAACCAAATAACCAGAACGTGCAAACAGGTTTCAGTGACAATTGCATGCAACACCAACCCTTTTCGCGCAAGACCATACTATTGTGTGCAATGTTTCTTTTCTTTTGAGGAAGAATATTTCGTGCAACAACACCATTTTCATGAAACTGAATCTTTTACATGTCGCCTTAGTTTTTTCTTGAAGCTCTACCTTTTTTGTGCAACTCGGAATATTTCACTCAACCAAGAATTTTTCAAGCATATCAGAATTTTCTGTGCAAGCCAGAATATTTCGCACAGCTCAGAATTTTTTGTGCAAGCCCCTTTACGCGAACCTTTTACGCACATCTGTACTTGGATATTCTCTTATTCATCGGTCATATGGAATGAGGGGGGTCACCTTTTATTTATAGGAGTCTCTGACCCCCGTGAACAAAACCCCTTGTGGTGTGAGAAACCTCTCATTTGGCGCATAATATTTTGCACAGGTACCATTTTTCGTGCACATCACAAGATTTTTCACGCAGCCCGTGACTTTTCCATTTTTCAACATTCTGATTTTGAAACACTATTTTCCTGAATAACCTCACTCCACTATTTCACTCACCATATTGTTTTTCACACACAAATAAAATATTTTACGCACGTCCCACCTTCAATATTGTTTTCTGCTTGAACAGTATGATCACTTTACTGGAACACATTCAGAACTTCCACTGAGGATTGAAAAAAAACACAAACCATATTCCAATTCATGCATAGAATAGCCATGGTTCCAATAGCCCCCACCCCTGTAAGCTGAGCTGACTCTTGAACCTCTATTACTTAGATTTGCACAACTTATCTTATGATTTTGAGAATTTTGGTTCAAACATTAGTTGGGAGCATTATCTGACATCCACTCAAATCACCTATTTCATAAAATTATTGTCTTATTTAAGATATTTGAGTTATCTGACGGCTAAAATCATCTAAGTGGGAGGTTTTCACAAGATTCTCAGGTGCTAAATCTAAAATAAAAATGAAAACTTGTTTTCTTTGGGCCTGAATCTAATGACAGCTACTTGAGTCATGTTCTTGAGAGTACATTTTGTTACATAAAAAATCTGTTGATTTTATCCATCCATGGAAAATAACATTGCATTAGACCACTTTTGGAAATCTTTGCTGATTCTGGAGTGCAGTGGAATGCAATGCTCCATGTGCAACCCATTCTATGATATGAACACCAGATGGGGTGTCAAAAATTAACTATTGTAGCCTCTTTAGATAATTGAGGCATGCACGTTGAAGGGTTCTCTGATGTTTTTCAACATTTGGATTTCGGGAAGCTGAGATATATTCCATGTAAATTTGTCATTACAACACTTCTATTTCCTTTACATGATTTTGATATTTATTATATTGTAATACTTTGGTTTTAAAATGTAAATAATTTTTCCGTATGTTGGGGCAGAAATCATTAATGGAAAATTCTGCCATCAATTCCGGAATGTTGTATTCAGAATTTTCTATAGGATAGATCATGACTGGTATTTCTCCTTTAGCTAATTGATTTATAATCTTTAACAGATCATCACCATCATTCACTATAGATTTCTCCACTTGGTCTGAACAATGTGGATGCTCTATATTAGAAGATAAATGACCCAAGGGAGGTTCATAGAATGACCATTCCCTTAAGATGTCTTCAGATTGAGAATGTATTTCACCTGTCAATGAGAAGGTATCAGACTAGACTGGGCTTGGGTTTCCATGTGCCTTGAGATAGGAGGGATTTATCATCACTACATTATCAATTAATACATTATCTTGACAATTTCTAATACCACTACGAAGAGGACTTTCGCATCTAATGACATCATGTGGAGGACCACCATGGTTAATTACAGTAAGGGACAATTCCTCTTTCTCCTTGGTCTTTTGGCCACACAAAGGGTTACTGTGGCTCTCATCCAGAGATATCCTCTCTAGATTGACTAAATTTTCATTAAGAAAACCTTCATGATGAAGTTTCTGATGGAGAAATTTCTAATTACTACTACCACTCCCATAATTTGGTAATGAGAGGGAAGGATCTTAAGCTGCAATAGATATATGCTTGAGGTATTCAAGACTCTATCATTAAAAGGAGTTAGATTGCAGCTTGACTCTTGATTGTATGACTGTGTTTGGAAAAACATCTTCTTGGATGTTCTCTTACACTTAGTTGGGGCCAATTGCTGGGAGAAGTTGTTATCATGGGAATATGTGTATTCCTACCTTATATTGGTCACCAGAACATACCTATTACCTCCAATTGAAAATGGTACATGTTCCCGATCCTATTGTCTATATGATATGGGGGAGTACGCCCCCTGACCCTCTTCGACTAGATCAGATGTGTATATCTTCTATGAGATGTAATAACGGTGTGTCATCCAAAATTTGAGGATTTATTTATTTTTTTGTTCCCCTAGTACTACAGATGTAGTTGTTATAATATTCTTTCATTCTTCCAGAATACGGGCAGGGATTTGTGTCGGACCGTTCACCATCGATAAGATGTGGTTGCTGACTTCAGCAGCTGGAACAGGAATATAAATCCATTTTGTATCCAGATTAGTTTTATATACCTACTCATACCCTCCTTTTTCTGTCAATGGGTATTGACAGTACTCATGTATATGGGCATAGAGTTGGGTCTTCCCTAGATTTATCATTGGAGCTTTCTGACTGACTTCTCCGAGTGCTGCCACACGATAATGTTGGCATGCTTTATGAATGATGGAAGTTGTATGTGCCTACTGGATGTTTTCCATCAATCATGGTAGATGCACTTCATTTAATATTTTAAGACGATACTTATTGTAGAACTTGTGATTGTAAGCAGGTGTATGTTCCTGTTTACTAGTTTCCACCACATTGGATTGGAAGGCTTCTTTAAATGCAGTCAGAAGAGCCTGCTGATTGGATGATAATTTTTAAATAGGTGTATGTGCATGTTCATGGTAATCCATCATATTTTCCTGAATATATTGGTAGTTTGATGCCAGACGAGTCTACTGGGAAGTAGAATTATGAATGACGAGTGTATGTGTCCGCTCGTTGTTTACCATCAAGTTACGTTGATGGAATTCTCCAAAGGGGAAAATGATAAGAACCTACTCGTTGTTGTATGGACGTTGTCCCTAGTGGTTTGTCTTCTGTACCCAAGTCATAGTGACCTAGGCCGAACATTTAGAGGCAACACCCCCATCATTTTAGGGGTGTACTGCTATGTGATTTTGTTGGCAGTGATTGTTTGTGGGAGTCCTTAGGAAGGACCCCAGCTTCATTGAATATAGGTCCTGAGTGACCTCTTGATCTACCTCCCTATTGTATGGGAGGATGTGGTTATTGTGTTGTTGGGAAAAGGACCAAAAATTGTTGAAGACGGTGGTTGGCATCGTCTTATTCTTGATCATCGGTCATCGTTGGCTGGAAAATTGAGTATTTTTATTAACCTAGAGAGCCTATCGGACAGCCTCCAAGGTTGGGATTGTACCATGATGATGGTACTCCTTTACCATCATGTTGGAGACCCAGCATTAAAGATGTTGGGTAGGTGATAATTTTTTTCCTGTGGATGAATATCCAGCCTGAGTAGTGGTCGGGATGTCCATAGATTCCATCTTGAAGAAAGCCATTGTTGACTGAATGGATTTCTGAGAAAAAAACTGAGAGCAACAATAAACTTCATTAAAGAGACATCTTTTAGATGGATACATGCGTGATTGATTCCTTTGTTTATCCTTACTTTATAAATTGATAGGGTCATGATAGATAGGTATCATTATTAACTTGGATAAGGATTCATGTCAAGTTCACCATTTTTGTTTTATAGTTCCTTGAAACGTGTGTTCTAGTTGTAAGAATCACTGCTTCCAGGTGGTTTCGATTGGATTTATTCACGGAACCAGAAACACCCAACAGTTATTTATCCAAAAGGGACCCTCTTTACAAAGGTAGGATTTCATTACATTTGAACATTATGATACTTAAGAACGTGAATTGGTCGAGGGGATGGGAGGTCGGACTCATCACACCTTTTTTGTGGGAGATATTTTATACTTCAGCACTCTCAATATAAATTTAAGATATTTTCAGGAATCCTTATTAATTTACCAAGTATAATATAAGTTTACCATGTAATTTTCAATCACTTATTAAAATGTGTAAAATTTATTATCATCTGTGTGTATTCGAGGTTCTCCATCAATGGTATTATCTCATATACTACATAGAGATCCTTTTAATCATCATTATAATGATACTTGTTTCTAATCCACTCCGTCGGGCACTCTATAATTTATTATCATCTAGGAAGATGATGGTTTTTTTATATATTTGGATTGTACCCATAAAATGGGATACCTACATATCTATGTGAATAGAATCAGAACCCTTATAGTTCGGTGCCTCTTAAAGGGACACATCATACCTTTTAAGGTCATGTGATAAGGACCAAACTGCATAGTTTAATGTCATGTGGAAAGGACATCTAAGCGAAAGGTGCTTAGTCAATGTTTGTTGTGGGACTTATGCCAAAGTAGCCTAATGAACTTTAAATGGATATAGGTTTCCAAGTAAGATTAAACCCTGTTGAAAATATGGCCCAATAAGAACAAGGTTGATTTGAAGTGTTGGGGTTGAACCTCAAAGAGCCTTCCTACATATCCTATTTGGATGGGAATCAAATCCCACATATTTATATGAATCTCATAAGAGAGTGTAGTCCTTTTTGAGAAATGAGTTTGTGATTACTTCCTAAAAAGGATTCCTTGATAATTTGGGGGTGTAATTTGGGGCTTATTCTGAAGGAGGATGCCCAGAATAAAGGAATCATAGTTGGATTCCCAAAGAGGATATCCAGTGTGCTTGGGCCCTATGAAGGCATCCTGTGTATCCCAAATATGGTGGTAATCATATTTCTCATTGTTAATTAAATATGGGGCTTATGAATGGAAACTAACCATTTGAAGGGACATTATTGGGTGAACCTTTTTGGAAAGGTACCATTTTGAGCTTGGGCCTTCTGGTAGGCATCCTACATATCATGCTTTGAACATGAATCAGAGTTCTCGTAGATCAAGATTTTTTTCAAATGTTGTGATAATGACAAATCTCTAAGCCCAAGTTAGTCATGCTCGGTGTGAGAAACCATAGGAAGTCAAATATTCATCAAAGGCACCCAAACTTTTCCTCCTCTATTGGTGAAAGAGGGTGCACCTATGGCAGCCAGAGTGGATGATGGAGAGGTGACCAGGGAAGAGGGAGAGAAGACGATCCCTCCCTCTTTTCTCTTTACATTGGACAAGGGTCAAATTAAAGGAAAGAGGGATGAATGTTAGGGTCTTACAGTAGTATGGATGAACTATTCAAATTTGTAGGTGCATACTCCTAATGAGGATGCCCATTTGAGATTGATTGGGGCTTACTTCTAAAGAGGATTCCCATTTGAGATTAACATGGAATAGGATTCAGGTGAGGTTTGAGTAGTCTCTTGATGAATGTGTTAACTCAAGGTACTTGAGAAATCCATATGGAGAGTCCAAAATTTTAACATGTGAAAGGAACCGAGAGGATTAATTCAAATCAAGTAAATTTATTGAGTGTGATGGAGCATCTGAAATCATGGTATTCCAAGGTTGGATGTTGGGCTACATAAAGGGTGCAATAAAAAATTTCATTTCCCAAGACTGAAACGTTTTTCATGCGACTGCCCAAATTTCTTGGGGCCCAGTGACGGAAGTGAAGGGACAAGACCGTAGGCCAGCATTGATTCGAAGCAGGGGTACAAGGGTGCATCCCCCACGGTATGGACCAGCGGGGTAGCGCAGGTGCTCCACCAAGGTGCATCACGTAGGTGCTCCGTGTAGCTCCCTGATAGGTGCTCCGTGCGGGTGCTCCTCGTAGGCCTTTGACACAAGTCCATGGCACAAATCCATATGTTCTGGACCTTGATGGGAAATTGAACCACTTTTACCCAATTTAATTCTCTCTTATCTCATGTTTTAGAGAGCTAACTGAGATAATTTTGGGGATTTGGGACAAAGAGCTATGTAATGCGGGTTTTGGGAATACTTCAAACTTTTTCCATCTTTGAAATTGGGATGCAAAGTGTCTTATTTATAGGGAAGGAGGGGACCTGGTCTAAGGGAAGTTTTCGGTGCAGGTCCTCCGGGTAGGTCTTCTGTGTAGCTCTTCTATGCAGGGGTATAGAAACTATATTTCCACATAGGTCCCCCATGTAGGTTCTCCACGTAGGTCCCCCTATGAAATTTATCCCTCTTCTGAGTTCCATAACTTTTGATCTGTAAGTATGTTTTTGCTCCGTGACCTATCAAATCGAAGAAATTAAAGATATCAAAACTTCTGCAGGTGGTGAATTTACCAAGTCTTCTTAGTGTAAACTAGTAAATCAAATTTAGTGTGTAAAAACCTTTTCATCATCAATCCTGGAAATCAACTGCCTACTCTTGGATGGGGAAATCATTCCACATATCCATCAGTTATGGAGTAGTATTTTTGCACATAGAAATCCAGTCTGCATTATCTTCCTTTATGGTGTAAACATCTATACTCATACTTTACATTTTTTTCCTATGTGAGAATCATATCTTCACTCAATAGAAATGTGCATGGAACACATTTCATGGTGTCAATAGTCTCTTATGTTTACCCATACCAATCATTTGAGTTTACCCTTATGTCAAGAATGGTAAAAATTGAAGAATCGCTTTATGAGAAATATTGAAGAATGTACCTAAATTGTAAGTATATGTGTCTAATCTATAATTAAACTAAAACATTACCATTATGGATTGGAATTTATTGTTATATATTGAATATTAATTTAATTAGATGTAATATTTATGCATGAAATGTATGTGTTGTTCTAGTTGGAAACATAGTAGGGTTTAGTAAATATTTAGAGATTAGGATTAGTTTACTTTATAGAAAACCATAAGGATATGTCTAAGTATAAGATAACTTTCTAAGCGGTTTTCAAGGAAGGGATTATGTGACTTTCCTATAAATAAATCCCGTTCTAGATAAATCTAGTAGATGTGGTTTGAGAATAAATCCATCTTCGGGTAATAACCATAAAAATAGTTGGTTGATTATATCTCAGCCATAATTTTGATACACTATGAGTGTTCCATTATATTTAACATAGTTTGAAACTTTTGGGGGATCTTTTTTGGTTAATTAATTTTTTTCTTCAGGATCTATTATGATGGATTTGACTAGATAACAATCATGGATGACCATATTTAAACATATGGTGTCATAGATTGAAAATAATGTTTCATGATTTATACATATTATAAATTATTTTTCATGATTATGTGGTTTCCTACTATGACTAATGTTACTCAAACAATACATTTTGGTTTTATTAAATTGATAGAAATTGAAGGAATCATTTTAATGGGAAATTTTATAGAAAATATAATGATTTTCCACCTATGAAACCAACTTATATGGGAGTTATAATGTAGAATATTGTTGCAATTATCACACAACTTTATGTGCCCATGAATCATATTGAGCTTCCAAATGATCAACGATGGGAACAAAATACTATTGTGTATTTCAGAAGGTAACTCCCATATTATTTTTGTGGGTCTTCTGATCCACTAGTGGTTGGGGTATGGACTGGAACCATTGAGAAAGTATATCATGTTCTTCTGTACTCATTAAATTTTCATAGATTTTTATCATTTGGAAGATGAAGCGAATAAATGGTAGGATATTATTAAAAATATGTGAAACAAAGAAGAAAGTGACTCCATGTAATTTGGTATGTTTAAGAGGATATTTCTAGTAGTTACTTTCCACATATTATATGAACAAAAATCGAGATGAAATTCCTTGAGATCAAGAAGAAGTATGATAAGTCTACTGGTAAATATGAATAAAATTTTAAAAGACATTATAAGTATGCTTCTAGTTTAAACATCAGCCCTAAAAGTAAAATATATCAATTATTTAGTGTCTTAAAACCATGTCTCTGAATAGTTTATGCTAGAGGAGACTTTAGTAGCTATGAATAAACCAAATGATTTTCTCTCATAAAATAAATGGAAATTAGAAATTCTCACCATTCCCATGGTTTTTATACAAAAAGTAAGATGTAGTCTCATGAAAACTCAAATAAATCACATGGTTGAATGTAATTACATCCATCTACATGCTAGTAATGTGGGAATAAACATTTGAGAATTTATTTAATAGAATAGGAATATATATTATATATGGAAAGGCTAGACATAAATCCTATGAATGTCGAAAAGCAATAAATAAGCTAGTATATAAACTGAGGGATTAGAAAATTCCAAAAAATGTTCCACCCATGATCTAATGATTCAAATGAGAGGAGTATTCTAATTATCTCAACCAATTCTCAAAATGGAAATTTATATGTGGTTACTATCAACAACCTCATATACCTATAATTAATGGAAAATCTCATGAGATCATGACTTATGAAGTGGGTTACAAGAATGAAAGGGTGAAAGGTACACTTTTTATTCACTCTAAAATAGTTAATTTATTATTTGATTCTAGATCAACCAACTTTTTATATCTATGTAATTTTCTAAGGGCATATAATTACCACCTCAACAGTTAGATGTTGAGTTAATGGTGAAAACTCCAAATGCTACGATGGTCACACCTCAGGTCCACTATTCCACTTTGATTGAAGTTTGTGAAAATGATCTTTCTACAAATCTCATCATTTTATCTTTATTTTAATTTGATTCAATTTTAGGCATTTATTGGATTTATATATATGGATCCCATAGAAAGTTTTGAGAAATGGAAGTTAAATATCATATTTTGAATAAACCTATGATAATTTATCGCTGTGAAAGTGAGTATGAACTTCAACGGGAAATTAAATATATATTGTGAGTATTAATTTATATCCATGAGTGGTATATATATCATAGATGTTTTCGTAGAAAATCAAAATTGAGGATATTCCAATTGTAAATATGTTTTTTTAAATGTCTTTCGAGAAGAGTTTTTTGTTCTTCCTATGAATCAATATTTTGAGTCTTCAATAAAACTCAAATAGTTTTATGTACCTATTTCAAAGGCACAATTGAAGAAGAAACACACAGAGTATCTTGATAAGGGATTAATATTCACTAATGTATCACTATGGTGTGAACCAATTAATTTTGTTAAGAATAAATATGGTTCAATTCTTCTTTTCATTGGTTATCAGGAACTTACCAAGATCACTATCAAGAACAAGTATCTTATACCCTATATCGATGATTTTTTTGATTAGTTATGAAGAGATAAATACTTTTCCAAGATTTGACATTATTTTTTATATCATTAATTAAGAGATAAGAAAAAGGATTTTCCAAAGAAAGCATTCTGTATGAGGTATGGGCAATATGAATTTATAGTGATTCCATTCAAAGATACGAATTCTCCATCTATCTTCATGAATTTATTGAATATAGTCTTTAGAGATTACCTTCTTAAATTTTTGTTAGTAATTATATATTACATTCTTATATAATTAGTGATCATGGAAGAGCATGAATTTCATTTTATAATTGTATTTCAGACATTAATGGAAGATAATTTGTATGAAAAATTTTCCAACTGTGAATTTTGGATTTGTAAAGATTCATTATTGGTTAATATTAACCTAGGAATGGGTATATCGGTGGATCTATCAAATATGAAAGTAATAAAACATTAGAAAATACCAACCATTGTGACTGAGATCTATAGTTTTCATGGTTTTACTATATATTATCTGTGTTTTTTGGAAAATTTCTCATGAATGTCAAATCCACTCACCAAGTTAACTCAGAAGGGAGACAAGTTCCTTTAGACAAATGAATGTGAGGAAAATTTAAAGCAAATGAATTGAAGGTTATTCAATTCACTTATGATTACTCTACCCTATAGTGGATAAGGTTTTGTGATCTATAGTGATTCATCAAATAAGGGACAGTGAGGTGTCCTCATGTATAATGATATGGTTATAACTTATGCCTCATGAAAGTTGAAGGTTCATGAAAAAAATTTATAATCTCATGATTTGTGTTAGATAATATAATTGATTATTTAAATATATGAAGGAATTATCTATATGGAAAGACATGTGATATATATAATGATAATAAAATTTTAATGTTTATATTCACTAAAAAAGGGATAAATATGTTCCAGAGAAGACGTTTGGAAATGATCAAATATAATTAATGTTTAATACATTAACACCCTTCTAAAGTTAACAAGGAATATGATGCTCTGAGTAAAAAAGATCATGATAGTTTATCTATGATGAGGATCACAATAGATCTAATTTTTCATGATTTTTAATGGATTGATCTAGAAATCTTAAAGGAAGGGGAAATATCTTATCTTTTTCAAATGAGTGTTCAACCGTATATCCATTTGATGATTAAGGTGGAATATATGGAAGATGTAGAGATAAAAAAAGGTTATAAAATTTATTTAGTTTAATCATGATTGTGATGGAATGATAATTTTCATAAAATTTATAAGTGTTCCTTCTAAGCCATATTTAATGAAGGATCTATTA
This sequence comes from Viscum album, assembly GCA_963277665.1. Classification (NCBI taxonomy): domain Eukaryota; kingdom Viridiplantae; phylum Streptophyta; class Magnoliopsida; order Santalales; family Viscaceae; genus Viscum; species Viscum album. The sequence goes on from CAUJRU010000078.1 coordinate 429,597, forward strand.
GATGAAGATTATTTCCCATCGTTCTTTATTTAGCATGGACGTACAAAGAAGTATAGAGATCTTATAGAGCAATTATTATAGTGGGATGGAATGAAGAGAGATATTTCAGACTATGTATCTTATTTCTTGGTATGTTTTCACGTTAAGGATGTAAGATAAAATTCTAAGGGGATGTTATAACCATTACCAATACCAAAAAGGAAATGGGAAAACACTACAAAGGATTTTCTCACTAGACACCCCAAAATGTCTAAAGTTCATTATACTATATGGGTTTTAGTCGACCATATTATGAATTAAAAACACTTTATTTATATTATAGAATATTTATATCTTGATTAGATATATATTATATACCTAAATGAAGTAGTAATGATGCATGTCGTACCACATTCTAAATTATCTATTCATGATCAAAAGAATACCTCAAAATTATAGAAAAGTCTTTGATTGGCTCTGCATACAGAGTTATGTTTCAGTACACTTAATAATCCATAGATAGATGTTCATTATAAGAAAATTATTCAAACCCTAGAGGATATACTGAGAGATTTTTCTATATATTTTAAAGGTAGTTAGGATCAACACTTTCTTCTAGTATAGTTTTCATACAACAATTGTTTCCACTCAAGCATTCAAATGGATCCTTATGAATCCATTTATGGAAATAAGTATAGAACTCCAATGTTATGGGATGAATTTTCGGAAATAAACATATTAGGAATTGAGGTAGATAATGAAATTGTGCAGAATGTCATCAAAATTTAACATCATTTTAAGGTAGATCACAATCAATATAAAAATTATTCTGGAAATCATGGAAAAATATAGAGTTCAATGTGGGTTAAAATGTATTCCTATTAATTTCACCATGGAAGAAGGTTAATTGAGTATAAAATAAGGGAAATATAAGCCCAATGTATTTTGTACCATTCCATTTTCTTGATTGAGTAGGGATTATAGCTCATCGCTCAGTGCTTCCACCGAAACTCTCTTAGCTTCACAGTGTGTTCCATATATCTCTTCAAAAGAAGTAAATACCAAATCCATCATATGTACTAAAATAAATGATTTTACTAATATAGATTTATATTTATTATGAAAAACAATATGTATAAATCAAGGAGCATAGAGATAAATTTCCAGGAAATAAGTCTACTCACCTAGTTAAAGTTCTCTAAAGGAATAAAAAATTTGATTAAGCTATATGGGAACCCAAGGATGTGATGGAAAAGATATATCCATATGTTATCTGTCAGAGTGATGAAATTTTGAGATAAAAAACATTTTTAGGTGTGTATAACGCTACACCTTGATATTCTATGAAATATTTCACTTCAAATTATTTGTTTTCAATAGCTTGTGATACATGCATCCCTGAACCTAAAAAAACTGTAATATATTATCTATTATAAACTAGACATTAAATTGTTGGGTATGAATATTATTAACTAAATTATTAAAAATTAATGGTTTATACATATTTCAAAGAAATTAATTTTTTATCAATTGGGTATAAATAAAATTGAAATCATTTGAAATTAGAATATATATTTTTCTTAAAAACTGTATTTATGTGCATAATGAATTTTACCATAATAAATTAAATAAACAATCTTCAATGAATTATTTTAAAGAAATTTATATATTATATATTCATTAAAATGTTTTAAAATTTATCTAATATTTTTTATAGGCACGGGAAAATAATAAGTCAAGTTTTATGCAAAACAAAATATTTTTCTAAAAAGCAGTTTTCGTCGCATATAAAAATTTTATTTAAAAATGAATATATACCAATTATAGAAATTTAATTTAATAAAAGAGATTCCATAGTTATAGTCATAAGGTTACAATTTGGTAAATTCTTTCCATTTAATTTTTTTTATAAATAGTAACTATAGTAAAAAAATCCCCTCGATAAGGGAAAAATTGAAAACATTAGGTTAACACTTTGGGTTAAGGCTTTAATATTTATATAAAACGTGTATTTATCCTATTGTATGAGTGTGTATCACCCGTTTTCATCCAATTATCAAATATAAGGCCACATGGGGCCATTTTTCTTTGAATTTTATTTTTATATTAACATAAAAAAATGAATAAATAAAAAATGTCACTCTCTTATCATAAATATCTCTTAAATTTTTAAATAAGGATAGAAAGAGGATAAATTTGGTGATAAATGTTTATTAGAAAGATAAATTAATTTTTTTATAATATTATTTAATTTTTAATTTTTATATATTGAATAATCACCTTAAACACTTATGACACACTAACATAATATTTATTTAATTAACAGAAAAAAATAAATGATTTTAAAAATATTTAATGAAATTCAATTTTTGTAAATAATTGTGTTATGGAAATTTTATAAATTAATATAACATATTAAATATTAATGAAAGGTTTATATCTGAATTATTTTTTAGTAATATTGTTTCAAATCCAAATTAAATGAATAGTTCCAAAATTTACATTAATTATATTTTATAATAAATAATATTTTATTGAATGATTTAAAAATAATAAAAATATTATATTAATACATTTGAATTTATTATGTTTTAATATATCAACCATAGTCCATTTTTGAATCTATTGTCCATTTATGGTAACATTATAAACCATTTAATATTGAAATAACCATTTAATCTTTTAGGAATTTCTAATATTTCCATTCCACTCACTTATAACAGGGAATACCTTATCTATTTTCTTTACTCCACATTGAGCCTTATATCTCAATAAAACCACATTTATTTCTGCTATAAACATTCCTATCCATGAATTAAAGGTTCTATTCTTCAAAAAATACTATTACAACGGTCATAAAGTAATGCTCTATAAGAGGCCAACTGAAAGAGAGGTAATCGCCTTACACAACCTCTTCAAATTGATATCTTTTTATACTTCCTAAAAATCCTAGGTATTTATTATAAAATAATAAAATCAGTGTCCAAAATATTATTTACAGTTTTTATGATCATTAAAATTCCATTATCAACATTCTATTCCAATAAATTGGAAGTGAAAGTATCTCTCCTGCATAGGTGTGGTCTGGCACCTCCACGTAGTGTTATAATTCATTTTTCATCACCATATTTCTTGTATGTTAATTATGATGAGTTTAAAGTTAACATATGATATTCATGATATAAAAATTATTTTATAGATATTATATAACCTTAACCTTCTTATCTATAATTTATTTTAAATATGATAAGATCGCTCATATGTACTTGTGGAATACCACCTCTATACAAAAATATGATTTGATTTTCATTTCCATTTTACGTGTAATGTAATAAGTATTTATTTAATGAATTTATGTAATATATATGATAAAAATAGGAGTTTTTAAATTTTTTATTATTATTTACCTATACTTCATTCCGTTTGTCAAAATGTAAGAACAACATTCATATGTACGTATGACCTACCATCTTCATGAACGATGAAATTCATTTTTCAATCACTAAATTTTAATGTGTGACACTAAATATTTATAAAATTAAAATATATTATATTAATATAATAACTAAAATTATAGATACGATGGAACCATGATCATTATATAAGGTATGAGACTTATAAACCAAAACATGCATGAAAAAAATGAAGTAGTTGTTACCCAGAATAGTGATTTTAATAAAAAAAATGTAATTAAATTAGTGATAAGATGTTATAAGTAAACAATATATTATATTGTGTATACGATTATAATTATAGAATAAATTTATAATAAATCTATATTTAATAAACATGCGGTTTAGATGCATATGAATAAATATGACACTCGAGGTAAGGGAATTATGCTTCAATCCAATTTTATTTGGGATTGTTTGTGCTTGAATTTCAATTGAAAAAATTATATGATCCTTCTATTATAAAATGTCTTTAATTTTCATCTCATCTATTTATTCATGTAATTTTAAAGTAATTGATCATTTTTTCTCTCTTGGATATATTAAATGATTTAAAAAAGTTCTTATGAAAAACAAACATTATTTTGTCTTTAGAAGGGAATCATTTTATTCCATGTCCATATTTTCTCTAAAATATTTTCAATTTTTTTATAATTATCATATGAATAATTAAATTAATTTTTAAACATGTTTGACTTTTGAAATATTGTTGTAAATGAATTTTCTTGTCATTTTTTAAATGAGGGTTTTTTACTATTTATTGACAGTGTGAAAGGATTTGTTTTTTAACATAATCTATATGAATAGAATTTCTCACTGTAATGATAGTCAATGTTTTACAGCTGTATATGTTTTGATGGTTATTTTCAAATAAAATTGTTTCCTTAATATTTTTGAAATATTTGGATTTTAAATTGGTGTTTTCACAATGAAAATGGTATTTTCCTTAATAAATATCCTAGAGAAAGTTTAATGGAATTTTCACCTATGATTATATCCTTTAATTTTAATTATTATTTACCAGGGATATGGTCCAATGGTATAATACTTATTCTTTCATAGTTTGGTTTTTGTTTATGATGATGATATATTTCTGAAATCCAATTATTCATTGGTTATTCTATAATGAATTGAAGAAATCTTTATGAAAACTATTTTCATTACATGAGTTTTGATTAATGATATAATGAATGTTTTTTGATCTTATGGAACACACACACACACATATATATATATGGTTTTAATTATTTGATGATTGTGGTTGTTATTTTATAGCCCTCCAATACATTAGGTACGCTTATATATATCATGATTTAAATATGGGATGCAAGTCAATATAACTTATCCACTATGGGAAACAAGTTAATGTGTTTGATCCACTATCGATGAAGGTGGTGATTCCTAATCCATTATAATGTGGTAAATAAGTAGGGATGCCCGATCCATTATGATTTTATTTTATTATTTGTTAACCTTTATATATTAAATGGTTTTATACCTCTGTTGGTGTAATAAATTTATTAAATAAACTTATGATTCATGATTAATTTATACTAATTTCTCACTTTTATGATTCATGTATTTTAAAAAGATAATTTTATACCATGGAAAATTAATTTGATACATGATAGATTCAGTATGAACTTTTTATGTTATGATAATGATATCATAAAATTATTATTATCTTATGACTTCATATGATATTCAATTTATATCTACCATGTTTTCCTATAATGGAGATTTATGATCACATTTACTTATGTTTCCATTACCCATATTATGATGAACGGTTAAAACTATGGTATGTCAAGAAGGGTGAAAAGTGAAGAAGTACTTTAAGATAAATGTTAAAGAATGTTCCTAAATAAGATCTCTTTGTTTATAATCCAAAAATAAACTAAACATTTACTATTCTATTATGGATTGTAATGTTTTGTATTGAATATGCATTAAATAAAATGTAATATTTATGCATGAAATGTATGGATCACTACAGTTTAGAAGAACCTTCATTATGAGGGAAAAAGGTGAGAATCTTGGGAAGTTTGATTCAAGAGGTGTTAATGGTATATTCCTAATATAGCCTCCTAATCATAGTGTATACATGTGTTTTAAAAAATATAGTATAATTATTGTTGACTCCATGATGTGAATGTGTTCAAATATTCTGATACAATGGTTTCACAGGTAGCTGTATATTAAAAAAATATCTTCTTCCAATTCCAACCATTTTGGGATACTGATTCGAAAGGATATTTTCCTCTCAATTCCTTCTCACTAGAGCTTCCTTGTTTCCTCTATAGAAAATAATTCTTACCAAACATAGTTTAGAAGAATAAAAAATATAATCCTCAATTGCTATTTCACTTTAAATTAACCATAATGTAAAATCATCCAAGGTCATGCTGTTAAGAATATCTGAAACTCTATATATATGTAAACATATCCACTTATACCAACTATAAGGACCTACACTTAAACATAATATGTTCACAAATATTACATATCATCCTATATATATACAAAGATAAAATTTCTAATCATTATCTTTTTTCCATAATATAATGTTTTTTGAAAATGAATACATTTTCTTTTAATGAAAAATATTCACAACATTTAACACGACTTCATCCTTTACCATACCCATTATTATACTCTATGAAAAATAATTATAAAACATGGGATGAGCAAAAAAATATCAATAAGGGGTATTAGAAGAAGGAAAATTTTTAATCCAATGAAAAAATTATAACCCATGAAATTTTTACCTTTATATCAATGTTCTCTGATGGAAACAAATAAATCATTTTCACATGAAAACACACACAATTTTATGTCAAAGAAAATAACTAAATCCCATATGAAGAATAGATAAAACATATAGGTTTCTTGGGAAATCATTATCCATATTACTATTAAAATGACCCATAAAAATATAATAGCCATATGTTCGAATTCTATACCTAATGCAATGGAAGGATATCAGCGACCCACACATCATTGGTTTATAACATAACCACGCTACATGGTTAATAATGTAACCACCCATCGATGGTCTAAAACATAACCACTTTTAATAATTTCCAAGTACCATAACGTAATCATAAACCATAAAATATTTCAATTTTTAACATATCAATTATTAAATATTCTTTTCAAATATAAGAAACCAATTTAAAATATTTAATGATCTACTCTATATAAAAATGATTTTTTAATACCTAAATACCAATAAAATTGAAGGATGGTTTTTCTTTAAAGATTGAAAATTCTTGTAAAGGAATAAAAATATCAAATAAGGGTCTTTGTGGTAGGAAAATTCATTGTAATAATATATTCTAAAATAGAACATTCCATTAGTTTTTTCTAATGAAAATATATCTGAATAAAAATGAAAAATTATTCATTCTGAGAACCTTTAAATCAAATTAAAAGGAGGCATAAAATTTACATTATAATTATTTTATATCCATATAAATAAAAACATAAAATAATATGCATAATATGGATATGGAGTGAAAATATTTTGAAATTATAATTTTAAAACATTCAAAATAATATTATTTAAATAAAACCATCTCGGTCCATATTGGAATCATTTGAATGGTAAACCCCATAAAAGAATAACATTTTAAAAAACAATAAATATATTTTCAATAAATAAATTCATGATATAACATGTCAAATGGGTTTTATGTAAACCTCATAAAGGAAGGTAGGTACATAACATCAAAATATGTCTCAATGAAAGGAGATTGAGACGAAGTCCTTACCTAGAGTCGAAATCATCTCGTATTTTCATTATATTCCTGAATAATAATATATTTTTAATTATTTAATTTTATAAGAAAATGTTTTAATTGTCTTATTCCTTTTTTTATCTATTATCACTTTATATACAATTAAATAATCAATTATGTTCATTTTAGGTGTTTGGAAGACATTCAACACATAAGCCCAAAATAACATTGGTCGGTTCATGAAGGTGAAAGAGGTTATTATTTAGTCATAGTAAAAATAATAATCCTGAAATAATTATCATATTAATACATTAATTAAAATTTTAAAACAAATCATAAAATTTGGTTAATAAAAATGAACTATGTTTCAATCATAGAGATGGTAGGTCGTACGTACACATGAGTAAAGTTTCCATTATTCAACGATCATTATGGAAAGATGGTAAGTATTATTTTATCTTTAAATAATGATAATAAAGTATTAAATATATTATTATTTATCTAAATATAATTATATATTTCATATATGTGAAGCGCTGATGAAAACATAATTACATCACTTCGTGGAAGGCGGTAATCTACACATATCTTGAACGACATTATCATTTTTAAATGAGTAGGAAGGTAAGATATAAAATTATTTATTATCAATTCATAATGATAATTAAGTAATGAATATAATTATTATTACATTTATATAACCTTTATTTATTAACTTTATCCTTATTACCTTCCATTAAAAGTGTTAGTGAAGACAAATCACATCACGTCGTGAGGCGGTAGTCCATCGTACACATGAGCGACATTATTGTATCCCCCATGGAGTGGAAATTATTATATAATATTTGATATAATATTTAAAAAATTATAAATATGTTAAATCTATAATATATATACTTAAAATGAAACCTTATAACAACCATTGAGAGTCAATTATGGTAAATGAATGACATCAATTTGATGGACGATATTATGTTGTACACAAGAATAATGATTTCCAATCCCATTTTATGGAAGATGAGATTTAATTATGTTATTCAATTAAAATAATAAAATATAAACATATTTTAGATACTTTTTTATTGTATAATCATTTTCAAATGATAAATGATAGAGGTGGAGGAAGAAACAAAACAAAACACTCATTGAAGAGTGTTGCCTCTTCTTCAGAAAACATCCTTTGGTTTGCACCAATATCCTTCCTTAGATCGATTTATATAAAAAATATTCTATGATTAGATTAATTAAACATATAAGTTATTTTGGAAGATATTTTCCAAACCAATGGGTTTTGGAAGTGTGAAGAGTAGAAGAGATGGGTGACCTTTTATAAGTGAGGTGAGTGGTACAATTGTAATTGTTGAACAGAATTAATTCCACCCAATATTTTTCATGTTCCAATGTTATAGTAATAGAGAATTATAAATTATATAAGTCATATGTTTGAAATATTTTTAACAAATTTTAACTTTATATGTTTCTAGAACATTTTACTCATTATCATTCAAGTTTAAGTCACAACTAAATTCATTTCTAACTTCATCATGATAATTGTTTTGTACTATTTTTGATAATAATTATTTTAAAAAAAATTATGTTTACCTTATTATATAATATAAATTATGATGATAAAAAAAATTAATCCATTTTAAAATATTAATTCACAGAAATGGAAGAAATTAATTTAAAATTAATCACACTGACGTGATGAAGGAGCGAGTTTCTGAAGGGAAAATGGTAAATGTAGAAAAAGTTTCAATATCAAATTTTTATATAATATTTATTCCAATGGACTATATTTTATTAATAAATACATAATTCAAACAATTGTACTTTTAAAACCACTTTAAAAAAAATTAACTTTATTAGTTCTTTAACCGAAAAAGAAGTTTTTAATAAAAAATAGTATTTTTCACTATTCATTTAATGTTGATACATTTTAGAAAATCCCAAATATTCATTCCCAGATAATTTTGATGGTTTTATTTTATAATTTTTATATTTTTATCAAATAAATTTTATAATATTTCTAAAAACTAATTGTAATATTTTCACAAAAAATCGAATAATTTTTTTAATGAAAACATATTTTTGATGAATAGAATGTCATTACCCAAAAAATTAGTAATTATATACTTATATTTTTTCAACCCATTTATAGTATGTATTAAATTTATATATATTTCTCAAATATTTAATACTATATATATGTTCTATTTTAATGGATAGGTTATAACTGTTGTATTTATAATAATATTATTTCATGGTTCTTTTAAGCATGGTGTTGTGTGTCATGTATGCTATCGCCCATAATGTCCCATTTAAGTTAAAATTACTAAATATTTTTTTAATTAATATGACTATATAATTCATAAATATTAATAAATACAAAATGTATTTATTTTATCATTGAATTGGTTGTTACAATGACACCATTATGCTTCATTATATCTACAATGGGGTCCAAAAAAGCTCTCCACCACTATGTGTAACCTTGAAAATTAGGAAAATGTGGGTGAGAATGTCATCAGTTATTATAGGAGTTTATAAATTCATTGATTGGGATAGGGGATATATGTGAATCATTAGTTATTTAATTATGGGTGAAATAAAAAAGGAATGACTTGTGATGGTGTCTATGTTTATTGGTTCTAGAGTGGATAATTCTTTGATCATACCAAAGATCATGTCTGGGTTTTCCTTGTCATAACCATCCATCACATTCATCTAGATGAATCCCTAATCATAATCCCTCTAATATTTTAGTTGGTCACCTAAGTGTGGTGGTGGGTGAAGCGGATTATAGTATCATCCTCCTCCCGCGCCTCTTCATGTTGCACCTTAAACTCTACCAAAGCCACCTCCTTGAAGACCTCCATGTATATCTCAGAGAGAACTCTAATTATTTATCTACATCATACACATGGGTCTATTAAGAACATAATTTATGTCACACCTATATTTTATATTATATTTTCATTTAAAACCTATTTTTTTATATCATCCTTCACATGCAACGCTTAACCAAAAGGAACTACATAACATTATTTAACAACAATAAAGTAGTAGTATAATGGGATGATAGAAATATATGTAAAAAAATTATTAAATAGAAATAGAAATATATTGAAGTTCATTTCTAATACAATTCCACTATAAAATTCAATTAGTGGAGATAAATAACTAATAAGACCGATTTATGCTTTAAAATGTAACCATTCAAAAAATTGGGTTTTTAAGTATTTTTTTCAAGAAAATAAATATATTATGGGAAAATATATTGTTGATATAAATAATATATTAATACCAATTTTATTAGTAATTGGTAGGAAATAAAAATATGAATACTTAATATTTTAAAAATATATTTTTCTATGAAAACAATTTTCAATATATTTTTATACGTTTATTTATAAATTAAATTCTATAATTTTAGAATCTGAATTAAAAAAAATGAATTAATTTTTTGATTAAAACAATAAATATAATCCTAATATTGCGTTTTAAGACTTTTCTAAAAAAAATTATTTTGAGGTGGGTGGTGAATATAATTTTTATACCAAAACTATAAATTGGATGACTTAATCAGTTATATAATAAATAACTAGAAGTTTATAAAACCTTTTAAATGATAAAGTATAAATTTAACAACTAAAAATAAACATTTTAAAAATACTATTTTTAATTTAGAAAACCTGTGTATTTGATAATAATTTTCCAATTAAAAACTATTTTTGGACTTTTCATTCAATTAAATATCAAATAGGTAAAATTTATGTTTTTCATGATTTGAAAGACAAATAAAAATTATATTTATTTTTAATAAAAATTATTTCATTTAAATTAAAAACATCGATCATTTTATAGTATAAATAAATTTTAAGCTTAAAACACAATTTTTTTAATAACTATTTTTACGCATTATGTGCACCCACACAAAAATTAGTTTTTCAAAACATAGAAATTTTAATTTATAAAAAAATTCCTATAAATGAGATAAGAAAATACTGATTATTTAATTATGTTATTTTATATTTTGGTCAGTAAAATCAATTAACAAACATAAAAATGAGTTACCATAGTAAAAGTTAATTTACAAAAAAAGTAAAAATTATAGAGAAAGTACTAAAATAACTCAAAAAAATTCTAAAAAATGAATGATTGATAATATTTTAGACCTTAACATGATCCACAATACATTATTTTCAATTTTTGATCCTATTACCTTATAATAGTGTCATTCCATTATTGAAAACTAAGGAGTATTTTTAAAAAATATTAATGTTTTCACTTATAAAGGTAGATCGCATCTAATTTTTCAAATATAGAATTAGAATTTAATATTATCTTGATCCTATACCCATTTAATCTCCCATAAATACTCTTAAACTTTTATATTCCCTTTTTCACTGTATGCTATCCTAGGCCCTTCATTTCTAAGGAGAATTTCAAGAGAAAGATCAAGCTATCTCTATGAGCATTACATACTCCTTAAACTTTTATTCCTAATATTCATCCTCTAACCTAGATATAACCAATTATATATAATGGTATCATTTAAAATAATATAATTAAAATTTTTTATATTTATGTTATAACCACAATCTATTATCCCCCATTCATTTTATAAAAGAATTAAAATGTTGTTGATGTGTACATTCAAAATGACACCTCTATGAAAGAAATGTTTTATTTTTCTTCATTTCCTTTCATGAATAATTCTAGATATGTGTTTAATGAATACATATTTTATTTATGTGATGATTGAAATTATATAAATATGAATTAGCCATTATATTATGAATATTATAAAAAATTTATCATTGTAAAATCAACTTCCAAAAATGAACATTCCAAAATGAAAAGTGGTTTCTTTAGAAAATTATTTGTCACTTATCTTGCTATTATAACTCTTCAAAATAATGATTAATAAACTTAATATCATATAAATAATTTCATTACACCTCTATGAAATATATTTTATAACAAAATATTCAATTCCAAATCGTACTCACATAGATATTGTAACTTATTCTTGTTTGGGTGGATTTAACCGAACATTTTTGACTTATATTTATTGAAACATTATGTTAAAATTTAAACTAGAAGTTATGTATCAACCTTTTTTTGTTAAAACATTCCCAAACAAGGTCATCACTGAATTAACCATAATGAATCATAATTAAAACACTGATGGTATAAAAATATTACATTATAAATAATCAAATAAAACATATTCTATAACCTTGAATGATGTTGGAATGATGAATTTTGGAACAAGAATGAAGACCGACAGTGTTATTATGAAACTATTACAAAAATATAGAAATCACTAAAATTTGACATTAAATATAGATAATAACTAATTAATATGCATGTAGAGAATGATTGTAGATGAATATTGTAAAAATTAATTTATATAAATGTGGTTTCAAAATAAGTGATTAAGATATCTATTTTTTTATATAGGAGTTTAGAGTATGTATGACTAAGTTATATTAATGATAAGTGTTTCATGGTCTCAATTATAAATCTTTAAGGCATGTTATATTTGGTGAGTTATTTTTTCCAGTATATGGTGTTATTTTGTTTTAAATAAAATAAAATTATCCTTCTATATTTTTCATTTAATTCATGGGATATAATCCAAATTGAGTTCCTTTTTTCATTTATCTTTCGATTCAAGTGTTACCCTTGTCGAAGGGTTTTTGTTAATTCAATTTTCATTAATTAAGTAATGATTATTATTTTTGAACATCGTTATTATAAAATGTATAAGGAACCAATCTAAAAACACCATATATTTAATATTTAGAAAATAATTCACTTTATTTCATTTCAAGGATATTTTTAGTTTATTGTTTTATAGAATAATTTCATAACACCAAAATAACAAACACATATATTATATAGTGGAAACTTCAACTCAGTATCCATTTATTTGAAAATATAAACCTTTTATTACAGATCATGTTTTCTTTACATGAAATATCTTAATATTTTCCATCTTTATCTCTTTATTTCCCCTACTTATCTTTAAAACCATATGAATAACATTTAAAAACATGGGATGATAAAATAAAACACATTAATGTAAATATAAAAAGAAATAATGAAACTTGTTAGTCCATGAATACTCATAAAAATTTCACATTTTCAAAATAAAATCTAGGCACAAAATAACCATTTTCTTACCTAAGAAATCAACTTCACTATCCAAAAATTTTTAAAAAATATTTGATAAATATTATTATAAAAAAATAAAAAAAATATAAGTTTCAACAAAATAACGAAACATTCATTATTTCATTTTAACAAAGTTACACATTTCAACTTTATCAAGTAGAATAAACATCCCATTAAACATATGTTCATTAGCTTACCATATTAAATTATAAGATTTCAATGAAAACCCATAAAAAATAGATAAATAATGTAAGTAACATGGGATATAATTTTTATATCACTCTTATAATAGCTATTAAAAACATGATAACTTACTAAAAAAATTCCAATAATCTCTTTAGAGAGACCTAAAACTAGTTAACATAATACCTTTACCCAATTCATTGGAGGTCTATATCGGGCCCACTCAACATCATGACCTATATCAGGATCAACCATCATCATGAACTATATTTGGCTCACCTATTATCATAAAAAATTAACAAGAACCATAACATCATTGTAAAAACTAAAATATTTCATTTCCATCATCAAATTCAAAAAATAATAATCTTATCACCCATAAGAAAACATTTCTGTATATTTAAATATTCATTCCATTATATTACCATTTTGAAAATACCCAAACCAAGGAGAATGAGGGGTTTTATTTGAAGAAAACATAAAATCCTGTAAATAGATCCCAAATTCAAATAATAGTTATGGTTGTGGGAAAAATTCATTGATGTTGTATAAGATAAAATAGAACATTCTTTTTCTCTTTTTGTAAAGAATGTGAAAATATTCCATATAAAATATATAAAATCGTTTCCTTTTGAAAAATGTTTAATGAATGTAGTAAGGATTTAAAATTAATATTATAATTAATTTATCTCCCTATAAATAAATCTATAATAATTTTAATAATATGTATATGGAAGAAAAATATATAGAAAATAAGTCATCAAAACAATTAAAATGTGGTCTTTAATTTAATGTTATCTTAAATTTAATTTGACTCGTCATGTACATTCTTTGTCATCCTAAATAAGAAAATTATGTTAACTATTATCTTTATTAATAACCATTTTTAAGTTTAATTTAAATTAATTTATTTACTAATATGTTATATTTAATTACTTAATTAATTAAGTTCACATTGGCTGTTCAGAGGAGCTTTGGTTTATAACATCAAAATAACTTCCGTCTGTTGATTTTGTTCAATGGGATATTTATTCCATAATCTATATAATAATAACCATATAACAATGATAATTTTTATACATTAATTATACTTTTGAAACCAACCATTAAATATGCTTCTGAAAAATGAATTATGTTACAATAATGGAGATGGTAGGCCACACGTACGCATGAGTAACGTTTCCATTTTTAAATGATATTGTAGGAAATAAGGTAAGTATCATTTTATATTTAAATAATATATATTATATCATAAATATAATATTTTATCATTAAATAAACATATATATATACAAACCATGTGATGCGGTGATGAAAAGGTAATTGCATTGCTTCTTGGTGGTGGTGATCCACACGTATGCACAAATGTCTTAATCATTAATAAATAGATTGGAAGGTCATAAAATAGATGATATATAATCATTATATAATGATAATTACTTCATGAATCTAATATATATAGATTAAATCCATAATTATAACTAGCCATGAGAGGTGCTGATGTCAAATGAATTCCATCAGTTCACAAGGTGGCAGTCCATCACACACACGAATAATGGTCTGATTTACTAGTTCATGGGAAAATGATATAGATTAAGGGTAAATTATTAACATAATAACATCTAAATATATGGGATATATGAAATTTTTATATCAAAATGGTTATATTTTATACACACGAGTGACTTTATTGTGAGATAACTTGATAGGGGGTGAATTAAGCTATGAAACTCATTTGTGTTTCCCAAATACCTATGAAAATATCACTTCCCTAACCAATCATGACCTCACTTTTTAGTAAGGGCATGATTTTGTTCACCTATTAAGTGGTAATCATATTTACTGATGTTCTTATGTTATCATTATTCAAAATATATCAATGATCCATCAATCCATATGAACCAACAATCATCCTATAGAATATAAGAAAAAAATCACATAAGACATGAGAAATTTACTTGGTTTACCCACATCGGGTTGTATCCAAGGATAACACACTAATATTGTGTTGATGTGGTAAAAGTAGATAATCACCACTAGTCATGTGGATACACTATTTTTTCTAGAGTCATTTTTGTTTAGGTGAACTTCCTTTAAAACGTTTAGGGTTTGGACAAATGCCACCCAAGGGTCGCTCCGTTTACATGTTTTGGGTTGGATCAATGCCACCTAGGTCCTACTGAATTCTTCCTCATCCTTCGCACACTATGATGGGGTATGATATCATAATATCACTAGTCTCTCAATATAATTGTTCTAACTTCTTCTTTAGTATATTCATCTATTCATTACTTGAATAAATGTTATTTTCACCTCCTTTGGAGCGTCATGAAGCTCAACTATTATCCACTTTATGAATATCAAATTACAACATGATTTCTGGGAAATTATTTATAGGTTTTTGAAACTTTCATCATTGTGAAAACTTTTCTTGACTTGCATTAAACTTCTCTAAATTTCAAATAACTTTTATGTTTTTTCATGTAACATTAAACTGTCTTGAAAAATAGAATGTGTCTCGAAACTCCATAAATTCATGAAACTTTCATTTTGTTTAAAAACTCACAACATTCGCAAAACACAATACCTTTCATGAAGAATGCTAAAATTTCATGAATGTACCATTTTCAGATTGACACAATTCCATTTATTCCTGGAATAGATGTTCTTAGGAATGCTTTTCATAAGAAAAACCTTTGAGAAATTAACTCATGAATTCATAGCCTTGAAAGATTAAATGATCCATGATTATACAGATGAAGGGATATCAACCTAATTCTTAGAAGAGATAACCCTTTGTAAGACATTCTCACCCCCACTTCCTTTTCAGAAAACTCTTCATTCTGTTCACATTACATTACATATTCATGAAACATCTGAGTATATCTTCTAATTTTTATGATTTTAGGTTTACTGAGCTTCAATTATTTGAAATTTCTTTTATCATGTAACTATATTTATTCTTATATCATATGACCTTCATGAAACTATCATCCCTAAAAAACATAGTTTAGATTCTTCAAAACATGGTGTCTTCATGTAATGTGCTTCCTCCACTAAACATACCACCTTCATGAAACTCACTTTCGTGAAACAACCCAATATTTTGAAAAATTAATTATTTTTCCATATCTTCATGGGGAAACCTTGAAACTCTATTTTGATGAATCTTACAATATTTTCACACAACTTTTCCTCTTCATGAAACTCTTCTTTTAATTTCATGCCTTTTTAATTTATCAACGAGGTCATCTAAAATATTCAATTGTGCGGAGCTTCATGAATCTACTTCTTCAATTCACGTAACATTTTCAATATCACAAAAACTCTTATTTATTTTCATAATCACCATGTTTTTTAATAATTTTATTTGTTCATCTCTTCTATAATTACACCATTTTCATTCCCATACATCCTGTATACACTCAAACACTTCCAGACTGATTCTTAGATGAATATATCATGGTTTTTATAATCATATAATTTCTCAAAAATAATTTCATAATTCATCATTATCTATATGATCCTCATTATTGAATAAATTTTAACCATCTCTCGATGTGATCATGAGTAATATTTTGATCTCACAATGTGATTCATGAAAAATTCCATTTTCCATTCCTTAAGAATATCATGATCTCATGAAACTGTTGATAAGGTGAATAGAAAATACAATATTATCCACCATAACATGTTAATGGAGTACTGCATCCAAAACTTCATCACTCCTAGTTTAGAAAGTATAATGGAAAATAAGAATCCAACACATAAGATAAGGAAACACCAAGACAAAGCCTATCCATCAGATCTAGGGTTTTTTAGGATATGAAGAAAGATTAAAGCAGATCATCGTATCGAGGAATTTCCATTATAAGGGACAAGAGACATTTTTGTACATATAAAACCAGGGAAACCTTTATCCAAGGTGATTTTCTACCTTAATCTTGAGGTTAAAAGAGATATTTTTTAATTACTTAGTCATTCTTATTATTTTTATTTTTTACTTGTTTCTTACAAGTTCTTTTAATTATTATGTTCTATTTTAAATCGTTTTTCCATATAATATTTAAATATGATAAATATTATAATTGTTAATCTGATCTTATATGAATCTAATCTTTTACTTTTTTAATTAAAAATTATGTTATTTGGATAATTAGTCTTTAAGATAATAATATCTACTCTGATTTAATAAATTCTTATTTGATTATGTTTTTTATACTCTCATATAATCATATATATTGAATATGATTTAGTCATATTATTTTTTATTGTAGTTGTTTTAATTTGAAATATTAAAACCATTGTTTATTATGATACTTAGGAAATCAGACTCAGGGCCAAGTCAGAATATGATCATTTTCTTATATAGGTTGTGAATTTTTTTAGTTTAAGCTCATTTAAACTAAATTTTTAAAAATTAAAATTCACCCCCTCTTGTAATAGGTCCCTCTAGAATACATTATTTCAATACTAATCAATATACAACTAATATAATTATTCATTAATTGGAATTAGAGTAGGATTTAACTGCTCAAATACTTTATAAACCATGAGTTTTTTTATTTTTTTATTTTTATTAATTTTTTATAATGTTTTTGTTTAGAAAATTTCATCACACTAATATGTTTGTGGAAAATGAAGTTTTCATTAAGGTGTTATGTTTTAATTTTGGTTATACAGACTATTTAAATCCTTATAGACCTCATATTATTTACGAATATGATAATGAATATTAGATACATAGAATGAAGACCTTTATTATCAACATCGGAGTTGAAACATTGTGATGATAATTGAAAATTTAAAAAATACCTCATAAGGAAGTCACATACTTTACTAATGCTGAAAATCCTGATTATCAACTTAATTACAGAGTCTGAAATGCTTTGTAATATTGAATGACCAAAATCATATACATTCAAATATCCATTTTTGAATCCATAAATAGTATCTATAAAAATATAGTGGTAACACATTTTGGTAAATAAAAAGTTTTTTATAATAAAAGTGAAATGTTATGGGATGATTATCAATCATTAGATTTTTACCTAGAGAATCCATTAAAAATATGAATCAAAGATTTATGACTATTATAAATTGATTAAAATATTTTGGTGTAAAATGTTTAGATGATGAGATTCTTGGGGAAAAGATCATAGACAACATTCCAAATTGATAGAAGTTAAAAATATTTGTTGTTGATGAAACCATAAAGGTTAATAATCTTATAATATATGATCTTTTTGGAACCAGGATGATGTATGAAAGTATACTCGAGAGATATTATATGAAAGTAATGAAAAATAGTGGTGGAGTTTTTTTAATACAAATAATTTATCAAATAAAGATGAAACTTATAAAAAGGTTGTTTGATCTCTAAGAAAGGATAAAATTATTACCCAATATGATTCTAGAGTTTTTGAAAAATAAAAAATTTAAATAGATAATATTTCTCAAGGAATGAACAAGATTGTTGGTAAGAAGGATTTAAAATACCAATATAAGAAAGGTAATAAGGAAAGAGGTGACATGAAGAATGAAGTCACTTGTTATAAATGCAAAATATCTCTCCGTATTTGACCATATTAAACTATGATAAAAAGGAAAGACAAGAAAGATAGAAATTATGATCAGAATCAGAAAAAGTTTTATAAGTCAAATTGATAGATATTCAAAAATATGATCTGATAAAGGAAAGTCCAAATTCTTTCGGCTCCATTCTCATTATGTTTTTTGTAATGAAGAATGATAGTTTATAATAATTAATACATTATAACTAATTCTAATTATGGTAAAACAGATATGTTTTAAACATAAACTTTCTAAAAACACTTTGGACCTAAAGAATTAGTAGTTAAGTATTATGAAAGTATTTTTTATTTCCAAAAGAAAAGGAATGGGAAATTCTTAGTTAACTTTTTTTACTCAACAAAATTAATTACAATATTCACTCATAATAATTAATAAAAACCATTTGCGAAGAAAACATATTTTTGGAAAATAAAATAACATTACTTATATTTGAGTTCTTATTAAATAAGAATTTATCAATAATTATTTATTTATTATGACCTTTATATATATTTCATAATTTGGTTAAATATATTTATACACAGTAATTCAACGGTTTTCTTATAGTGGTCATATTTAAATAATAATATTTCATGTTTCTTTTAAGGTCAGTGTTGTGTGTCATATACACTATTGAACAAAGTGTTATTTTTAAAATCTTGTGGCTTTAAAAAATGGGAATGTTCCAACCTATAATTTTATTATGATTTATTTTTTATTATTTTTCTAGGGATCTATATTTCATTATTATAAAAAATCCTTGAAATGATTTATACATCACAATATGATGTTTTTAAGTTTTTTCCATAATTCAATTTCCTTTTTTGAGTTATATTAATTATTCTTGAGCTCCATTATTTTAAGTTGAATTATTTTACCCAATGTTTATATAAATAATTATGTGAACTTTAATTTTTATGTATTTACATTTTATCCACATGAACTTCTTTTTTTACAAATCATTTCTTATAAACATCCTTATTCCATGAATGTACTCCTCACAAATACCTAGTTATCATTCCATTGATAAGTGTATTTTATATTTTCTTTTGAATATTACTGTTTTGTATATTCACCAAGTTGTCCATATTATTCTATTTAATTGGGAAATATTGATAATATTTACAACAATTATTTAGATATATATAATTTTTGACTATATAGCCATGATTATATATGAGGTTCATTATGGAACATTAAGATATGTATTATTTAACAATCCATCTTCCTTATCTAAATGGATTATGATCAAATAATTATATTTATTGATTTGTTAAAGTAATGAGTTAATTTTATTCCCACTACTCTATATAGTATCAGTTTTATAGATTCTTACATATAATGCTATTCCTTTTATTGATTGGGAAATACTGATAATCTGTATTCTCGTCCTTTAAATATGGACGTTATTTGATTAACAAGCTATGTCTTTTATGTCTTTTATAGTTTAATCTATTCCTTAATATTATGAATGCATTGTATATAATTAGTTATGGTTTGGACCTTATATTGATAGCTCCTCAATGAATTAGTGGGTCTCAAGAGACAAATTAGTATGGGTATTTGGTGTATTCCTACCTATTTATTTAGATTCCATAGTTATGATCTTGATAGTAAGTAGATGTCTTTTAATAATACCTTGTTGGTATATAATTTCTTGGCACAAGGCCTTTAAAAGTCTATACTTATGGATTCCATCATCATGAAATTATTTAGTGTTATCTATGTGATTTATTTATTTATATTGTTATCCACGAACATGTGTTTTTCTGAATTTCATTTGATTGTTGAATTATTTTAATTATTTATTTCTATCTATATTTTTTTATTAAATTATTGTTATATTATATCTTCGAGTATATGTGAGGCATGACTGTCATAGGGCATGGGAAAAGCATATTTTTATGTTTTCATAGTGCAGTATAGTGGATGACTAGGGTTGTCTCACTTGAAGAGGTTTCTCATTTTCTTCACCTACTTTGTCTAATTCACCTAAGGACTAAATATTTTTTTATGTTTTATTAAATAAATGGAATTTTATAGAATAAATTAAATGAAAATTTTAATTCTAAAAAATAAAATAAAATGCTAAATAGAATGGAATTTTAGAAGAAAGGAAGTTCTCCTCAGAGAATTCTTAGGGAGATCCTTCAATGGCTAGCATCAAATCTCTATAGTGAATACACTCCATAATATGTGTGAACACCACAATCTACCTCGGTTATGAATAAAAATTTTACATAGATATCACCAAGGATACCCTCCATTCACCACCTCACTCGAGGGAAAATGGTTGCAGATTAATATGTTAAACTTTAGACAACCACAATGAGAATTACACCCACTATAAGTTCTCCATAGAGTTAGCTTTGTGAAGATCAAAAACATGGTCTCTAGTTCAAGAGCCAGATTACCCCCTAATATATTCCTAAAGTTAGTTACTTGTGATCATGAGTATTATAGTTCACTATAGTGAGATGGGAAGAAGCAAATTCTAGATGGAGATGAATGGAAGAAAAATATGGGGTAAGAATTTGGAAAAAAATAAAAATTCATGAATTTATGAGAATTATAAATTAAAATAGAAAAAAAAAAGTAAAAAAATAAAGAAAAAAAAATAAATGAAAAATATGAAAAGAGAATATTTGAGGTTGGCCTCCCTCAATGGATTTATCCCCCTCATTGCCTCAGATGGAATGGGGTGGAATGGAATGGAATCTTCTGGGAATGAGGATATATCCTCATTTTATTGTCCAGAATATGTACTGCTAGATTTTACACATTTTTTACCCAATAAATGGATGATTCACATGTTCCATTCTTCATAAAATTCTTTCATAAATGTCTTTTTCCTTTAATTTATAATGTCTATTGTCAACTTTAATGGTATCCAAACTCCATGATATTTATTAATGGAACGTGGATATGTGTCCTCATTTTATTACACCTAGAGTAACTTTAATTGGAGGTGTGTATATCGACTTGGGATTCTGTTATGTAGGTGGGTTCCACTCTCACCACTCGAACAACTTTTCAACTTGAATGATTTTTTCGGGGCTCAATATGGTCGGATCAGATCTTTCTCATGAATACAAAGTTGAAGTAAATTAATCAGTAAATCCTAAAAAAATAATAACTTCAATTTTAATATTATTATAAATGTTATGCTCAAAATACCCATTTGATAAAATTCTGTTAAAAATCATGTTTTAACAAATTTTTACATTTTTGCTGAAAACACACCGTAAATCCAAAATTGATCTATATATGCTAAAATTGATTAATATAGAGGGATTAAATAAATAAAATTCATATATAAAATGAGGAAACTATTAGTTCTATAAATTCTCCCACACTTAAATAGTGGTTATCATCACTCACAAAATCTACACATGGAATTCAAAGGATACCAATGTTATCAATATTCAAATTCAAAGTTAAAAAATCAAAAAAAGATTAATGTTAATTAAAACATTCAATCATCCACATAAAATTTCAATATAATTTATTATTTTTTAAGTAAATAACCAATTCATGTATTTTAATTTTCCCCTTAGAAAAATTATGTTACCTCTCCTTTCATTAATTCAAGATCCTTAATTCATTATTATTAAACATGAATCATCATGATTAACCTCACCATTGAATCTTTCCTCCCATATCTCATGATTAAAATAAAAAAGATTTATGATCATATCATAAGAACTTGTTCTTTATCCATAGGATTGTAAATTAACTACTTTCACCACATTTTAAAGACAAAAGGAACATAAAATCATGAGGACTTGAAATAAAGGTTCAAATGACACTAAGGCTTACAGTGGGTAGGATTTGATGCTTTTAAAAATTAAGGTTCAAGGAAAAGAGTTATCTCTAAAGTAAAATGCATGATATCGAAAACTGTAATGAAATTCACCCATTCAATGTAAAAACTCCCATTTCCTATAAACTCAAAGTATGATAACAATTAAATATTGCATAATGAATAATTTCTGTACCCTCTAGATTTTTTTTATTTTAATTTTTTGTAATTTCTTAATGAACCTTTTCATTTTTTTTTCTTTTTTAAAAATTTATTATTAGAATAAACCTCACATCCACCGCCTAACAATGTAAGATAAAAATCATTGGTCTAGTAATTTTGATTTTTGGTTTCCCCAAATCAAAACCCATTATTCTCGTTTTTTATTATTTTTTTCATTTTCAATTTATTTATATTAAATAGGTAAAAAACAATATAGTACAATGAATGATTTGAAAACCTTTTACGATTCTCACAATAGCACCCCTATACATTTTACTTATAATCTATAACATCCCTTACACCGGGATTCTATTTACCCCCACACTTCATCTTTAAAGTATGATTCATATACTAAGAGTAGGGTGGGAATGGATAAAATGGCATGAAACATCGGTCACACAAAAAAAGGTCATTCATGGTATCTATGGGACTAAAAAATGATTGATGTAAAGGTGGTATTTTATGAATAAGAGTTTTATAAAACGATGTCTGAATAATTTTAAATGTGTTTTTCATAGTCAGAAACTTTTACAAGTTTCATTACAAGTTATAGAAGGTTACATGTCCCAAGATCACTTAAGTAATATTCTCAAGAATAAATAAGAAGTACTTGTTCTAGAAATCCTCTTATGAATGAAAAATATGATTTTTGACAATAAATCAAGGCATGATTAGTAATAACAAATCAATTCACATAAATTTTAGGAATCAAAATAATGAAAAATGGTTGGAAAATTTCATTTACAAGAATAAATTAATTCCATAAAATGGCGAGTCGTAATTTCAATATCAATGCTTTAATTTTAAAAATTCAATTCCCCATTTTAATCCTTCAAACTCTTTAATGTTGAATTCTAAAACATGGAGTCACTAGATTCTTAAGAAACTAGTGTCTCCAAGATAAGTCTAGTTAAGAATTAATTCATGTTTTGGCATGTAATTCTTATCATTGATATTCAAAGAAGTATTGGACCAAAAAAATTGATGATTTTAAAAGTTTAAACAATAAAATGAAGACCATTTCCCATGAATCTTGGTGTTTCTCATCCACTATTTGAGTCTTCCTTTTTCCATCATGAACCTATAAAATAAAACAAATCAACTAAACACAAGGATCGTGTCATTATTACTCAAAAGGATAAGAGGGATGGGGTTACATGCTTGACTAATTCCTAATAATGAATTTGAAATTTGAAATTTAAATTCATAAGATTGAAAATGAATGTACTAGAATTAAAGTAAAGGATAAATCATGGTATGATCCCACAAGTGGGTCCTGAATTTTTAATTCCTCCAGAACGTGGTAATAGCTGTTATCCAAAATCAGAAGGTGGAAGAAGCTTCATTGATTTGAACTACCACCTGTTCCTTTTCCCAAATTTTGCTTCATCCTTATTCTTGAGGTAAGGTCCATAGATAGGGTACATAATATCGTCCCCTTCACAATGAGGTATAACATTCATGTTTTGTGTAGGATGAAGTATGGACCATCCTCTTCCTTGGTTTAAAATTTTGCAACCTTATTCTCTTCTAGTGTCATCTTCATGGGGGATTCAATAAAAGTTTCCTCATGACTGATTTCCTTAGGCTCAGCTACATGGATCTCTTTATGGGGCTCCTCTAGTGAATGTTCATTGAAATTAGGGAGCTCCATAGGTTCCTCAATAGGTTCATGTACAGTTTCTTCTTCTTCTTCCATGTAATATAAAATAAAGTCTGATTATGTATATAGGAAACAAGAGGGAGTGGCCTGTAATTCAGAATCAATAAAATAAGAATAGATAGATTCGAAAAAAGTTTCAAATCTCACAGTTTGTTCAGTTTCGATATCTATTTCATTTTTAAGTACATATTCGTGTAGACACTTAGCAAATGGAGGCTGGTAGTCGGGATCCTCTATCTTGACATCAAATTCCACCATTTTGGGGGTTTCTTCCTTCAATGATGCTGGATCTTCTTCTTTGTAATGCATAAAGAGATCAAGTAGTTCCTCACATTCCTTCTATAATTCATCCAATTCCTATTGATCAGCCTCATATCACTCAGCAAGGAATTCTTCCTCCCTTGCCTCCTTAGGTTCTTAAATTTAAAATATATGTGGCAAAATTTCATCCACTACATTCTTAGGTTCTTTCTCTAGCTCATGGTTTAGTTGATCCATTAATTCATGAGCATAATGAAACACTCTATTAGCCTTTCTTGTAAGTTGGTCTAGGATTTCTCTATGTTATTTCAAATGACCTCTACTATAATTTGAATACATCATGGATGTCTTTTTTTATATTTTTTTATATATTGAATGGAAATCTAGGTAAAATGTGAAGATATAAATTGGAGATGAATAACTGATTGGATCCTAGTAAAAACACTTGTTTTGACACATGCCAATTGTAGGGCATGGTAAAAGTGAATTTTTATGTTTTCCTAGTGTATTACAGTGGCTAAGCAAGGTTTTCTCACTTCACAAGAATTCTTAGTTTGTTAAACTAATAAATCTAATTCACATAAGATCTAATTCCTTTTTTGCTGGTTTTCTGTTTTATTAAATAAATTTAATTTCCTAAAATAAATGAAATAAAAAATTTAATTATAAATAACCTTAAATTCTAAATATAATAGAATTATAGAAGAAAGGAAGTTTTCTCGATATAATTTTAGGGAGTACCTTCATTGGCCGGCTTCAAACCTCCTTAGTGAACACACTCTATCATATGTGTTCACACCTCAATATACCCACGTTATGAATAAAAATAATACTTGAAGATCACCAAGAACACGCTCCATTCACCTCCTCAATAGAGGGAAAATGGTTATAGATTACAAAGTTAAAAATTTGAAAACCACAGTGATGATTATACCCACAATAAGTTATCCATAGAATTAACTCAAAGAAGATAAAAAATCAAGGTCTCTGGTTCACGAACCTAATTACTCCCATGTGATATTCATCATGTGAGTTACTTATGATCATGGTTATTATAGTTCACTATTGTAAGATAAGAAGAAGAAAAAAAGAGATGAAGAATAATGGAATAAAAATATTGGTGAAGAATATGGACACAAAAATAAAAAACAATGCATGAATTTATTAGAAATACTAATTAAAATTGAAAGATAAAAAAAGTAATAAATAAATAAATAAAAAATAATAAAAGGATATATTTGTGGCTGGCCTCCCCCTATGGACTTATCCTCCTTGATGCCTCATATGAAATGGGATGTAATCATTTGGGAAGGAGAATATCTTCCTTTTATACCCCAGAATATATCCTCTAAAAGTTTACAAGTTTTTCAATCAATAATTGGATGATTCATGTTTTTCCTCTATAAAAGTTTTTCAAAAATATCATTTTGCACTCACCGTATAATGGTAAGCATAATTATCCACATGAAATAGAAGTTATGAATTATCTATTGAATGTTATGTTTTCTACCTGAGATTTCAATGAATATTTCTTCAATGTATAATGTCCACATTCCACATTAATGGTTTCAAAACTCCATAAAATTTATTAATGGAACGAACCTATGTTTCATTGTTCCATTACAGGTAGAATCAACTCAATTAGAGTGGTGTAGCCTGACTTGTGCTTCTATTATAGAGGTGGGGTCCATACTGTCTACCCGAACAACTTTTCAAATTGAATTATTTTTTAGGGGATCAATATGGTATAAAAAGATCATTCTATTGAAGTAAAATTTGATGTAAATTAATCAATAAATCTTAAAAAAAATAATCAATTAAATTGGAAAAATATTATAAAATTTGAGCCCAAAATAACTTTGTGATATAATTCTATCAAATATATAGATTTAACCATTTTTTACATTCTTTCTCTAAAGACAACGTAAATAAAAAATTGATCCATATATGCTCAAATTGATAAATACTGAGGGTTTAAGTAAATTAAATGCATGTATAAAATGATTAAGATATTAGATATATCAATATTTTGTGCTTTACTGATGGATTGAGATCACTGTTCTTATGTTTCTATTTCTCCAGGTTATGAGGAAAAGTATCACACATGATATGTCTAGAAAAATAGCATGTGTGGATAATTTATGAGTTATTTTTAAGTCCAATTTTGGATTATGTAGATTATTATATAGAGGGAAAATTTTCCATTATTTGAGAAATATAAGGGCCTTATTAGTTAACGCTTTATCATAAATCTAAAATTCTCTAAAACTAAATGGTTAAAGGAATATATGTAAAGCAATATCTGATATAAATAATGTGATTATTGGATATTTAGTTCCAGACTATCATGGATGGTATTAGAGTAGGGTTTATAAAAATTTATAGATTGTTATTCCATTGTATAATGATGATTTAATAGTTATAAATGTATTGGGGATCGATAAGTTACGGTTGGTTATAATTTCAATGATATAGATAAAAATTTAGTAAGGTTTAGGTAATATTTAATATTTAATATTTTTTTATGAATTAATATGATATATATTTAATGAAAAAACTAGTAATAAGTCTATTTATAAAAAAACAACCTAAAATTCAAGAAAAATATAGGTTGTGTTATTCTCTTAGTAATAACATCCCTATATAGATACCAAAAAGTGGATGTTGTTGTGGAATAGATTCAACAATAGGTAATATCCCTAAAAAATGATGATTGAGTATCAACTCAATCTCCACTCAATGCAAGATGAGTGGCCATAAGACTACACACTAGTATACTCATGTGGTATATTATTTAGAAAATCCATATGTTCTTTATCAACTATAATAATGGAATTTAATATATAACAAATTTGGTTAGAGAACCTAATATATAATGAACATGGATGACATAAGTTGAAACATAATGATTCATAAGTTAGTGTATATATAAACTGATATGTTCTTTTATGGATAAAGTGTATGTTGAAATTTTCAGATAAAATATATTATTGATTCTTGTGTGTAGAATATTATAAGAATGCTCATGATAATTTTTAGATAGTTATTTTAGGTATTAGGTTAAAATTATAAGGGAACTATGGAAACCAATCTAATTTTAATTATATATCAATTAAATATCTTATTATTTTTCATAAATATATCTTATATATTCATATATAACAAGATAAGTTTATTTGATTTTTCA
Organism: Viscum album; assembly: GCA_963277665.1. NCBI lineage: Eukaryota > Viridiplantae > Streptophyta > Magnoliopsida > Santalales > Viscaceae > Viscum > Viscum album. The sequence goes on from CAUJRU010000078.1 coordinate 457,846, forward strand.
ATAAAAAATCATTTTATTTTATATAAGTTTATTTTCCTAAGATATGAGGTTTTTTTAAAAATAAATTTATAGATTTTAGAGTATTAAATTGATAAAAAAACATAATTATATTATTTATCATATACAAATTATCTTATGTTAAATTTTTGATATTTTTCTAAAAATATTGATTTTGTGTGAATGGTGAAAAATTCCAATTTTTATAAACTATCATTTCTTTTCGAGTAAAGTACAGTAATTTTTTTCATTGGTTTTAATGTAACATTATTAAAATTTGTGTAAATATAATCCAATTAATTCTATTATAATCAGAAATATAATTTATATTTTTATAATTGTTTTTTATGTCTAAAAAATAAATTTTTCAAAAAAAATGTTTTCCACCATGTTTTGTACACCTATGTTAAAATTAATTATAGAAACTTATAAGGATTGAATATTTAAAAATTGATTTCATATTTGGAATTATGAGGTCAAATTTTTGAATATGTTCAATTTGATTTTTCTTCATAATGAATAGTTAACCGGGTAAAACATGTTCACCTTGATAATGGTTTAAAGGGTTTATTGAAGCATAAAATTACTATAATAAATTGGATAAATGTGATTTCATGATTTAATATCTCCCTTACCGTATATTATCTTTAAAACAATTCTATTTTTTTCCCACTTCACATTGAGAAATACATTTATTATATTTAAAAGTTTTAATTATTTACAAGATTTTCACTCCACTCACTTATAAAAGGGAACCTCCTCTCCTCACTTCTCTATAAACTCTGATCTATATATCTTGACTAGGGTATACCCAATTAACTTCCTGGCTATCCTTCTAACATTCTAGAGGCCCTAGTCTCTTTATAAAACCAATCATAGAATTCTTAAGGTCTTTGAAAAATTGAGATATGTGATGGGGAAGTATAAGTCTTAATATACATATTTCAAGTTTGTTTCTTTGTTTACCCACTTAAAATATATCATAACCACTATATCATATTTAAATAATTATCTTATCTATATTCAAATTTCATTACATTGATGACAAAATTCTTTTTCATCTCTTTCAATATCCTATGGGAAATGAAAATCGCTCTTGTGTAAATGTGTACTACAACCTCCATGGTATATTATCTATTTTTAAGTGTAATTATGTTGATGTAAATCATTGGTTTCATATATTTTTCTATATTATGGGAAATGAAAACGTTGTTCATGTGTAAGTGTGGACTACCACATCCACAAAGTGATGTGTTTTCTTTTTTCATTGCCTTTATTCTAGGTAGGTTATTTTGATGGATTTAAGGAATAAATATGATATTTATGAAATTATTATCATTTTTAAAGATTATATATTACATACCATATTTTCCTTATATCCATTATAAAATGATAATGACACTTGTGTGTATGTGTGGACTACCACCTCTATGAAGTGATATGATTTTTTTCATTACCACCTCACATGGATGGTCATAAGGATAAAAATAATCAATAAATATGATATATAAAAAATATTATTGATTTTATAAAAGTAAAATATTATCTAATTTATTTCTTTTCCACCCAGTTTAAAAATTAAAACATCAATCATTTGTATATGTGGACTACCACCTCCATGAGATTATGTGTTTCATTTATCATGAACACATAATATAGGGAGTTCTAAAAATATATTTTATGCATAAATATAATAATTTATAACATGGGTAAGATTCCATAAATTATGTAAACATGAATCCTTTGACCACATACAATGCAACAATGTATCTTTGAGGTTATAAACTGAACGACCCCAAAACATCCAACGTGAACTTAACTATTTGAGTACCTAAATAAAACATGTTAATAAATGAAATAAAAGGAATAATTAAAATATATTAATAATTATAATTAAAAATAATCTTATGAAATTAAAAAAATAATATAATTTTATTACTTGGGAGGGTATACATACAAACGAAATGATTCAGGACATGATGTAATGTACTATCTCTACAAAATATTATTTTAACATTTTTCTTCAAACTATTTTTACTATATGTTGATGTTTTGTAAATATTTGAAGAATTTTATCATAAATGATTCAAAGATTTTTAAATGTAAGTCTCTTATAATTTTTAATTTATTTACATAGTATGAAAATAGAATCTTTGAAACATTTTCTATATGAGTTATTTTATACTTTTTTCAAAAAGTGAAAGAAGAATGTTTTTTTAACATTTACGGATTGAACGCCCTTTACTACCATCTTAGATATTTTCCGTTATCAATATTCCTATGCAAGTTAACATGGTTTTTAAAGAAAATTATATTCCGGGTATTCTGGGATTTTTTAATTTTAAAAAGGATTTCCATGGAAACATAAACTTATTCTTTTTTATGAGATAACAAAAAGTGAGATTTATTATGGGATTATATGTCAATTTAAATGAGTTTTATGGTTAATTTTCAATATATATATGTGTGTGTGTGTGTGTTTGAGTGTCTGGTTTTTATTCATTTTATGGTTATTGAAATATTTATTTGAATGATGTTCAATCCTGATATAGCTCTAATGAATAGTGAGCCTAATATTGCTATCTAATACATTTGGTAATGTTATAGAGTTTACCAATGATATGTTACTGTTAGGATATGTGGGAATTATATAGTTATGTGATTCATTTATGTGGGTTATTATAAGGATTGATGATATTATAATGTCCCAAGGTACCTCTATAATATACTTTGAAAGGGTTTTAAATGAAATATTTTATTTTTTTAAGGTAGGAAAGTGATCATATATTTTTAAGGGACATTTATGACTATTTAAAAGGTGAAATGATTGTTTTTTAGGGAAGTTATTCCTAATTTTTCATTTTTCCAAAAAATGTTCATGATTATGATTTTCCATTATGGGTGCATATTAAGTGTTTTATGAAATATATTGATAAATTATGTTACATTCAAGTAAGATTAAATGGATTTTTTCTCTCAATGTTTATTATGATAATGGAAAGATTTCTTATATATTTTTAGGTTTAATAATATAACAGTGGTTTTATTTTATTTTATATCCCTTATTAGTCTTTATTTTTTTCATCCTAAATTCTAAAATGTTTTTCATATAGCTTAAGGATCAGTAAAAACATTAATAATGTCCCATATCTGGTTATGCGGGATATCTTGAATATATCAAGTATGCCTTTATAAATAACTAGATTTACTGTAAAAATGGAAATATTTTTAGAAGTGTCCACTTTTTAATATTACAGTTTTCCTAATTATTTAAAACACATGGAAGAATATTTAAATAGTAGACAATTTCATGAAATAACACCTGCTTAATTTAATGGATCCTTCAAACCGACAAATGATAAATGATGGGTTAACACTATGGAGAATACATTTTATATTATATTATATTCATAACATTATAAGGTAAACATTTGTATTTATCATTTTTACGGTGAAGTTGATCAATTTTCGTCTTTGATTAAGAAAACCATGTAAAATAAAGAAATTTTCCCCATAAGAATGAATAGTATTTCAAGACATACTGCTTAAAAAATATTTCTCAAGCATTATTCAAATTTGAATGGAAAAGAAATTCCTAGAGTTTAAGTAAAAATGTTAAGGACTTCATTATCACATATGAAGCTAATTTTACTAGATTTTATAGGAATTCACTAAATTTTATTTTTCACCACGATAGTAAAATTGATCAATTTTCCTTAGGATTGAATTCATGTTTACAAATGGGATATGGTTACTCATGAATTAAAAAGTTATAAGGAAATTGTGTGGTGTCTAGAGAAAGTAAAAAAGGATTTTTTTTACTTTTATAACATTAGTGACAAGAAGTTATCCAAGTTGTAGGAAATGGTGAAACATTCATCAAAAAAACCTGAAGGATAAAAAATCAATTTTCTTTTTATCATAAATGTTGTAAGAAGCATTCTAGTGGATTTCTAATGAGATCTAGGAAGTGGTATTGATGTTGAAAGTTAGGACTTCAATGAAAAAAGAAATTGTAATGGTCAGGCCTATAATGTAAACCAACTAGTGGAATGTTTTAATTTTAATGACATGGTCCATTATGCGACTATTTTTCTTAAGAAAGTTATAAAGGATATTAATCGCAAGGACCATAAGAGTAAATTTTTAAAAAAGTAATTTTCTATTCTTGGGAAACCAAATAAAGTGGTGAAGGGTACATTAAATTTTACTCTTAGTAGACTAATGAATTAATTTATTTTAGATCTACTAATTCTTTTATTTATAATTAATTTTCATGTAAAATTAAAATATCACCTAGAGATATAGATATGGGACTTTTGGTAAGAAATCATGGTGGGAGTTTTAAAGAAATAGATATGTATGGGAACCTTTCAATTGTTATATATCAAATGGTTTTTCCTTTAAATATTAATGTCTTACCATTAGTGAAGTTTTTTTTCCATTATAGATATAGATTGGCTGTTAGTTTATCATAGTAAGACATATTGAATAGCTAACAAAGTTATATTCAATCCATGAAGTGTGTTTTAATTTATATATAATAATGAGTTCACACCTTTGATAACAAATCATGAATATGAGAAATTTATTAAATATTGATGTGAATGTTATCCATCACATTTCATTGAAAATAATATAACTACTCATTTTAAGGATATTCCTATTGTAAATGAATTTTGGGATTATTTTTCTAATTATTTACCTATTTTTATTCACAACCAGGAGGTTGAATTTATTATTTTCTTAGTTCCTAATGCTAATCTTATTCTTGATTTCAATGGCCATGGCTTTTTCCACGACTCTCCTCTCATTGAGGCATCACTGCATCTTTTAGTGTTTCATTATTTGCGATGGAGGGATCTGTTCTCATCCTTCTACTCTTATAAAACATCTAATTTCTTACAGTGATTGGCTACGTCCCTTCAGTGGTTGTTTTTTGTTCAGTTTGGTAGCGGGATCTATTCTTCTTACTCAAAATTATTCTACAACAGAATGGGTTCTCTTTGAGTGATTGTAACATAGTTTGTTCGAGCTCAGTCTTTAGCTTCTTCATTGTGGTAAGGGTTTAAACTTTCGGCTTCCTTTTTCAGTGGTGTGATTTCCAATCTACGTGTGTCGTTGTCTCCAAGCAGAAGCATGGATTTTCTCTGTGACTAGGGTTTTGTTCATTCGACTTAGGATTCAATTCTCAGTGGTGTGAGTTTATATCTGGGTTCCGGATATTGTGCCCTCATGTAGTAGTGGAAGATTAACCGTATACATTTTTTGTGTCTTCTCGGATGCTTATAATGTTTTTGGGTTCGATTTTTTTTTCTTTTTATGATGTTATCTAGAACAGGGAAGGCCAAGTGATGTTGGACTTGCCTTGATTTTGGTTCTCCCTCAAATTAATCTTTGATAATAGTTGATTTTTTTGTGTGGTTATCAAGTTTCTGATGTCTCGTAGGGATGATTTCTTTGATATTTTGAGTTATCTAATTCCGGTTTGATGTGTTGTGGTTTCGGCATCCGTGATGCTGGTCGTCTTTGACTTTAGTGACATCTGTTGGCATTGGGGGGGGGGCATGGAGATGATCTTCGTTGAGGGAATTGGTCGCATTTTCCTCTACTATTTCTCTAGAACTCTACCACTCCGTCCGAAGTGGACCTGAGTGGTGGAATTCATGGTGATTTGGGATGTGTGGGAGAGGGACCGCATATTTCTTGTGTTGGTTCCATCTCTATTGATACCCGGAGGATGACGACGTTGAGGATGTTCAACGGCATTTGATTCTAGTTTGTGAAATCACATAGACACAGTATATAGAAAAACATTAGATGAGGAGTCAGATCAGGAAGTATTCACTAGATCTTGACCATTCAGATCTGAAAGAATGAGAGAGTATGGCTTTTTCATCAATACCAGGCTCGTGCATCTCTGCACGGGGCAACTAGCCGAAATGTCATGCAAAGGTGGAGGTTTGTCATAACACTGAAGTCACTAGGGAGGGGATGTTCTTGTAGTTTCTATCTGGGTTGACATTCCTTTAATGTTTTTATTTGGTTGATGTTTTTAAGGTTCACACATACCATTTAAAAGTGTCTTTAGAAAATAACAAAAATGGATTTTGGTGGAAGCTAATCTAATTTCAAAAAAATCATTATTTTATAGCTTCTATTGAGTTTTTGGAAATGAAAAAGTTGTTACAAGAGTTTCTTGATAAGGTTTCCATCAACCCTATCTATTCACAATGGGGTCCTCATGTTTTTCTATTAAAAATAAGGATGTATCTATTAATAATTTTATTTATTATATATACCTTAATAACATTGCAATTAAGAACAAGTATCCTTTCCTCATATAAATGACTTATTTGTTTATATTTTGGGAGTATGGAACTTTTTAAATATTGATCTTAGGTCTGGGTACCATTAGATAAAGGTAAATGAAGATAAAATTCTAAGGATATCATTTATTACTAGGTATATTCATTATGAGATTATAGTTATGAATTTTAGGTAAAAAATTCACCATTTTTTTATGGATCTAATTAATAGATTTTTCCATGACTGTTTGGTTAAATTTATTGTTGTGTTAATCGATGATATTCTTTTATACTCTAAAAGTTCTGGAAATATGGAGAAATATTTAAGTATTGTTGTACAGACCTTAAAAGAAAACAAGTTGAATACCAAATTTAGAAAGTGTGAATTTTAGTTACAATAGATCTCTTTATTTGGGAATATTGTTTCTATAAATGGAATAAATGTTTATCCTACTAAATCAAAAGTTGTATAAGAGAGGCTAATACATACATATTTCATTAATATTCAATGTTTTTAGGATTGGTTGGTTAGAACTGATTGTTTTTTTGATAAATTTTCTCAGTTATCTATCTCACTAAAAAAGTTAACCAGAAAAGAAGTTAAATTCAAATGGGTAATGGAATGTGATGAATGATATTAGAAACTAAAAAGAAGATTGGTTAATTATGAAGTGTTAAATTTTTCATCTAGGAATGGTAATTGTTTTATTTATAGTGATTCTTCATTTAATGGTATTGGTTGTGTCTTGATATAATTCAATTAGATAATTACATATTCTTCACATAAATTGAAACTCCATGAAGATAATTACCCTACACAAGATCTTAATATTGAATCGTTGGATTATTCTATAAAAATTTGGATATGTCATTTATATGGGGTGAAATGTAAAATATATATTGACCATAAAATTTCAATGTATATATGCACTCAAATAGAGTTAAACACGAGGCATGAAAGATGGTTAGATTTTATAAAGGATTATAATTCTACGATTCACTATCATCTAGGAAATGAAAAATAGGTAGTTGAATCCTTTAGTCAAAAATATATTTATTCAATAACAACGTTATGTTTGAAACTTGATCCTTTGGTTAACAAATTAATAAATATTGGCCTGAAAATTGAATATGTAGAAATCCATTTTTTGGCTTCAGGTATCTGTGCGGTCATCTTTTTCAGAACTAATTAAGGAGTCACAAAAGGAAGAATCTTCTTTGGACAAAATTTTAGAATTGTTCTATAATGATATGTTTCAAGATTTTAATGTTGATAAAGAATGTGTTATTATATTTGGAAATAGGTTATGTGTTCTAAGGCATTCTCATTTGAAGAAGGAATTATTCAGTGAATCTTATAGATCTCTAAATTATGTTCATCCTGGTAGTACTAATATGTATAGTTACCTTCTAGAATATTATTAGTGGGTAGGTATAAATAATTATATTATTGATTTACTATGAAATGTTTGAATTATAAGAAGGTTAAAGCTGAATAATAACTGTCGAAGGAGATTATTTAACATTTGACTATACATAAATAGAAATGGGATAACATATCTATAGATTTCATGGTGTGATTACCAAGTTCATCCATGGGTGATAATGCAATTTTTGTTATTGTTGATTTTCTCACATAGGTTTCCCATTTCATTCATATTCAATATACTATCTCTTTAGATAAACTTTCTAGAATTTATCTTAAGTAAATATCCAAATTACAATGAGTCCCTCTCTCTATTTTATATGACCATGATCCTATATTTATCTCAAATTTTATGTAAAGGGGTTCAAAAATCATTGGGTATTGAATTAAATTTTAGTATAGATTGTTATCCTGAATCTAATGCACAGTCAAAGAAAATGATTTAAACATTGGAAGGTATGCCCCGAGCTTTCTCATTAGATTTCCATGGATGTTGGAATAAACATATTTCATTAATATACTTTTTTTTATGATAAAAGATTTCATTTTTTATACATATGGAACCTTTTTAGGAATTATATGAAAAACAGTGTGAGACTCCATCATATTGGGGTAAAGTCGATGAAAATATGTTATTGGGAACAAATTTGGAAAAAGAAATTATTAAAAAGTATAATATGATTCAAGAGAACATGAGGGTATCTCAAACTAGGTAAAAGAGTTTTGTAGATAATAGGATGAAATATTACCCTTTTGAGGTTGGGGATTAGGTCTTTATAAAGACATCTTCATGGAAACGAGTTTTGAGTTTTGGTAAAAAGGGAAAGTTAAGTTTATGGTTTACTAGACCCTATTAAATTATAACGAAATTGTGATCAGTTTCTTACCAGGTTTCCTTGCATTTAATTTTATTTCTTATGAATGGTTGTTTTATTTTTTATTTCCAGGAAATTATGTACCAGATACATCTCATGTTTTTAGCCATGAGGTTATTTAGTTAGAAGATAATCATTTTTTTGGAAAACCCATATCATATCTTGGGTTGTAGGTCATAGTTATTAGGAAATAAAGTGTTTTTTCCAATTAATGGTTTTAGGGAAGAATGACATTATTGAGTAAGCAACATGGGAATAGAAAAAATATATAAGGGAAAAGTATCATCACTTGTTAAAGTAATGAATAAAATTGTGAGGAGGTAATTTCCAAAATTATGGAAGAATTTGAAAACCCAAATAATCATAATAACTAATAAATTCAATATATTATTAATTTTCCTAAAAATATTTTAGGGATTCATATATAATATGATCATTTTAAATGATTTCTTGATTATAAAAGTAATAATTTTATTCTAGATGAAATGTTTTTCATGAGATATATCATTTTATTTAAAAACTTAATATTTATATCATATAGTGTGAAATTGATAAATTGAACATACTTGTTTATTTTAGATTACCGAAATTATCTTAGGGTGAATTTTTGTGATTTTTCTGCAAATATTTATATTTTATTTAATAGTGAAAATACAAATTTTTATAAACCATCATTTCTTTTCAAGTAAATTCCCATTATGTTTTTGATTGGTTTAAATGTAAAATTAATAAAATTTTATTAAAAAACACAAATTAATAACATAATAATAATCATTATATATTATTTTTATATAAATTAATTATTTTGGATTAAAACTTATTTTTAAAAAACTTATTTTTTATTGGGTAGTGGGAACTTATTTTAAAATTTATGAGCTCCACTAATAAAAATTTAAGCTTAAAAAATGGATTTAATATTTGAAATTATTAATTTTAAATGTGTCAATGTGATCGATTTATTTCATTTCATAATGAACATTTACCATAGTATAACTTTATCACCTCAGTAAAGGTTAAAAGGGTTAACAAGGGTTAAACTAAGAGATAAAACATAAAAAAATATATACAAATTAAATAAATCAGATTTTATTATTCTATTTAGACCTTAAAAAATATAATAATTTAAATTTTTCTATCTATTCCACTTGACCTTGATAAATACAATTATTATATTAAAATGTTTAGAGTATTTTAAAATTTTTCACTCCCCTCACTTATAAAAGGGAACCACTTCTCCTAAATTCTCTATATACATTGACCACATAGATTGATGAATATATTATAAAATCAGTTCTCAGATATCCTTAATATATATCAACGTCTTCTAAAAATACCATTCTTAGAATTATTAATGTGTAAACAAAAGAGAAATATATGAGGATGAGGTAAAAGTCCTAACTGACCTATTTCATGTTTATTTATTCTTCCAAATCCTTCAAATCTATTATAACCACTATAAAATAAACTAATAATTATCTTTTATATACTAAAATTTTATTATTTTTATGAAAAAACACTTTTTAATCTCTTTTTCTATCATATGGAAAATGAAAACGTCGATTGTGCATACTTGGGGACTACTTCCTCTACATAGCGATGTTTTCATTTTTCATCCCCACCATTCATAGATATAAATTATAAAGAATTTAAGGAACATATATGATATTTATGAGATTCTTATAATTTTGAAAATATAATATATTACATATCTTTTTGTTCTTCCATCTGTTGAAAAATGATAACATCGCTTGTGCATATGTCTCGACTACACCTCCATGAATCCATATTATTTATTTTTCATTACCACCTCACACATATTTTCATAAATATTAAACAAATTAAAAAATATTACATTATTAAAATAATTATGATCCATTAAATTTATAATATTATCCACCTTATTTCTTTTCCACCCAATATAAAAATGGAAATGTCACTCAATTATACATGCGAACTACCACCTCCATGAAGTTGTGTGCATTATTTTTCTTAACCAACGTATATTAATGGTTCTAAAAATATATTTAATGAATAAAAATGATAATTATAAAATTTATATATTTTTAGAGATGATTGAACCATTAAAACTTTGACCATAGCCAACACACCTATGTTATTTTGGGGTTCTAAACTTAACAATCCCAAAATGTCCGACATGAACTTAATCATTTTAATAACAAAATAAAACATAGTAATAATTGAAAAAAGGTAATAATGATAATGGAATGAACAAGAAAAAATTTATTAATCAAGTAGAAAACTAACATAATTTTATTAATCGAGAGGGTATATGTATGAATGAAACGAGCGAGAAGTTAAAGTAGGATACTTTTTTTAAAAGTCATTTTTAATGTTTTTGTACCAACTCATTTTCTTCAAAGTTTAGGTTCATTAAAATATTTCATGAATGATCATATTTATGTTTCAAATTTTATTAAATTTCATTTTGAATATTTTCTACATACTTTTAAATCGATTTAAAAGGAATCTTTTCATTATTTATTATATGGGTTACATTCAACAGTTTACTAATGTGAAAAAAGAATGTTTTTTTAACTTATACAGCTTGACCTACATCTACCACCAAGTAACACCTTGTTAACATTCTATCATCTATGTTTTAAAATCTGTTTTTGGTATCCCTTTTTCTATTGGTGAGTATATTGGACCCTAAATTGGGAGGATACCTATAATGGTGATGTTAGGGATTTGTTGGACATTCAGTTTTTCCTTGGACTATTCTGCTATTCATTGGGTAGTTATATAACATGTAATGGCCATAGGAAAGATTTCGTGAACTGGATTACATAGCATGATAATTTTATATGTCATTTAAAGGATATACATTGTTTACTGTGACCAATCATATTTTTAATCCTAGAAGATGCATTCTTTGATGTAATATAAAAAAGGTTTTACTGATGTGTAAAGGTATTATACACCATGAAATACCCCATGTTATAGCTTTTAGGGTTTCATATTGATTTTTTAGGCACCATTATATTCTATATCCTTCTCCGCTTAGCTAGACCTCTTTCCTTATGCTTTTATAGGTTATTACATTCCCTCTAGGTCACTCTTTTTGGAGATTTATAAATAAAGTGAATTATATCTCAACAGGTAAGAATTTATTCCTGTTTCTTAACCTTTTTTGGTTGAGGAATTTGTTTGGCTTTCCACTTGATATTGGATAGTGTTTTCAATCAATCCTTTTCAGTTTCTTTTACTGCCTTATCTTTAGATTTTTACCTTTTGGTTTCAAATCCCCATTATTAATAGAGGTTTAGTTTTATATATTCTTGATGTTGGTGGATCTATCCAAGTAATATAATTTTCTCAATTTCTAGTTCTTCTTATTGATTCATTTATATTTAGAATGAAATTACATGTGTTTAACCTAAAAGGTCATGGGTTAGTCACTATAAAGGGTTTTGGATTTGATTATGGAATTTCATTCATATCAAAAAAATGGATTTTTAATCCTTGAAGCACGTTTTCTTGGATTTTATGTGGTTTAATAAAAATGTGATCATGCTTAGTAAAATTGAAATTAACAAACATTACATAGAGAGAACCATCAATGCATATTGTTACATGAGTAGCCTTACTATGTGTAACATCACTAAGAGATATCGTTTTTTAGATAAATGGATTTTATTAGGCCTTGATATTAGTTGGATCCAACCATATACCTTTCCGGGGCGCATGAGTGCCTAGTGTTTCTTATCCCATAGGCTAGATCTTTACTTGATAGTGCATTGTTGTTTCTGGTTGGTTATCACATGATAGATTATTTCATGGATTTTTTCTCATATGTGGAGTATTTTTTGTGTGCTTACCTACTTTATATTATGGTTGGCATGTTTCTAGATTTTAAAAACATGATATGAAATTTTTGGAAAATAAAAGGAATACTTGATTATTGTTTCAAATTGTTTTTATATATAAAAATATTTGTTAAAATATTTTTTTTTCTAATGATTGAACTTATTCATTGTTGATATTATTAATTTTTAGATTCTTTTTTTATCCTATTAGGCTCTATTTCTCCGAAAACACTTCTTCCTTTGTGTGTATTTAGACATTGTATTGCTTGAAACAGGTAAATGGAATATAATTTTGTAGCATACAAAATTCTCTTTTTGACACTGTATTCTTTATAGGGTGGTTTGGGAGTGATGGTTAGTCACATAGAGATGTATTGTTCTAGACTTTTCATACATCATAGTTTAGCCAATTTTGCTAAGTTGTATCTCTCTTGTTTCTACTTGTTAATCTGGTTGTATGTCATGTTATGCATATATTCATGATTTTTTGTTATATTATTTTACCTATATTGCATATGGTGCTAGTTTGGGTGGCTTGTATATTTATCTCAGTTTGGTCAGCTACAATTTGGTATCAGAGAAGTTACTTAGCCTAAAGTGTGTCAGCACTACATGTGTTTGGTTTTGTGTCTATGATTGAAATGAGTACGATCATTGGAATTTGGAAAGTATGTTCCGAAAAGGGGCCTAGGCTTCTCACTCCCATTATTGAATTTCGGTATACATTGGTAGTTAAAAAATATTTACAAAATCTAAAACCTTGTATTTATGGGCATTTGAATAATTTGTATGGTAAATTTGTTTAAATCAACCTATTTATTATGTTTCAGGACTTGATCTGTGTAGGGTCATTTTAATAAACTGTGTGGGGGTTTATTTAAGTTGACACGTTCCTTTCAAAAGAAGTTTCCTTTTTTACGATAGAATTCATAATTTATTTAAAGTCATATTATTTTAAATCATTGTTTTTAATTCTTGAAGTTGGTCATATGATTTTGAAATTTTCTCATGACATATTGGATATTTTATTGTGTTTAACATATAATTCCCCCTACAATATCTCTTCTAATTATGAGAGGGGAAGCTATATGGAAGGTTCTATAATTGGATCATCTAGTAGATGCTTATTTGGTTGAATTAGTTATTCATATCATTCATACTTTTGGTTTAGTGGGTGTTGTGAACCCATGACATGTGGTGGATCATCACTAGAAATTCAACAAGGAACATCCAACTATATTTCGTGGTGATAAATGACCCCAATAATCAAAGGAGTGTCTTGAATATATTGATGGGATCTTCAATTTCTTGAAGTCTCAAGATGATTCTAAAGTGGGGTTTTCCACATATATGCTTGAGGGTTTGGGAAGGAGATGGTGGGACTATATTGTGCAAGAAAAATCACATGAGGATATTATCTGAAATTATTTCAGGAAGATTTTGCAATAAGAGATAATTCTGAAGACTTTACATGTAAAGAAGACCCCAGAGCTTCTATCTTTGGAATAGGGAAAGAGAACCATTATAGGGCACTCCACCCCTTTGGATTAGTTAGTGCATCTGACACCAGATCATATTACTAATGATTACCTGAAGTTTCAAAGGTTCGAGATGGGGAGAGGTATGGTATTCAGTCAATTCTAGTTCCTTTGTCCCTTACAACATTTATATAGGTAGTGTATAATGTAGCTTTGGTAGAGGGATAAGTTTGGGTGGAGCTTTAGTGGGTTTCACTGTTATATAGGGTGCTTCTTCTGACCAGAAAAGGAAGCACAAGATATGTCAATTTTTTATAGGACCAGTTTCAGGGGATTCCTAAGGACAATAACAGGTTGTATGATAGTAGTGTGAGAGGTGTATTCATACTAGGACTAAGTGTACAGAGGCTCCTTGGACACATCATATATGTGGTAAATATGACCATCTAAAACTTTTTTGTGATAATATGTACCAAGGAAATTAGTTAGGGTCCAATTTAACCAAGGGGTCATAGGTTCATGTTGAGGCTCCTAAGGGTGGTGGGACTCATTCTCTGGAAAAGGGGGATGTATAGGTGTCTAATTAAGGATTACTTTATGTGGTAGAGTATGTTTTTTAGGGATTTTAAGTAGGGCCTTCTAATATTAGAGGTACAATTTGTATTTTTCTTTTATGGTGCAAGATTTTTTTAGTACAAATGCTACCCATTCTTTTATATAATAAAATTTGGTTGACATGCTGGGTTTTAGTTTGGATATTATGTCTTTCTGGATGGATCATTCCATTCCATAGGGAATGATATCCGAAAAGGGTTTTAAATGTCCTATGTCTTTGGTGGTGATAACCGATTGCGATGTGGTGTGGCATTTATTAGTGAATTTCCATGAAATCATTGAGTTGATTATCAGAATAGATTGGATGATATGTGTGAATGACATCATCGATTTTTATCATCAACATGTTCATTTTTTATCTTCTTATGGATCCACGCATGTTTTCTAGTGCTTTTGGAACTCTATATCGAGAAGGGAGTAGTATTTTGTTCCTTATTCTGGATTAATCTTATTCTATTTGTCAGAAATGTTTCTTTTATTATTGACCCTTTATTGGGAAGCTAGCTATCAATTGTTGTTGTGTGTATAACCTAAGGTATTTCAAAATTATTTTTATTTTTTACCACCAAATAGATAGGTAAAATTAACTACTGATACTCCCTTGGGTATAATGATCATTTCTATGTCATCTTATCGAATGGAACCTTATAAGTTGTTGGAACTTAATGTAAAACATCAGGATCTAGAGGCTAATGTATTTATTTTTCCAAGAACTTTCTCATGGGATTCACTATTACTCTTTTCAAAGAAGGTAGATGGATGTTTCAAACATTGTATTTACTATGGAAAGTTGAATTATGCGAACATTAATATTAATTATCCATTTACAAGGATTGATGATCTCTTTTATCTTCGAAGAGAGACTCATTGGTTTTTTAATATTGAAATATGATCAGGGTACCACCAGTTGAGATTCTGAGACATGGACATACCTAAGACAACATTTTGGAGTCTATATGGGAATTTTGAGTTTATGGTTATGCGATTAGGTCTCACGAATTCTCCAACAATATTACTGGATTTTATGAACCACATCTTCAATTGGTTATTGGAATATTTTTTTGACATTCATAAATGATATCTTGGCCAACACCAAGTTAGATAAGGACGAATGTGGCTATTTGGATGCCATTCATCACTCCTTAAAACAAAATAATATATATGGAAAGCTTCCAAAATGTGATTTTTGGATACGGGAAGTGATGTTTCAATGGAATGTGAAATCTGAGAGAGTAATCTTAGTGGATCTTGTAATGATATAGGTAGTTATGTCATGGGATTAGCCCATAAATGTGTTTGAGATTCGAATATTTTTGGGTCTAGATGGTTATTATAGATGGCTTATTCAGTAATTATATAAGCCTTCATATCTGATGATAGTGTTAACCCATATGTGTTTAATGATTGATTGGAATGAAAAATCTCGGAGGTCTTTTGAGGAACTGAAAGGGAGATTTACTTCAGCTCAAGTTTTGTTTATTTCAGAACCAGGATCGGGTTATGATGTTTTATATGATGCTTTTGGTATTTTTGGGATATTTCTTGATGTAGGGGAAATATATAGTGTCTTGGAAATCACACCAGTTATGACCTCATGAGAAGAACTACACTACCCATGATCTAGATTTGGCAGTAGTTATGAAATCACTCAAGATGTGGAAACAATGTCATTTTTGGGAGCGGGTTACATTATATTCAAATAATAGGATCCTGAAATATAATTTTTGTTAGAGTTATATGAACATGATACAACGACATTGAGTATAATATGTTGATAATTTTGATTATTAAATGCCATAAACCCCAGGGAAAGGAAATGTGATCATCAATGAGTTGAGCAGAAAATTCATGACTAAATCCATGAATAAATATATTGAGCACTATTCTATGATGAATTTTTTTTATTGATATGATAAGAGGAGTTGAAGAGTTTCATGGAAATGTGTTCTTGGATTCTATAAATTTTGGATCATATTTTTATTAGTGGTTTTGACTTGAGAATATGATAGAATGAGATTCGGCACATAAGATAGATCCTAAATCATGGTTAGACCTTGTGTGAGTTGTCGCAGTCTCCCAGAAGAGATTTGTACTACTAGAGAAGGTTTGTAGATATGTTTTCCTTGATACATGAGATACAAGATTTTGGAATCAGGTCACATTGTTCTTTGCACCTTGGGGATTTAAATATGTACCATGATTTTAGATGTTAGTATTTGTGGCTGGGGATGAGGCAGTTAATTGTATATTTTGTATCGTGGTGTCTCACTTGCCAAAGAGTTAATTTGGAACAGAAAAGACCTGTAGGTTTTTTCATCCTTTACCCATCTCGATATGGAATTGGATCGATATTAACATGCATTTCAACATTGGTAAACCATAGATTCCTAGTTGGAATGATATGATCTTGGTGATTATTTATAGAACCACTAAATCGATGCATTTTTTCTAATAAATTAAATAATGAAAGAGGAATATCTTAGAGACTTGTATGTCTAAAAGATTGTAAAGATTCAAGTGGTTCACTCTAACGTTGACTTTTACAGGTACTTGAGGTTCACATATAATTTTTGAAATGGTTTTTAGAAGTAAATGTGTTCCTAGTTGAGATTAAGCATGGCTTATCATCCAAAAAATGGATAGTTAGACAGAGAGGGATATTCCGGTTCTTAACGATATGAATCGGGCTTATGTGCTTGATTTTAGTGGATATAGGGATTGAAATTTTCATTTGGTTGATTTCACCTATAAAATTAGTTATCTGGATTCAGTTTGAATTGTTCCCTTTTCGGATTTATAGAGGTTCCCATGTTGATCTCCCTTGTGTTGGGTAGAGTTGGGAGGGTCGTCCTTGTTTGGACTACGTATTCTTTTTGAGATGATGGAGATTTTTTAGTTCATTAGATTAATTTGATCACGACATAGATTTATTATAAATATTATAAGGACCACCTTTGTTGGCCTCTAATGTTTGTGTTTGGTGATCAAGTCTTTCTCAGTGTTTCACCTTGATAGGGACATAATTGGTTGGGTAAGAGGTGTATGTTGGAACTAAGGTTTTTGGGTGCCTTTGAGATTGTTGAATTACTAGGGAGGCTGGCTTATTGGTTTCATTTACCATCTGGATTGACTTATATACATGACGTGTATCATGTTTCATAGTTTATGAGGTATATACTAGATCCTTCTCTTATGGTCGGATGAGAGGATGTTTTTCTTGAACCAAATACCACTTTGGTTGAGCATCTAGTTCATATTATGGATCACCATGATAAGGTATTGTTTGGTAAAATTATCCCCCTAGTCCAGGTACAATGGTAGTTGGAACCATATTTCCATGAGACATGCGAATGGGAGTCATTAATGAGGGAATAGTGACATTCTCTTTTTGTAGATCTTGGGCCTCAATCTATTTCAGGAGACTGAATGATTTTATGGAAGGGAGATTACAATTCCCCATTACCTTTCTATCAAATATGTTATGATATCTATTATTTTTTTCTTTTTCCCATTGGGTGAGTATCTTCGACCCTAAATTTTGAGGAAATATGTAATGCTGAAGTCATGTATTTTTTCTATTTTTAGCTCTTTCCTGGACATTTTTCTATTCTCTATGTATTTAACTAATGTATATTGGTATTATATTACCTATAATTGACTCATGATTGATTTCATGAATTGGATTACATAGTTTGATAATGTAACATGTCGTGAAAGTGTTACATATCATGTAATGGGAAAAGCGTGTTTTCAATCTGAGGTGACATTTTTTCATCAAAACATAAAAAATGGGTTTCATGGTGTGTGTAGTTATTTCGCATTGTATAATAACCAATGTTTCAAATTTTAGTGTGTAATATGGGTTTTGGAGGGATCATTATATTCTACAGCATTCTTCTCTTGGCCAGTTATCTAACCCTAGGAGTTTTTTGGTGGTCCCTTTCCTTATGAATTTCTCTATTTGATGATTGATCAATAGAGTTAGGTTTTACACCTAAAAGGGAAATCATTTCTTCCGATTTCTTCCTTGTTATTGGTTTAGGCTTTTGCCTTGTTTCATATTTTTTATTGGATAGTGACTTGTATCAATCCTTATTAGTTTATTATCATGTATTGTCTTCTGAAGGCCAGTCTTGTGGATTAAAATATCTATTTTCAAATGTGGTAAGTTTTTCGAAATTCTTGAAGTAGGTGTATCTATCCAAGCATTATAAAATTCTGAATTTATAGTTCTTCCTTGTTTATTTCTTCAGATTTCAAATGAAATTTTAGGTGTTAAAATTAAAATGGCATTGGATCATGTTTTTAAAGGGATTTGGTTTTGAAAAAAAAATATCGTTGATTAAAAAAATGGATTTTTAAACCCTAAAATAGTTTGTCTTGTTTTGGAAATGGTTTTATAAAAATGTGATCACGGTCTTTGAAATGTAAATTTTCAAACATTGCACAGTGGGAATCTTAGGTGTGTATATAGACACAGGTATACTTAGTATGTGTGACACCACTAGGAGGTAACATTCACTACTGGAAATGGTGGCTATACCAATGGATTTTTTCCAACGATTATGAAAACCATTGGAATATGGATTTTTATAGGTATTTACCAAATTGTTTCAGTTAACCATTGGAATAAACTAGTTTAGAAGAGTTTTAACCAATGTTTATATATAACCATCAGGATATGTGATGTTTTTGGAAGACTTTACCAACGGTTTTAAAAAAACATTGGTAAAGCTTACATTTCCCAACGGTTTTAAAAAACCATTGGTAAAGATTTCCCCTAAAATTTTCACCAGCCCCAATCCCCCATCTGTCGGATTGCATACCTAAATCGTGAGACAGAGAGCTCTCTCACCTGGAAAATTCTTCCACCCTTCAACTAGATAGTGGTTTTGTTCTGCACTTCAAATATGTAAGTGGTACATTAGTTTCAATTGTTTCCATATTTTTTTTGTTGTATGTTTTGATTGGGCCCAAAATAGAGGTCTGTGTGCTATGGTATACCCAAGAATTGTAATTTGATTTATTTTATTATTTTATTCTACACATCAACTATTTCATCATGTTGAAGATCTTTTAATTTTACAACTTTAATATAGTTATATGTTCTTTAATAGATATTATCTTATAATCCTCAGGGAGTAGATACCCAATGGAATTGTTGAGACCCTTTCCTTTTATGATGATAAGATGAGTGTATGATAAATGGAGTTTTGGTGTAGTCCCTTATAACTGGAACGTCGATTAACACATGGTGATTGATCTATCAACATTTCACTATGATATTTCAATAGGATTGATAACAACTTATTTAGTGTCTTGTTTAATATAACTATGTTCTTATTCACCAATACTTGGAGTATAATATTATACCACCTGTTAATATTTAAATGTCAAAATATTTGTCTCATCAACTATATCAAGTGTGCAGTCATTAGAACCTGGTAAAAAATTAATTAGATATGGATGAAATCATATTGATTGTGACGGAGGAAAACTAATGCTCCTCCTTGGGATGTGATATCTTTTAGTAAGATGGTTAACATCACAATGTTTGTTGGTTTAGTGAATATTGCACCACTTAATGGGATGGTTCCCATTGTACAGTTTAGTGCATCATTTCCCAATATATCATTTTGTGGGTTAGTTATTGTTTGATAAATTAATTGGTGTTCACCCATCGAACCATTTTATGGGATGGTTACCATTCATTACCATTTTAGATAATGGTCGAGAGATATGTTGTCAGTTCCATGGGATTGTGAAATAGAGTTTTCCAATAATTAGTAGTCCATTATACATAATATTTGATGGTAAAAGATATCTAGATTGTATGACCTTGTAAATCATGGTAATGGAAATATGATAGGTGATTGTTAACCCATGTTTTTATGGATTCTTATTTTTGACAAATGTTATCAGGTTGTTCCATAAGGTAGGGATTAAGTATATAAGAAACTGACCATCATTGAAGGAATAAATTTTATTCACTATGCTTCCACTTCTAGGGGATGTGCAGGTGGAGTTGGGTTGCGCAGGTTGGGGGTGTTGGGGGGGAAGGGGCTATGTAGGGAAAGTCTGCTGGGTTGATGTGGGTGTGTGGGGGGGAGGGGCGGGGGGTGTACAGGTGGGGGTGGGGGTGGGTTGTGCTGATGGGGGTGGGGGGGGGGGGGGCTGTGCAAGTGGGTGTGTGTGTTGTGATTTGATGTTTTTCATCTAATCTGTAAGTGATACATTCATTTTAATGTTTTCATCTACTATTTTGTTTTTCTGTTTTGATTTGGGTGTGTATGACTTTTGTTTTATAGTTTATTTGGGTGTGTGTGTTGGGCTATGACAGTGGAACACATATAGTGATTATAGTATGGGTTTGGTCTATAGGGATAAGTAGTAAAGTGAATAAAATTTGATTCAAAATGAATTATGTGTTAATATCATCCATAAATTTTTAGTTATTAGAAGTCTTCGTATTGCTAGTAATTTTGTGTTAAAATCATTCATATTCTACATGATTCACATCATGGTAAGAATGTGTGATGATGTTGTTGAGATCAGAGAGAAAACTCATACACTCCAGGTTGTTTATAGTGGCATGGTTAGTTATGTGTGATAATTGGATTCCTAAGATGACTGTACTAATATAACATTAGGGTCAATTAAATATGGTTCTCATTGTACATTGTATATTATGTCTCTTTCTTGGAAAATACTCACTTTTATGATGGTTGGGTGCTTTTCACTAGCCATGCTAGCATGTGTAGACATCCATAACAATGTTAGATAAGTCACAAGTTTAATTCAATAATATTTTTATCATTTACAAACTTTATTATTAATCTCAAATTTAAAAAAAAATGTTTTTTTCTATACTTTATGAAATTAAACCTTTTTAAAAGCCATGAATAACCTATTAGTGTAGAATCCTAAACATTATCCACCCATGGGGTGCGCTTGACTTGGGGAACTAATTGGGTAATGAAAGATATGACCATAGAGGTGCCCAGAATGAGTTATTGAACATGAGTAAATGATTTGGGATGCCTATAACACCTAATGGGACCTAAGGCATGTTCCTCTTATATGATACCTAATGAAAATGAATAGAAATAAATTTTAATT
Organism: Viscum album; assembly: GCA_963277665.1. Taxonomy (NCBI): domain Eukaryota; kingdom Viridiplantae; phylum Streptophyta; class Magnoliopsida; order Santalales; family Viscaceae; genus Viscum; species Viscum album. Next base: position 479,491 of record CAUJRU010000078.1, read on the forward strand.
TAATTTTTGAGTACTTGTTCATTGATTAATGATTTGGAATTACTTGAAGAAACCAACCAAGGATTCATGTTAAAATTATAGCTTTTAATTCCATTTGTAAATCCTGTTTGATTCATGATAATTTGAGTACTTTTTCATTGAAATTACATTTTTCCTTAATTTTGACAATTGCTTTTCTCTCTCATTTATTTTATTTTTTAGGTTAAAAAGTTGTTATAATTTTCTATTTACTTCCATATTTGTTTTTAAATGTAGGAAATGAAACCAATTGAAGAGAGGTGACAAAACAGATTATGGAAAATAGTCGTCACATGACCGAGTTCGGAATTCCACCACTAGTGCCTGCAGTGAGTATTTTATTTAAATTATATTTATTTAAATAATATATAATGTCATGTGATTAATTTTTTTTAAACATTTTTTCAGGATCCATCTACTAGCAGACATTTATTTGATGAGCAGCCGAGTAGTGGTCCCAGCACTTGGGGTGTTCGTACGAGGGGGATAGTACGGGAGCTAGATGATCTAGTCGGCGTACCCGATTAGACCATGCCCCTCCCACTGACATACCTTCCATCCCACATTCTGATCCTGATGTGTCATTAGGGACACATGAGATATTTTGGCCTCCCATGTTTTTACCACCCTTTACATCTGACCCTCCTCACCCGTCTGTACCACATACGCTGATGATTCACACTCCCCATCAAGTAATTGGATAGCCATCCCTGTCATCTTCTTTTACTATTGTTTCTTTCTCTCTCGAATTTTATATTCCATCCTCTTCAAATGCTTCTCCACTAGAGTATATCCCTATGGAGCATACATTGGGACTCACTCCATCGATACAGGGTGTTCCTTCAGTTCAAGTGGATCCAGCGGCGCCCATTGGTCAGACTACCGCATGTATACTTATACAACCCTAACAAATTGTTACACCATTATTTATTTTCATTATAACATGTATTGATAAATATTTGATTTTATTTCATAACAGATACATATACTGATAGGAGGTGGGGGCGGGGGTGTACACACATGCATGCAGTGTGGAACCGCCGCATGCAGTTAATGGTGGACTACAATGAAGATAGTCATATGATTGAAAAATCAGGGCATCAATGTCGGAGTTTTTTGGTGACGCTTGCCAAATACTCCGACATCATTCCTGTCAGCCAACTCTCATGGAGATGACTGCCAAATGAAGTCAAGGATAAAGCTTGGGTAGTGATATGGGTAAGCAAAATAGTTGTATTTAATGCAATATATTAATTTTTTTATTTATATGAATTAATATTTTGGTTTTAACTGTGGTTTAATTTCCCCAATGGTGAGGGTGCACGACTAGCACGTCTAAAAAATTTAGGAGAGCTTTGGAGAGCTTATAAGCACGAGTTGTACATTGGTTGGCATGATAGAGTGGGAACAAAGTTGGAGGCGGTCCCTATCATGGATTATTATCCATTAGAACAGTGTCGACAGATGATTACTCATTGAGAGACTAGCCAATTTACGGTATTAATCAAATTAGAGTATTTAAATGAAAATTTTCATTTTTTTCGTTAATACTAATTATTGAATTTTATTTAGGATGAATCTTGTAACACCCCAACCCCAGTTACCCAGAGTCGGTGCATTATTACGTAACATTGGCATGATCACAAATGATCAAGTCTCGAAAGACTGATTAGTTTAGTAGCCTTGGAAACACTAGATATATTCATAAGTCTTACATTACATCATAAATGGAAAATTACAAAAACATTGTTTCCATAGACAACAATGATATCCCATAGACTATCACTGCAAGTCAGTCATAATATACTTCTTCGCATCCTGGAAAATTAAAACATTGAAAGGGGTGAGCTCAGATGCTCAGTAAGGATAACAATATAGCGGAAACTTTCATAAATAAGCATAAATATTTCGGTAAATGTATAAAAATAAAATAGAAGCCTTTTAAACATGAACTTCAACATAATATGGCAAAGATAAAATCATAATAATTCCATTTACTTACTCATATGGGTAATCTACTAGTCAAATAATCACATGCAATATCAATAGCCACTTTCATAATGATGGAATGCATAATGCCAGACTATCATAACCATATAGTCAAGTCCTTGTTCCAAGACTACAAATAATATTTTTTCAAGGCCTTTTGCAGAGCTAGTATTTTGTCTCAGGAGACCTACCGATGCATTGAGGAGCTATAGCAAGCTCTACCCATCACTTACAAAGTCTAATTCATTCCACATATGAAAAGGTTTAAAAATAACATAAACATTCCTATTAAAAGTAGCATATGAAATGTCAATACTTTATCCATAAACCATGAATAGTATAAAAATAACAAATACAAATTCAAACATATCAGAAAAAATTCAATATAATATGGAGGTTTTGTATCATAATAAATCAACTTCAAATAAACTTAAAATCCATCAAAGGATGTTGACATAGATGAAATCAAAACCTTTTTTAGAGAAATATCTCTTTCTAATATGAAATAATTTAAGAGCCACATATTTATAAAGAAAACCTTCATTTTTAAAATATTCTTATAATATTGTAAGGGATGATTCGATGATTTTGTAATGGTGGAATATATCCACACCCGTCGTATAAGTTAAAAAAACCATGCATACCTAAAATTTGTTGAAAAAGTCAAAAAGTATCTTGTTTGGAAAATGAAGGAAATATTTTGTTCAATAACGTATAAAGGTATAAATGAATTTAACCCATTTTCTATTAAATATTAAAAAAAAATTCAAATACATTTTTAAGAAAAAAGGATGTGGATGATAAAGAGGTCCCAATAGATAATTACATATAAACAACCTTGAATAATGAAGAGGTTATAGAATTAACCCTTACCTTGTACTTTTCCATGGTAGAGGGTAGTTCAACCTCCTGTATAATAGTTAAATCATTGTTATTAAATTTTACAATAATCATATACATTAATATGATATCATATATGATCTTCTAATATTGCTTTGTTAATAATATTTTGGTATTATCATCGTTTTAGATGTTAACTTATTCAATTTATTTTATATGTTTTGTTACGTAAGACATGTTTATTATGGGTAGGTTGTATATTATTCATATCCAGAATGATATCAAGTACTTAAACATTATTTTTACACATCAAATGAAAATTATTCTGGAATGGATATGATGGGTAATGTATCTCATCACGTTCGTGGAGACGGTAGTCCGTACGTACGCACGAGCGACAATATCATTATTTGATATTAAAATATTATATAATTGAATTTTATATCATATATTCAGAATCATTATAATGTTATATTTATTATTTACATTAGTTATAATCATTATTATACCCGTCCAAATGATGAAATGTTTGAAAAACAAACTACACCACAACGTGGAGACGGTAAGCTATACGTACGCACGTGTGGTGACTTTTTCATTCGTAGAATGGATAAAATAACTAATATGGTTGTAACATTTTTATAATAACATGACAGTATATAGAATATACTGGAGTTATTATTTTATAATGGAAACAACAAGTAAAGAAGAAGTGGAAGAAGAAAATAACTTGAAAGAGGGTGGTGAAATTGTTACCTCTTCTTCGGGTGTTTCCTTTTGAGTTGATCAAAAGGGCTCCGTAGGTTGGATTTATGACCACAGTAAGGCCTATAGGTTTAAGTTAGGGAAGTTGGGGGGATAATTGTGTAGGTTTTGGCCAAGCCAAATGTCTTTGAAGGTGTGAAATTGTGAGAAGGGGGAGTTCCCTTTTATAAGAGGGGTGAGGGTCACTTTAGGAAAAACTTAAAATATTATTTGATAATAAATTCATATTTGGTTTATAATGGATCCAAAGTGACTTATTTCTAGGATAGGGTGCGGCTAGGTCGAAATCCATTCAACCAATAGATTTTAGACAGGTTTGGGTCAGTATATTAACCTTATCATTTATATTTAACTCTAAGTTAACTAGTTTGACATTTACCATGTCTCTTTATATTTTTATATTATATGGTTAATAAACATACTATATACATCCAATAGAAACCCAAGTGGTTCATTAATGATACCCCTATCATCATATAAGTCTCTTTACCGAACCTTAGATTTTTAGGAATATAATAACAGTTAATAATATAATATTTGTTTTAAAAACTCTTTAATGTCAATTTTGACACTATTTGGAAATTGATTTTGGTGAAAATCATAATAGCATGATTACTTCGAAAAAAATTCATATAATAAACCCTAATATGTTATATTAACCTATAAAATTAGTGTAATTTATAAAAATATTAAATTTTATTTATTTGGGTATTTATAATATCAATTATTTTAATATTTTATTATTAAGTTAATTACTACATCATAATTGTGTCATAAAAAATTAAATACTTTAATGTCTAAAAAATATAAATAAAATACCATTATGTAGAAATTTTTTTTATCTTTCTAATGAATAATTATAGTCGAATTTATATTATTTTTACCCTTATATTACAAATATTTTAGTTATTAAACTTCGATTTTAACTCTTTTAAGTCTTCTTTGAATTAAATAATAATAAATGTCCTAATCTAATCCAAGTGGACCAAAGATGTTCATATTATATTCCTAAGGTTTTTTTGGTCAAATTATACTTATCCAGTAGAATTAGGACATGTGTTAGGGTAATAATAATATCATTGTTACCCTTAATTGCCCTATTTACTTTTAACTGTGGTAAATAAAAGTAAAAAGATATTATTCACCAAAAATTATTTTTATCTTATTGAACAACATTTTATTTAATGATATCAACTGTATCTCTCGGATTTTTGAAATTCAATTCACAGAAGCGGAAAAATTATGTTTTATGAAAATTTGAAAAATCTCATAGGAGGTGTGTAAAAGACGGTAAATAGTTCAATAAAAAATTATATATCAAAAATTAATATAAAATAACTGCCATGAATTACATTGAACTTATATAGGTATTATCTATCTATTTTGACCAAAATAAATTTAAATAAAATAAATAATTACTTAAATGAGATGTTGGTTTTAACCAATAACTCAATGTTTTTCACTATTCATCAAAAATTGAAGGTTTTCAGAAAAATACCAAAAATTCACCCTAAGCTAATTTCGATGTTCCGAATCCAAAAATGAAGTCCATTTTGAAAAATAAAAATTATAAAGTTTCCAAAATATGGTATTACTATTCATAATGACTAGTTTGATTAGTTTTGGTGTGTTAGAACTTGAAGTAGCGTACAACACATGCTACTGTATTATTCAAAGGAAAACGTACCATGGAATCTTTGGGTGTTACATTCTCCCCTCCTTCAAATAATTTCGTCCTCGAAATTGCAACAGTATTACTGCATAAAAATAATCGGGTGATTCTTCATCATAAGTTCCTCAGGTTCCCACGTTGCCTCTTCCATCTTATGGTTTCTCCATGGAACATTTACCAGATGAGTCGTTCGGTTTCTCAGCACTTGTTCTCTTTTATCATGAATTCTGATGGGATCTTCACAATAAGATAGATCAGGTTCCAGTTCAATTTCCCCATAGGTGAGTATATGTTTTGGGTCAGGCATGTATTTTCTCAATAGTGATACATAGAACACATCGTGAAATTTGGAGAGACTTGGTGGCATTGCCAAACAGTAAGCTACAACACCAATTTGTTCTAGGATTTCTAAAGGTCTGATGTACCTGGGACTCAATTTACCTTTCTTAAAAATACGTATAACTCCCTTCCATGGAGATACCTTCACGAAAACATGATCACTGACTTGAAATTCCAAATCATTTCTTCAGTTATCAGCATAGCTCTTTTGCCTACTTTGAGCTTCTTTGATGTGGGTCTGGATTACCTCCACCTTTTCCATCGTTTCCTCCACAAGTTCTGTGCCTACAAGTTTTCTTTCACCAACATCATCCCAAAAGGTTGGTGTGCAACATCTCTTTCTATATAATGCTTCATATGGTGATATCTGAATAATTGAATGGAAGTTATTGTTATAGGAAAATTCTACCAGAGGTAAATATTGATCCCACATACCTTGAAAGTCAAGTGAGTATGATCTAAACATGTCTTCTAAGATTTGAATTGTCCATTCTGATTGTCCATCAGTTTGATGGTGGTAAGCAGTGCTCAAACTAAGTTCAGTATCCAGGGATTTTTGAAGACTTTTCCAGAATCTAGATGTGAAACAGGGATCACGATAAGAAACAATTGATATGGGTATTACATGAAGTCTCATAACTTCATTAATATATAGCCTTGCTAGACGTTCAAGTGGTAGATATTCTCTGATAGCAACAAAATGTGCTAGCTTGGTAATACGATCAATAATGACACATATTGCATCATTCCTTCTAGGAGTCTTTGGTAGTCCCATGACAAAGTCCATCATGATATTATCTCATTTCCACATAGGTATGGGAAGAGGTTGCATGACTCCTCTAGGATGTTCCCTTCCATCTTTCACATGTTGACAAACAATACATCTTGACACAAAATCGGCAGTCTCCCCCTTCATGTTGTCCCACCAAAAATGTTCCTTCAAATCTCTATACATCTTAGTTCTACCAGGGTGTATAAAGAAATTGGAACTATGGGAATCATACAAAAATTCCCTTTTTAGATCAGGTACGTCGGGAACACAATGTCTCTTCCCAAATTTCAAAATTCCATCTTCATACACAAAGTCACTCAATCTCACATCATTCATAGCTATAATATTATTTTGAAACACTTCATCATCGGTCTGAGAACTCTTTATCCTTTCTAGTGAAGATAGTTTGGCAACCATTTGAAAACATTATTGATGTTTCACCTTCCATGGTGATTTCCATGTCCATATTTACTAGATCCACGTGAATAGGATCCCTTTCAACTCTCATCTTGTTCAAAACTCCATGATCATTTCTACTCAAAGCATCTGCTACCTTATTTTCCTTCCTCGAGTGGTAGTGTATGGTGTAATCATAATCCTTGAGTAGTTCAAGCCATCTTCTTTACCTCATGTTGAGTTCTTTCTGTGAGAAAATATACATCAAACCCTTGTGATCGGTATATATCTCACATTTTTCACCATAGAGATAGTGTCCCCAAATATTTGAAGCAAAGATTACAGATTATAACTCAAGATCATGAGTGGGATACTTTTGCTCATGAATTTTTAGTTGTCGTGATGCATAGGCAATAACCCTATCATTCTGCATGAGGACACAACCAAGTCCTTTCTTTGATGCATCACTATAAATAACAAACCCATCATTCCCCGATGGTAGAGTCAAGATAGGAGCATTGAATAATCTTCTATTAAGTTCTTCGAAGCATTCTTCACACTCTTTTCTCTAAACAAATTTAAACCCTTTACGTGTGAACTTCGTTAATGGGTTATCCAATTGGGAAAAATTCTAGACAAAACGTCGATAATAACCTGCTAAACCAATAAAATTGTGTACCTCAGTTATACTCGTCGGTGTTGGACATTCTTAGATCGCTCTTGTCTTAGAAGGATCAACAGAGATTCCATCCTTAAAGACAATATGGCCAAGAAAAGAAATATTCTGAAGCCAGAATTCACACTTGTTAAACTTCCCATACAATTCATGTCTTCTATGTGTTTTTAGAAAAATGCATAGGTGATTTTCATGATCTTCGTAGATTTTGGAGTATACCAGGATATCATCAATAAATACCACTACGAAGTCATCAAGATATTACTTGAAAATTCTATTCATTAGATCCATGAAGACAGAGGGTGTATTAGTCAATCCAACAGGCATTACCGTAAACTCATAATGCCCGTACCTGGTTTGAAATGCCATCTTTAGAATGTATTCCTTCTTCATGCACAACTGATAATATCCCGATCAAAGTTAAATCTTGGAAAAATATTGAGCTCCATGTTGTTGGTAAAATAAATCATCAATGATAGGTAGGGGTACTTGTTCTTTATTGTTATAGAATTTATCTCCCTGTAGTCAATGCACAACCTCATAGATCCGTCTTTCTTATTAACAAAAAGAATAGGGGATCCCCATGGAGAAACACTAGGGAGAATAAATCCCTTATTACTCAATTACTCTAATTTTTTCTTTAATTCAACTAATTACATAGTGGCCATTCTATAAGGGGTCTTCAATATGGGCCTTGAGCCAGGAATTAGGTCAATGGAAAACTCAATTTCTCATTCTGGAGGATTCCCAGGTAAATCTTCTGGAAATACATCAATATATTCTTGCACAATCGGTATATCCCCTATTTGAACATTCCTTTCCTCATCCACAATTATTTCATTCTCTTCCACCGGGTGCCATTTCTTAACAATGGCATACACTAGATTAGTTTATGAATCACAATACATAATTCCAAACTTATAACACACTTAACATAAAATGAACAGTTTTATGGATATAATCCATAATCATATAAATGTTTTCTAGGAGGAGTTATATACTCATAAATCCTTCAAAATGGTTTGTGAAGAAATCATGAATTATCCTAAGAATATCCCTTGAGAGTGTTGTAACCAAGAGTGCAGTAAGGCTCATTGTTGTGTACCAGGATACCCCGAGTCATGCCCAAAACTCCTTGTTGGAGTATTCACTCCTAGGTACATCTATTCCAGAGCCACCTCTACCTGCTCGTATCCATAAAGGGATTTATTTCTCGGAAAATTCACAAAATCTATACTTTACCAAAATTATAGGATGTTATTCTATACTAATCCTCAAAGACTATCTTAGGGATATGTGATATAATCAGAGTTTATCTAAATATAGCTTCCAAGGTTAGTATAAAGTGCCTCTAATACCAACTGTAATGCCCTGACCCCAGTTACCCAGAGTCATTTCATTATTACGTAACATTGGCATGATCACAAATGATCAAGTCTCAAAATACCGAGTAGTTTAGTAGCCTTGGAAACACTAGATATATTCATAAGTCTTACATTACATCATAAATGGAAAATTATGACAACATTGTTTCCATAGAAAACATAGATATCCCATAGACTATCCTTGCAGGTTAGTCATAATATACTTCTTCGCATCCTGGGAAAAATAAAACTTAGAAACGAGTGAGCTCAGATGCTCAGTAAGGATAAAAATATAGCAGAAACTTTTATAAATAAGCATAAGAATTTAAGGAAATGTATAAAACTAAAACAAAATCCTTTTAAACTTGAACTTCGGAATAATATGGCAATGATAAAATCATAATAATTCCATTTACTTACTCACATGGATATTTTTCTAGTCGAATAATCACATGCAATATCGATAGCCACTTGCATAATGATGGAATGCATAATGCCAGACTATCATAACCATATAGTCAAGGCCTTGTTCCAAGAATAAAAATAAGATTTTGTCAAGTACTTATGCCAAGACACTACTTTGTCTCATGAGACCAACCGATGCATCAAGGAGCTATAGAGGGCTCCACCCGTCACTTAATAAGTCCAATGCATTCCTCATACAAAAAGGTTTAAACATAACATAAACATTCGTATTAAAACTAGCATACGAAATGTCAATAAATTATCCATAAACCCTGAATGTTATAAAAATAACACATCCATAGTCAAAAATATCACAAAACATTCAATACAATATGGAAGTTTTGTATCATAATAAATCAACTTCAAATAAACATAAAATATAACAAAGGATGTTGACATAGATGAAATCAAAACCTTTTTTAGAGAGATATATCTTTATATTTTCAAATAATTTAAATACAAATTATTATAAAGAAAACCATAATTTTTAAAATATTCTTATATGCTTGTAAGGGAAGCATTGACGATGTTGTAACGGTCGAATATAGCCGCACCTTCCCTATAAGTTAAAAAAAACATTCTTACCTTAAATTTGTCGAAAAGGTCAAAAAGTACCTTGTTTGTAAAATGACGGAAAGACTAATTTCAAAAACGTATAAGGGTATAAATTACTTTAAACCATTTTCTATTAAATAGTAAAAAAATTGAAAGAAATTTTTAAGAAACATGGATGTGGATGATATAGAGGTCCCAATAGATAATTACATATTCACAACCTTGAATAATGAAGAGGTTGTATAATTAACCCTTACATTGTACTTTTCCTTGGTTGAGAGTAGGTTAAACTTCTGTATAATAGTTAAATAATTATTATTAAATTATACAATAATCATATACATTAATATGATATCATATATGATCTTCTAATATTTCTTTGTTAATAATATTTTAGTATTATCATCATTTTGGATGTTAACTTACTCGTTTTATTTTATATGTTTTGTTACATAAGCCGTTTTTATTATGGGTATGTTGTATATTATTAATATCGAGAATGATATCAAGTCCTTAAACATTATTTTTACACATCAAATTAAAATTAGTCTTGAATGGATACGATGGGGAATGAATCTCATCGCGTTAATGGAGACGGTGGTCCGTATGTACGCACGAGCGACAATATCATTTTTTTGATATTAAAATAGTATATAATTTAATGTTATATCATATATAAAGAATCATTATCATGTTATACTTATTATCTTCATTAGTTATTATCATTATTATACCCATCCAAATGATGAAATGTTTGAATAACAAACTACACCACGACGTGGAGACGGTAAGCCGTACGTACGCATGTGTGGTGACTTTTTCATTCGTAGGATGGATAATATTACTAGTATGGTTGTACCATTTTTAAAATAACATCACAGAATATAGAAGATACTGGATTTATTTTTTTATAATGGATACAACAAGGAATAAATAAGAGGAAAAAGAAAAGAACTTGAAAGAGGGTGGTGAAATTATTACCTCTTCTTCGGGTGTTTCCTTTTGAGTTGATCAAAAGGGATTCTAAGGTTGGCTTTCTGACCAAATAAAGGATTCTATATTGATGTGAGGGAAGATGGGGGGATAATTCGGCAGGGTTTGGCCGATCCAAATGGCTTTGAAGGTGTGAAATTTAGAGAAGGGGGAGTTCCCTTTTATAAGAGGGGTGGGGGTCACTTTAGGAAAAACTTAAAATATTATTTTATAATAAATTCATATTCGGTTTCTAATGGCTCCAAAGTGACTAATTGTGAGACTAGGGTAAGGATGGGTCGAAATACATTCAACCAATATATTTTAGACTGGTTTGGATCACTATATTATCCTTATCATTTATATTTAACTCTTAGTTAACTAGTTCGACATTTACCATGTCTCTTTGTATTTTTATATTATATGGTTAATAAACATACTATATATATCCAACCGAACCCCAAGTGGTTCATTAATGATACACCTATCATAATATAAGTTTCTTGGTCGAACCTTATATTTTTAGGAATAGAATAAAAATTAATAATATAATATTTTTTTTAAAAACTCTTTTATATCAATTTTGACACTATTTGGAAATTGATTTTTGGGAAACTTATAACAGCATGAATACTTCTAAAAAAATTCATATATTCAACCCTAATATTTTATATTAACCTAGAAATTAGTGGAAATCAAAAATAGTCTGAAATTTTATTTATTTGGGTATTTATAATATCAATTATTTTAATGTTTCATTATTAAGGTAATTATTGTATCATCATTGTGTCATAAAAAATTAAATTATATAATTTCTAAAAAATATAAATAAAATACCATTATGTAGGAAATCTTTTTATATTTCTAATTAATCTTTATAGTCTAATTTATCTTATGCGTAACCATATATTTAAAATTATTTAGTTATTAAACTTTGATTTTAACTCTTTTAACTCTTCTTTGAATTAAATAAAAATAAATGCCCCAATCTAATACAAGTGGACCAAAGAGGTTAATATTATATTCCTAAGGTTTTTTGGTCGAATTATACTTAGCAAATAGAATTAGGACATGTGTTAGGGTAATAATAATATCATTTTTACCCTTAATTACCCTATTTACTTTTAACAGTGGTAAATAAAAGTAAAAAACTTATTATTCACCAAAAATTATTTTTATCTTATTAAACCACATTTTACTTAATGATGTCAACCGCGTCTCTCGTATTTTTGAAATTAAATTCACATAAGAGGTAAAATTATGTTTTATTCAAATTTTCAAAATCTCCTAGGAGGTGGGTAAAAGACGGTAAAAAGTTCAATAAAATTTTATATATCTAAAATTACTATAATATAACTACAATGAATTAAATTGAGCTTATATAGGTATTATGTATCTATTTTTGACCTAAACCAAATTTAAATAAAATAAATAATTATTTAAATAAAAATTCGGTTTTAACGAATAACACAGTGTTTTTCACAATTCATAAAACTATTATGCTTTTCAGAAAAATACCAAAAATTCACCCTAAGCTAATTTTTATATTCCAAATCGAAATGTGAAGTCTTTTTTGAAAAATAAAAATTATAAAATTTCAAAATTTGGGTATTACTATTCATAATGGCTAGTTTGATTAGTTTTGGTGTGTTAGAACTTGAAGTAGCATATAACACACGTCACTATATTATTCAAAGGGAAACATACCATGGAAGCTTGGGGTGTTACATTCTCCCATCCTTCAAATAATTTCGTCCTTGAAATTTCTATAGTATTTCTGCATAAAAATAATCGGGTGCTTCTTCATAATAAGTTCCTCAGGTTCCCACGATGCCTCTTCCATTTATGGTTTCTCCATAGAACATTTACCAGACGTGTTATCCGGTTTCTCAGCACTTGTTCTCTTGTATCAAGAATCATGACGGGCTCTTCGCAATAAGAAAGATCGGGTTCGAGTTCAATTTCCCCATAGGTGAGTACATGCATTGGGTCAGGCATGTATTTTCTCAACAGTGATACGTGGAACACATCGTGAACTTTGAAGAAACTTGGTGGCATTTCCAAACGGTAAGCTACAACCCCAATTTGTTGTAGGATTTCGAAAGGTCCGATATACCTGGGACACAATTTACCTTTCTTACCAAAACGTATAACTCCCATCCATGGAGATACCTTTAAGAAAACATGATCACCAACATGAAATTCAAAATCCTTCCTTCCGTTATCGGCATAACTCTTCTGCCTACTTTGAGCTGCTTTGATGTGGGTATGGATTACCTTCCCCTTTTCCATCATTTCCTCTGCAAGTTCTAGGCCTATGAGTTTTTTTCACCAACATCATCCCAAAAAGTTGGTGTGCTACATCGCTTCCCATATAATGCTTCATATGGTGCCATATAAATACTTGAATGGAAGCTATTGTTATATGAAAATTCTACTATAGGTAAATATTGATCCCATATACCTTGGAAGTCAAGTGATCATGATCTCAACATGTCTTCTAAGGTCTGAATTGTCCATTCTGATTTTCCATCAGTTTGAGGGTGGTAAGCAGTTCTCAAAGGAAGTTCAGTATCCAGGGGTTAATGAAGACTTTTCCAGAATCTTGATGTGAAATGGGGATCGCGATTAGAAATAATCGATAGGGGTATTCCATGAAGTCTCACAACTTTATTAATATATATTCTTGCGAGACGTTCAAGTGGTAGATATTCTCTGATAGCAAGAAAATGTGTTGACGTGGTAAGATGATCAACAATGACCCATATTGCATCGTTCCTCCTAGGAGTCTTTGGTAGTCCCATGACAAAGTCCATCGTGATATTATCCCATTTCCACTCAAGTATGGGAAGAGGTTGCATGACTCTTTCAGGTTGTTGGTTCCAGCTTTCAGTTGTTGAAAAACCATACATCTTGACACAAAATCGGCAATATCCCTCTTCATGTTGTCCAAAAAAATATTCCTTCAAACCACTATACATATAAGTGCTACCAGAGTGTATAGATAAATTGGAACTACGAGCATCATCCAAATTTCCCTTTTTAGATCAAGTACGTCGGGAACACAAAGACTCTTCCCACATTTCAAAATTCCATCTTCATACACAAAGTCCCTCAATCACCCATCATTCACAGCTTTAATCTTCTTTTGAAACCCTTCATCACCGGTCTAAGAACTCTTTATCCTTTCTAGTAAAGAGAGTTTGGAAACCATTTGAAAAAGTATTGTTGTTTCACCTTCCATTGTGATTCCCATATCCATCTTCACTAGATCCATGAGAATAGGATCCCTTTCAACTCTCATCGTGTTCAAAACTCCATGATCCTTTCTACTCAAAGCATCTGCTACCTTGTTTTCCTTCCTCGGGTGGTAGTGTATAGTGTAATCAAAATCCAGGAGTAGGTAAATCCATCTCCTTTGCCTCATGTTGAGTTATTTCTATGAGAAAATATACTTTAAACTCTTCTTATCAGTATATATCTCACATTTTTTCACCATAAAGATAGTGTCTCCAAATATTCAAAGCAAACATTACAGATGATAACTCAAGATCATGAGTGGGATTGTTTTTCTCATGAATTTTTACTTGTCTTGATGCATAGGCAATAACTCTATCATTCTACATAAGTACACAACCATGTCCCTTCTTTGAGGCATCACTATAAATAACAAACCCATCATTCCCTGATGGTAGAGTCAAGATAAGATCATTGAATAATCTTCTATTCAGTTATTCAAAACATTATTCACAATATTTTGTCCAAATAAATTTAACCCCTTTGCGTGTGAGCTTCGTTAATGGGTTAGCCAATCGGGAAAAATTCTGGACGAATTGTCAATAATAACCTGCAAAACCAATAAAACGGCGTACCTCAGTTATACTCGTCAGTGCTGGCCATTCTTGGATAGATCTGGTCTTAGAAGGATCAATAGAGACTCCATCCTTAGAGAAAATATGGCCATGAAAATAAATCTTCTGAAGCTAAAATTAACACTTTCTAAACTTCCCAAACAATTCATGTCTTCTAAGACTTTTTAGAATAATGCACATGTAATTTTGATGATCTTCGTATCTTTTGGAGGATACCAAGATATCATCAATAAAAACCACTATGAATTCATCAAGATATTCCTTGAAAACTCTATTCATTAGATCTGTGAAGATAGTGGGTTCATTAGTCAATCCAAAAGTAATTACTGCAAACTCGTAATGCCTGTACCAGGTTAGAAATGCCATCTTCAGAATGTCTTCCTTCTTCACGCACAAATTATGACATCTAGATCAAAGGTCAATATTTGAAAATTATTGAGCACCATGCACTTGGTCAAATAATTCATCAATGTGAGGTAGGGGATACTTGTTCTTTATTGTTATAGCATTGATCTCCATGTAGTCAACGCACAACCTCATAGATCTATCTTTATTCTTAACAAAAAGAACATGGGCTCCCCATGGAGAAACTCTAGGGCGAATAAATGCCTTATTACTCAATTCCTCTAGGTGTTTCCTTAATTCAACTAATTCCATAGTGACCATTCTATAAGGCGTCTTCGATATGGGACTTGAACTAGGAATTAGGTCAATGGAAAACTCAATTTCTCTTTCTAGAGAATTTCCAGGTAAATCTTCTGGAAATACATCAACATATTCTTGCACAATCAGTATATCCTCTATTAGAACGTTCCTTTCCTCATCCATAATTATTTCATTCTCTTCCACTATGCAACATTTCTTAACAATGACATAAACTAGATTAGTTTATGAATCACAATATATAATTTCAAACTTATAACACACATAACATAAATTGAACAATTTAATGGATATAATGCATAATAATAATAAAAAATTTCTTGGAGGCGGTATATACACATAAATCCTTCATAATGGCTTGTAAAGAAATAATGAATTATCCTAAGCATATCCCCTGGGAGTGTCGTAACCAAGAGTGCAGCAAGGCTTGTTGTTGTGTACCAGGATACCCCGGGTCATGCCCGAAACTCCTTGTCGGAGTTTTAACACCTAGGTACATCTGTACCAGAGCCACCTCTACGTGCTCGTATCCAGACAGGAATGTATTTCTCGTAAAATACACAAAATCTATACTTTACCAAAATTCTAGGATATTCTTCTATACTAATCCTCAAAGACTATCTTAGGGCTATGTGCTCTAATCAGAGTTTACCTAAATCTAGCTTCCAAGTCTAGTACTAAACTTCCTCTGATACCAACTGTAACACCCCAAACCCAGTTACCCAGAGTCGGTGCATTATTACATAACATTGGCCTGATCACAAATGATCATGTCTCGAAAGAACGATGAGTTTAGTAGCCTTGGAAACACTAGATATATTCACAAGTATTACATTGCATCATAAATGGAAAATTACAACAACATTGTTTCCATATACAACACTGAGATCCCATAGACTATCCCTACAGGTTAGTCATAGTATACTTCTTCGCCTCCTGGGAAAAATAAAACATAGAAATGGGTGAGCTCAGATGCTCACTAAGGATAACACTATAGTGGAAACTTTCATAAATAAGCATAAACATTTAAGGAAATGTATAAAACTAAAAAAAAGCCTTTTAAACTTGAACTTCAGTATAATATGGCAAAGATAAAATCATAATAATTCCATTTACATACTCACGTGGATATTCTACTACTCGAATAATCACATGCAATATCAATAGCCACTTTCATAATGATGGAATGCATAATTCCAGACAATCATAACCATATAGTCAAGGCCTTGTGCCAAGACTAAAAATAAGATTCTGTCAAGGCCTTGTTTCAAGACACTAGTTTGTCTTATCAGACCTACTGATACATCGTGGAGCTATAGCAGGCTCCACCCGTCACTTACTATGTCCAATGCATTCCTCATACAAAATGGTTTAAACATTACATAAACATTCGTATTAAAACTAGCATAAGAAATGTCAATAATTTATACATAAACCATGAATGGTATAAAAATAACACATCCATAGTCAAACATATCAGAAAAAATTCAATACAATATGGAAGTTTTGTATCATAATAAATCAACTTCAAATAAACATAAAATCCATCAAAGGATGTTGACATAGATGAAATCAAAACCTTTTTTAGAGAAATATATCTTTCTATTTTGAAATCATTTAAGAGCCACATAATTATAAAGAAAACCTTAATTTTGAAAATATTCTTATAATATTGTAAGGGAAGCTTCGACGATGTTGTAACGGCAGAATATATCTGCACGCGTCGTATAAGTTAAAAAACATTCTTACCTTAAATTTGTCGAAAAGGTCAAAAAGTGCCTTGTTTGGAAAATGACGAAAAGATTCCTTTCAAAAACTTATAAGGGTATAAATTAATTTAACCCATTTTCTATTAAATATTAAAAAAAATTGAAAGAAATTTTTAAGAAACACGGATGTGGTTGATAAAGAGGTCCTAGTAGATAATTACGTATAAGAAACCTTGAATAATGATGAGGTTGAGGAATTAACCCTTACCTTATACTTTTCCTTGGTCGAGGGTAGGTTAACCTCCTATATAATAGTAAAATAATTGTTATTATATTATACAAGAATAATATTTATTAATATGATATCATATATGATCTTCAAATATTGCTTTGTTAATAATATTTTAGTATTATCATTGTTTCGTGTGTTAACTTACTCGTTTTATTTTATATGTTTTGATACATAAGCCGTGTTTATTATGTGTAGGTTGTATATTATTCATATCCATAATTATATAAAGTCCTTAAAAATTATTTTTACACATCAAATGAAAATTATTCTTGAATGGATACGATGGGGAATTAATCTCATGGCGTTCGTGGAAACAGTAGTTCGTACGTACGCATGAGTGACAATATCTATCTTTTGATATTAAAGTAGTATATAATTGAATGATATATAATATATACAGAATAATTATCATGTTATATTTATTATTTAAATTATTTATAATCATTATTATTCCCATCAAAATGATGAAATGTTTCAATAACAAACTATACCATGACGTGGAGACGGTAAGCCGTACCAACACAGACGTGGTGACTTTTTCATTCGTAGGATGGATAAAATAACTAATATGGTTGTACAATTTTTATTATAACATAACAGTATATATAAGATACTGGTGTTATTATTTTATAATGGAAACAACAAGGAATAAGGAAGTGGAAGACAAAAATAACTTGAAAGAGGGTGGTGAAATTATTAACTCTTCTTCGGGTGTTTCCTGTTGAGTTGATCAAAAGGGATCCTTAGGTGGATTTATGAACAAAGTACGGCCTCTAGGTTTAAGTGAGGGAAGTTGGGGGGATAATTGGGTAGGATTTTGCCAAGCCAAATTGCTTTGAATGTGTGAAAGTTAGAGAAGGCGGAGTGCTTTTTTATAAGAGGGGCGAGGGTCACTTTAGGAAAAACTTAAAATATTATTTTATAATAAATTTATATTCAGTTTCTAATGGCTCAAAAGTGACTTATTTAGATTATAGGGTGGGGAGGGGTCAAAATAAATTCAACCAAAATATTTTAGATAGGTTTGGGTCACTATATTAACCTTATCATTTATATTTAACTCTCATTTAACTAGTTCGACATTTACCATGTCTCTTTGTATTTTTATATTTTATGGTTAAAAGAATTACTATATACATCCAAACGAACCCCAAGTGGTTCATTAATTATACCCCTATCATCATATAAGTCTTTTGGATGAACCTTATATTTTTATTAATATAATAACAATTAATAATATAATATGTTTTTTAAAAACTCTTTTATGTCAATTTTGACACTATTTGGAAATTGATTTTTGTAAAAATTATTAAAGCATTAGTACATAGAAAAAAAAAACTATATAATCAACCATAATATGTTATATTAACCTATAAAATTAGCTTAATTCATAAAAATTATAAAATTATATTTATTTGGGTATTTATAATAACAATTATTTTAATATTTCATTATTAAGGTAATTACTACATCATCATTGTGTCATAAATAAATTAACTTATATAATGTCTAAAAAATATAAATAAAATACCATTATGTAGGAAATAATTTTATATTTATAATGATTATTTATAGTATAATTTATCTTATGTGTAACACTATATTTAAAATTGTTTAGTTATTAAACTTTGATTTTAACTCTTTTAACTCTTTTTTGAATTAAATAATAATAATTGTCCTAATCTAATACAAGTGGACCAAATAGGATCATATTATATTACTAAGGTTGTTTTTGGTCGAATTATACTTATACAATAGAATTAAGGCATGTGTTAGGGTAATAAAAATAACATTTTTACCCTTAATTACCCTATTTACTTTTAACCGTGTTAAATAAAAGTAAAACGTTAATATTCACCAAAAAATTATTTTTATCTTATTGAACCAAATTTTACTTACTGATATTAACCATGTCTCTAAAAAATTTTAAATTCAATTCACTGAAGCGGTAAAATTATGCTTTATGCAAATTTGCAAAATCTCTTAAGAGGTGGGTAAAATACGGTAAAAAGTTCAATAAAATTTTATATATCTAAATTTAATATAAAATAACTCCAATGAATTAAATTGAACTTATATAGGTATTATGTATCTATTTTTACCTAAAACAAATTTAAATAAATTAAATAATTTTTTAAATAAATATTCGGTTTTAACCAATAACTCAGTGGTTTCACTATTCATAAAAAATATAAGGTTTTCAGAAAAATACCAAAAATTCACCCTAAGCTAATTTTGATATTATGAATCCAAAAATGAAGTCTATTTTGAAAAATAAAAATTTTAAATTTTCAAAAAGTGGGTATTTCTATTCATAACGAATAGTTTGATTAGTTGTGGTGTGTTAAAATTCGAAGTAGCGTACAACACACCCTATTGTATTATTCAAAGGGGAATATACCGTGGAAGCTTGGGGTGTTACACATCTGGAAGAAATAAAAAGAACATTGATTATAAGAAATATGTCCACACATTAGGACATACTACGATGCCAGATCATGAGAGACAGCTTGTATGATAGTTTATAATCTCTCTTTATGACTTTCACTTTCTATTGCTTCCTCTATAATTTATTCGACTGCTAAAGTTTTTTATATAATTTTAGTTATACAATTACTATTTTTTATCCTATTTTTAATTATGGTTTCATACATTAAATATAATTGTAGAGGAATAAACTGAATATAGAAGGACGTGTGCCTCGAGAAAAACTATTTTTATCGATTAGAAAGAAGAAAGATGGAAGTGCGGTTAATGAACCGACTCAGCAGCAGATTGTAAGTTTTACTTTGTAGATTTAAAATTTTAATCTCTATTTTTTATCTTAATAATCTCTTTATATTTGTAACAGGCTACTTTAGAGGCCCTTGATGCCCAGGAACTCGACAATTTTGGGCCAAATGATCACTTACATCAGGTGTTGGGAGATGAGAACCCTGGTAGAGTACGTTGTTAGCCTGGGAAGAGTATAGTTATGAAGTGATATTGGCCCTCCTCAGGTATGAGTTGTAGTAACACCAAGCTATAGTAGGTTAAGGAACATGTATAACATGCTGAATAAAAGGCCACATATATGGAAACCCATTCTTCTATGGAAGACACTGCATTTTTGAAACTGATGGAGGCTTCACATCCAACACTTCCACCAGAGGTCAGCACTGCTTGTCAGGAATATATGTCATCGATGAGTTCTATATATGGTACACCAGGTGAAAGTTCTAGTGGTTGTTGAGACGATGGCGATGAGGAGTCCTAGGCGGAGGAGGAGGAGGGAGAGGAGGAGGTCGAGGCTAAGTATGGGGGTGAGGAGGAGGGTGGGGACAATGATGGGGATGACCACAAGGATGGGGATGAGGGTGAAGATAATGGCGATGATAGTGGTGGTTATGAGGGACATATTGATCCATTACATTTTTGACTGATATTACTGACCTTTGATGTTTATTAATTTGTTGTGCCTGAATATATGTGTGATTAGGTAGGTCACATTATCTTTATTTTTTTTATCTATAAATAATAAATCTTGATTTGATGATTTGCTACAAAACCCCCCTATTTTAATGAAATTTTCTTTTTTAGAAGTTGATATAATGAAATTATTTTTTAACCTTGAAGGAATTTGCTTATAAAATATGTAAATACCATCCCATGAACCCGAAACAGCCCCTCGGATAGCCCCATGGAAAGCCCCTAGACAGCCCCCCCACCCTTCTCACTGGACCCCGAACAGCTCCCCTGACAGCCCCCACCATCCTCCATGGACCCCGGAAGGCCCCCAGACACCCCCACCCTCCTCCCTGGACCCCAGACAGCCCCTCGGACACCCCCGGGACAACCTCCCCACCCTCCTTCCACGACCCCTGATAGCCCCCCCAAACACCCCCCCCCCCGGACAACCCCCCCTCTTCCCTGGACCCCGGACAGCCCCCCCCCCCCCCCCCCCCCCCCCCCCCCCCCCCCCGCCTCCCTAGACCCCAGATAGCCCCCCAGAGATCCCCCTAGACATCCCCCCCACCATCCTCCTTGGACCCCGGACAACCCCCCAGATATCCCCCCAACCCTCCTACCTATACCCCAGATCCCAGTCTATGCTCACTTCAACATTCACCCTAAATCCCAACCGAAAAAAGGGTTTTAGAGCTTTGTAAGAAGATGAGAGAAGAGTGAAAACCTAATCGAAAAGAGGAAGAAAGTAGAGGATTAGACTCACCTTGATATTCAATCCGCACTTGATGACACTCAAAACACCCAAGTGAAATATACGAGTCAACCCTGTCTCAAAACGATGCATGGTGTGGTCGGTACCACTCAAAGTGTCTCACTTTTATTTGAAATGGACATCATTTTAAATGAAAACAACAACTGACATACGGAAAACCATCCAAATAGATTTGGATTGTGTTGAAACTTTTTCAAAATGATCCATGAGTAATTTTTGATGTGTACGAGTCAACCCCACCTCAATTTGTGGCACGATGTGGCTGGTACCACTCAAAGAATTTCACTTTTATTTTAAATGGACAAAATTTTAAGTGAAAACAACAACTGGCATATATAAAACCAACCAAACGCATTCGTATTTTGTTGATACTTTAGGAAAATGATCCATGGGTCATTTGTAAAATGTACGAGTCAACCCCGCCTCAATCCAAGGCACAGTGTGGCTGGTAACACTCTAAGTGTCTCACTTTAATTTGAAATGGACAACATTTTAAGTGAAAACAACAACTGGCATATGGAAAATCAACCAAACACATTCGTATTTTGTTGATACTTCAAAAAATTATACATGGGTCATTTTTGATGTGTATGAGTAAAACTTGCCTCAATATGAGGCACAGTGTGGCCGCTACCACTCAAAGTGTCTCACTTTTATGTGAAACAGACAATATTTTATGTGAAAACAACAACCGGCATATGAAAAACTGACCAAACGCATTAATATTGTGTTGATACATCAAAACAACGATCCATGGGTAATTTTTGAGGTTTATGAGTCAACCCTGCCTCTATTTGAGGCACGGTGTGGCTGGTAACACTCAAAGTGTCTCACTTTTATTTGAAATGGACAAAATTTTAAGTGAAAACAACTACTTGCATACAAAAAACTGACCTAGCACATTCAGATTCTATTTATATGTTAGGAAAAAGATTCATGGGTCATTTGTGACGTGTTTGAGTCAACCCCATCTCAATCAATTACACGGTGTGGCCAGTACCACTTAAAGTGTCACTCTTTTGTTTAAAATGGATATTCCTTTAAGTAAAAACAACTAGCATACTGAAAACCGTCCAAACATATTTTTATTTTGTTGATACTTTAGAACAAATACCCATGGGTCATTTGTGACGTGTAAGAGTCAACCACACCTCAATATGAGGCACGGTGTGGGTGGTACCACTCAAAGTGTCTCACTTTTATTTTAAATGGACAACATTTTAGGTGAAAACAACAACTGACAAATGGAAAACTGACCAAACTCATTCATATTGTGTTGATACTTTAGAACAATGATATATGGGTCATTTTTGACGTTTAAAAGTCAACCTCACATCAATCCAAGGCATGGTGTGTCTGGTACCACTCAATGTGTCTCACTTTTATTTGAAATGGACAACATTTTAAGTTCAAACAACAACTGGCATATGGAAAACTGATCAAATACATTTGGATTCTGTTGATACTTTAGAAAAAATATCCATGGGTCATTTTTGATGTGTTAAATTAAACCTCGCCTCAATACAACGTGCGATGTGGCCAACACCACTCAAATTGTCTCTCTTTTGTTTAAAATGGGCATCATTTTAAGTGAAAAAAACAACTGACAAACGAAAAACTGACCAAACACATTTGGATTTAATTGAAACATTAGGAAAACAATACATTGGTCATATTTTATGAGTATGAGTCAAATCCACCTCAATCCGACGTTCGGTGTGAACGGTACCACTCAAAGTGTCACTCTTTTGTTTAAAATTAACATCATTTTAAGGGAAAACAAAAATTCACATATGGAAAACTGACCAAATGCATTTGGATTCTATTGAAAATTTAGAACAATGATCCATGGGTCCTATGTGGCATGTACGAGTCAACCCCACCTCAATCTGAGGCGCGGTGTGGCCGACACCGCTCAAAGTGTCTCTCTTTAGTTTAAAATGGAAAACATTTTAAGTGAAAACAACAACTGGCATACGGAAAACTGACCAAACACATTTGGATTGTGTTTATACATCAAAAAAATGATCCATGGGTCATTTTTTGTGTGTGCGAGTCAACGCCGCCTCAATCTAAGGCACGGAGTGGCCAATACCACTCAAGGTGGCTCACTTTTATCTGAAATGGATAACATTTTAAGTGAAAACAACAACTACCATACAAAAAGCTGACCAAATGCATTCATATTCCATTGATACTTTAGTAAAAGGATCCATAGGTCATTTTTGACGTTTAAGAGTCAACCCCACATCAATCTGAGGCACAGTGTCTCCGGTATCACTCAAAGTGTATTTCTTTTGTTTAAAATGGATACACTTTTAAGTAAAAACAACTGGAATATGAAAAACTAACCAACCACATTATTATTGTGTTTATAATTTATTAAAACTATACATGGGTTATTTGTGACCTATAAGAGTCAACCCCGCCTCAATCCAAGGCGCGGTGTGGCTGACACCACTCAAAGTGTCTCTCTTTTGTTTCAAAGGGACATCATTTTAATTGAATACAACAACTGACATACATAAAACAAACCAAAGGAATTCAGATTCTATTGAAACTTTAGTAAAACAATATATGGGTCATACGTGACGTGTACGAGTCAACCCCGCCTCAATCCGAGTGTCGGTTTGACCGACACCACTCAAACTGTCTCACTTTTATTTGAAATGGACAGGATTTTTAGTGAAAACAACAACATGCATATGGAAAACTCACCAAACACATTAATATTTTGTTGATACTTAAGGAAAACGATCCATGGCTCATTATGGATGTGAAAGAGTCAACTCCGCCTCAATCCGAGATGTGGTGTGGCCGACTCCACTCAAAGTGTCTCTCTTTTGTTTAAAATAGACATAATTTTAAGTGAAAACAACAACTGACATACGGAAAAATGTCCAAAAAAATTTGGGTTCTATTGAAACATTAGAAAAACAATCTATGGGTCATATGTGAGATGTATGAGTCAACATCTCCACAATAAGAAGCACGGTGTGGCTGTCACCACCCAAAGTGTCTCCCTTTTGTTTAAAATGAACATTATTTTAAGTGAAAAGAAAAATTGACATACAAAAAACCAACCAAATGGATTTATATTCAATTGAAAATTTTGTAAAATGATCCATGGGTCATATGTGACATGTAATATTCAACTGTGCCTAAATCTGAAGCACAGTGTGGCCAACACCACTCAAAGTGTCTCTCTTTTGTTTAAAATGGACATCATTTTTAGTGAAAACGACAACTGAAATATGGAAAACCAACCAAACGCATTCAGATTGAGTTGAAAATTTATGAAAACTATCCCTGGGTAATATGAAACGTGTAAGAGTCATCCCCGCCTAAATTCGAGGCGCGATGTGGCTGGTATCACCCTAATTGTCTCCCTTTTGTTTAAAATGGACATCATTTTAACTAAAAACAACTGGCATACAGATAACCAAACAAACGTAATCGGATTGTGTTGATAATTTAGAACAATGATCCATGGGTTTTATGTGACAGGTTCAAGTCAACCTCACCTCAATATGAGGTGCGGTGTGGCCGGCACCACTCAAAGTTTCTCACCTTTATTTGAAATGGAAAACATTTTAAGTGAAAACAACAACTGGCATACGGAAAACTAAACAAACACATTCAGATTATGTTGATACTTTAGCACAATGATCCATGGGTCATTTTTGATGTGTACGAGTCAACCCCGCCTCAATTTGGGGCATGGTGTAGCCGGTACCACTCAAAGTGTCTCACTTTTATTTGAAATGGACAACATTTTAAGTGCAAACAATAACTAGCATATGGAAAACCGACCAAATGTATTTGGATTCTGTTGATACTTTATTTTGGGGTTAATAGCATCTAATTTTGGAATTAAATCATGTATGTGTTATAAAAAATGCAATTTTTTATGTATTTTTAATTCTGTATAACCCACCCCCTAGACAACCCCACCCATGTGGACAGCCCCCCTGGACACCCCCACCCCCCCGCAACACCCCCAACCCATTGTATGTCATATTATATATGAGTTATATATAATTCAGAATTATGTACGAAACATAATTCATTTTTTATGTGTTATTGATTCATATATCAGAATTCATTACATAATTCATTCTGCATGTATTCAATTGAGAATTCAATTATGAATTCTGTATTGCATAGGGTAATTGAGTTCATATACATTATTATAATTGTGGAAACTTCCATGGTTATATGAGTATCTTGTTTTTATGTTCTTTTGTGTAATATAGTAGGTGTTTTTGTTACTTTTAAGAGTGTATGCATGTGTATTCAGTTGAGTTTGCAATGGAGGAGAGGTGACTGGTCTGCCAAATTCTGGAAATACACTTTACCAACAGTTTACTAAAACCATTGGTATAATGTTGTACATATTTTTACCAATGATTTGAGTAAATCATTAGTAAAACATAAAATGATAGTATTTCCAACGGGTTTAAAATCCATTGGGAATACTTGGATTACACTAGTATTTCCAACAGTTTTACAAACCATTGGGAATACTCGAATTACACTGCCTTTCCCAATGGTTATACTAAAACTGTTGGAAATGGGATATCCCAACGGATTACTTTCCAATGGTTTGGTAGCCTTTACCAATGGTTTGAAACTATTGGTAAAGCCTTAGTTTCTAGTAGTGATTATTTATATCCATGGACTATGGTAGGAATTCATATTTGTTGGATCCAACCATATTCCTTTTTGGGGATCATAACTGTCTACTGCATATTGTCTCATATGCTAGAGTCTGACTGAAAGGCACATTATTATTTTTGGTTGTTTATCAAATAATACATTATTTCATGGATTTTTTCTCAGAAGTGGATTATTTCAGGTGTGCTTACCTACTTTATATTATGGTTGGCATGTTTCGGTTTTTGAAAACATGATATGAAATATTCGTAAAATCAAATTAATGTTTTAGGAATATTTCAAATTGATATTATGTATCAAAAATTTTTAAAAATATTTTGTTTCAAATATAGAACATGTGCATTTTTCATATAATAACTTTTATATATTAATTGGTGGTATCCTATTGGGATCTGTTTCTCACAGCATACATCTTCCCTTTAGAATATGTAGACCTTGTTTTACAGGAAACAAGTAAATAGAAGGGTATATTGTAACATGTTGGCTTCTCTTTTGGATTTTGTATTCTATCTGGGAAGGTTTGGATATGAGGGTTGGTCAAATGGAGTATTTTTTTCTAGAAATATCATACTTAGGGGATTATATTTTTTGTCTTAGTTTTGTCTTTCTTGTTTCTTCTTAGTACTATAGTTGTATGTCTTATTTTACTAATATTCCATATTGTTTTTTATTATGTAGTTTTACCTATATTATGTGATGGGTCATTTCTATTGGCTTCTTTAGTTATCCCAGGTTAGTCCATTACACACCATTATATTTGTTATTAATTATAAATATTACAATATATGTTAAGATGTTTTTTCAAATGGGTTTATATTCCCTCAATCGAGGGAATTTTTAGTTTTAAATTTTTTCTGGGGAAATGGAAATTCTTTCTCAATTTTTAATAGAATTGAATGTGTTATTGATTATGGGTTTTGATTCCAATTTAAATAATTTTTATGGTGAATGTGAAAGATATATATATATATAAATGATTATATGGTTCTTTAAAAAACAATTTATACGATCGGTGAACCCAATATAGCTTTGTTGATTGGTGATACCAGTATAATTCTCCAATTCATTGGGTAAAGTGATGGATTTCACTAATGTTAGGATACAACTAGGATATGTGGGAATTATATGGTTAGTTGTATTAATTTTAAGATTTTTTATCAAGGTGAGTTGAAGGATAATATCCCAATGTACCAACATGAAATGCTTAAAATTATTTTTAAATGAAATGTTTGATTTAAAAAAAAGGTAAGAAAATGAACTTATGTTTGTAAGGAAAGTTTATAATATTTTAAAAGAAGAAAGTATTATTTTTGAAGGAAAGGTATTTATTATTTTTCATGTTCTCATAGAAATCCACATGATTATGTTTTTTATTTATTGTTTCAGATGATCTTTTTTTAAACAAACTATTGATAAATTATGTTTTTCTAATGTAAAAGTAATTGGATATTTTATCTCAATGATTAATTTCAAAAATTCAATGTTTCTTATGGGTTTTTAGGTTTACAATAAACCAATTAGTTTCATTTATTTTATGTCATATACTGAGTTTTTTTATCATCCCAACATTTAAAATGTTTTTATATGGCTTAAGGGATAGTGTGAATGTTAATAATGTTAGAGATCCAATTATGGGATCTTTATTAAACATATAAGGTGTGTCTATATAAAAAAAGTTTTTTTTGGAATAATATAAATTGTGTGGATGTTTCCACATTTTAATGTAATGGATTTATTAAATCTATAATACTCAAAGACGAAAAAGTTATTTAAGATATAAGTGATGAAATATTCACTATAAGTCATGTTAGTTATGGGACTATAATGTGTGGGTTGTTATAAGAACCCTTTTTAAAGAAAACACTATTGAATTGAAATTATTGTATGTTTAAATGAAGAAATCATTTTGGAATACATATAATGATTGATTTTTATATTATTATAATCATTAAATCTAATTGGATGTTGTCATAACCATTTTGGTTTTTGTATTTTGTTGGGATCCGGATCAAGAGAATTAAGATGTAAAAATATGTCTTAAATAATCCTGTGACATATAATACAACTAATTAAGCTTATTTGGAATAAATTGTTGTGAAAAATTAAAATCCAGACATATGTATATTATATGGTAAAAGATTAGATTCAAAGTCTTATGTAAGATAGTGAGGTTGATGTCTTAGTAAAAAAAATCTCATGTACACCCATATCTATTTTACGAGTAACTGATAATTAAAATTATAATGATTAAATTTGTTTTAGGTGAGGATAATATAATACCCTAATATTTTAAATAAAATTTTACATTGAAATATAATGTATTTGAGATCTTTCTTCACATGAAACACCAAACCAAAATGAAACATGGAACATTATATAACTATCATAACATTTATATATAATAGGCATGTAGAAATAGTGGAAACCTCATTAATAAATATATCAATAAAAAGAATAAATTACATTTTCAATACTATGGCATTATAAAATTCAATTAGTGTGGATAAATATCTGATAAGATTGATTTAGGATTTAAAATGTAACCTTTATAAAAATTTGGGTTTTATGTGAAATATTTTGAGAAACTATATGTTAAACCCCAAGCATCCATGGTACGCTTCTCTTTGAATAATACAGTAGCGTGTGTTGTATGAAACTTCAAGTTCTAACACACACCACATCCAATCAAACTAGCCATTATGAATAGTAATACCCACTTTTTGAAATTTTATCAATTTTATCTTTCAAAATGGTCTTTATATTTGGATTCGGAATGTCAAAATTATCCTAGGGTGAAATTTGGTATTTTTTTTGAAAACATACAATTTTTGATGAATAGTGAAAAACACTGAGTTATAATTTCAAACCGAATTTTTATTTAAATAATTATTTATTCTATTTAAATTTATTCTAGGTCAAAATATATACATAATACCTATATATGTTCAACATAATTCATTGGAGTCAGTTTAGAATAATTTTAGATATATAAAATTTTTATCGAACCTTTCACCGTCTTTTACCCACCTCCTAGGAGAATTTGCAAATTCACCTAAAACATGATTTTACCGCTTCTGTGAGTGGAATTTCAAAAATCTGAGAGACACAGTTAATATCAAGGAATAAAATCTTGTTCAATGAGATGAAAATAATTTTTGGTGAATAGTAACTTTTTACTTTTATTTACCACAGTTAAAAGTAAAAAGGGTAATTAAGGGTGAAAATGATATTAATATTACCCTAACACATGTCCTAATTCTATTGGACAAGTGTATCTCGACCAAAAAACCTTAGGAATAAAATATTATCATTTAGGTCCACTTGGATTAGATTAGGACATTAATTATTATTTAATTCAAAGAAGAGTTAAAAGAGTTAAAATCAAAGTTTAATTAATAAAACATTTTTAATATAGGGTTATACATAAGATAAATTCGATTTTAAATATCCATTAAAAATCAAAAAAGTTTTTCTACATAATGGTATTTTATTTATAATTTTTAGACATTAAATAATTTAATTTATTTATGACATAATGGTGATGCAGTAATTACCTAATTAATGAAATATTAAAATAATTAATATTATAAATATACAAATAATTGTAATTTGAGACTTTTAATGAATTTAAATAATTTTATAGGTTGAAATGACATGTTATTATTGATTTAATTATTTTTTGTTAGAAGTAATCATGCTGATATGATTTTCACAAAAATCAAATACCAAATAATGTCAAAATTGACATAAAAAAGTTTTTAAAACAAATATTATATTATTATTTGATATTCTATTCCTAAAAATATAAGGTTTCGTACAAAGGACTTATATCATGATATAGGAATAAATAATGGACCACTTGGGGGTCTCTTGGATGTATATAGGAAGTTTATTAACTATATAATATAAAAATACAATGTGACATGGTAAATGTCAAACTAATAAACTAAGAGTTAAAACTAAAAGATAAAGTTAATATAATGACCCAAACCTATCTAAAATATATTGGTTGAAAGGAAATAGACCCCTCCCCACCTTATAATTTGAATAATCCACTTTGGAGCCATTATAAATCGAATATTAATTTATTATAAAATAATACTCTAAGTTTTTCCCAAAGAGCCCATCCTCCCCTTTATTAAAGGCCACCACTTCTAACCAATTATTCATACCTTAAAAGCCTTTTGGCTTGGCCAACCCATGCCCAAATACTCTCTGAACTTCCCTCAATTTAACCTAGAGGCCTTAGTTTGATCAGAAAGCCAACCTATGGAGTCTTTTAGATCAAATCATAACGAAGAACCCAAAGAAGAGGTAATGTTTCCACCACCCTCTTTCAAGTTCCTTTCGTCTTCAACTTCTTCTTTGTTTGTTATTTCCATTCTAAAATAATAAATATAGAATCTTCTATATACTATGATGTTATTATAAATATTGTACAACCAAATTCATAATTCTATCCATCCTTTGAAAGCCATGTCACCATATGTGCGTACGTACGGCCTACCGTCTCCACGTCGTGGTGTAATTGTTATTCAATACATTATTATTTGAATGTGTATAATAATGATGTGTAATTAATTTAAATAATAAATATAACATTATATTTATTCTTTATATATGATATACCATCCAATTATATATTATTTTAATATCAAAAGAATTATATTGTCGCTCGTGCATACGTACGGACTACCGTCTCCATGAACGCGATGAGATTCATTCCCCTTCATATCCATTCAAGTCTAATTCTCATTTCATGATTAAAAATAATTTTTAATGATTTTATATCATTATGGATATGAATAAGATACAAACTATCCATAACAAACATGACTTATGTAACAAAACATATAAAAAAATGAGTAAGTTTACACCCGAAACGACGATAATACTAAGATATTATTAACAAAGCAATGTTAAAAGATAATATATGATATCATATTAATGTATATGATTCTTGAATAATTTAATAACAATTATTTCACCATTATAAAGGAGTTTAACCTACCCCCAACCAAGGAAAAGTACAAGGTAAGGGTTTATTTCACAATATATTCATTATCCGAGGTTTTTTATACGTAATTATCTACTAGGACATCTTTATCATCCACACCCATGTTTCTTAAAAATGTATTTCAAATCATTATTATTATTTTAAAGACTATGTTTTAAATTCATTTCTACCCTTGTTGACTTTTTATAATATGTTTATAAAGGAATATTTCCATCGTTTTCCAAACAAGGCCCCTTTTAACCTTTTCCACAAAATTAAGGTAAGAATGTCTTTTTTTATCTTATACGGCGGGTGCGGCCATTTTCTACCGCTATAAAGTCATTTAAGCTTCCCTGAAAAGCTTATAAAAATATTTTTAATGTAAATTTTTTCTTTTATAATTATGTGACTTTTAAATTATTTCAAAAATAGAGATATTTCTCTCAAATAGTTTTGATTTCATCTATGTCAACATCCTTTGATGAATTTTAAGCTTATTTGAAGTTGAGTTATTATGATACAAATCATCCATATTGTATTTAAGGTTTTGTGATATGTTTTACTATTGATGAGTTATTTTTATTCCATTAATGGTTTATGATTAATGTTTTGGCATTCTGTATGCTAGTTTTAATACGAATGTTTATGTTATATTTCATCCTCTTTTTAATATGAATGTGTTGGACTAGTATGTTCCGGGTTGGGTTCCGGTTACAGAAGACCCTCCAGGTCGGTGTTCGGTTGTTAGACACACTCCGGGTTGGTGTCTGGTTCTTATAGGCACTCCGGGTTGGTGTCCGGTTATTAGAGGCACTCTGGGTTGGAGTCCGGTTACAGAGGCTCTTCAGGATGGAGTCCTATTACAGAGGCTCTCCAGGTTGGGTTCTGGTTATATTTATCCCTTAGGACTTGGCACAAGGCCTTGAAACAAAAATTAATGTTCGGAAATATGCATTCCATCATTATAAAAGTGGTTGTTGATATTACATGTGATTATTCGCCTAGTATAATATCCATCTGATTGAGTAAATTGCATTATTTCATTTTATTTTTTCCATAATATGTTGAAGTTCAAGTTTAAAAAGATTTTGTTTTAGTTATACATTGACTTAAATGTTTATGATTATTTATGAAAGCTTCCTCTATATTGTTATCCTTATTGAGCATTTGGGCTCACCCTTTTCTATATTTTATTTTTCCCAGGATGTGAAGAAATATTTTATGACTGACCTGCTGGGATAGTCTAAAGGGTATATGAGTGTGGACTATGGAGATGATATTATTGTAGTTTTTTTACTTTATGATGTAATGTAAACCTTATGAATGTATCTAGTGATTCCAAGGCTACTAAACTAAATGGTCTTTTGAGACTCGACCTTTTGTGATCATGCCAATGTTATGTAATAATGCACCGACTCTGGGTAACTGGGGTCGGGGCATTATAGTTGGTATCATAGTAAGTTTAGTACAAACCTTGGAAGCTAGATTTAGATAAAGTCTGATTAAATCACATAGAAATAAGATGGAAATCGAGGATTAGTATAGAAGAACTTTCTAGAATTTTTGTGTTATAGATATTTTGTGAGTTTTTGGAGCAATACATCTCTGTCTGGATACGAGCAGGTAGAGGCGGCTCTGGCATAGATGTACCTAGGGGTAAAACCCGAAAACACCGCTTTGAGCTAGACTCGAACGAGAACTGGTGCACGACAACGGGCCTTACTGCACTCTTGGTTACGACACTCCCGGGGGATATGCTTAGGATAATTCTCATTTTCTTTACAAACCATTATGAAGGGTTTATGAGTATATACTTCCTCAAAGAAAACATTTTTTTATGATTATGGATTATATCCATAAATAGTTCAATTTATGTTACGTGTTTTACAAGTATGGAATTATGTATTTTGATTCATAAACTGATCTAGTTTATGTAATTATTTAGAAATGGCGCCTAGTGGAAGAAATGGAAACTGTATCAATGTACGCACTCCATGTAGGGATTGTCCTCCTTCTCAAGATAATTATAGTGGAGATGGTGATGAAACTTGTGATGATCAGCTAATCACCGTACTGGGAAAACTCACTCAGGTTATGAATAATAACCTTACCCATATGGAGCACACCGATCCGCAGCATGGAGGATCAATGTTAGATCGCTTCATGAGGCAACAACCACCAACGTTCAATGGGAGAAAAAAACCCTTAGTATCTGAGAAACGGATAAATTCCCTAGAGAAAATATTTCAGGCTTTGGGGAGTAGTGAAAGGGAAAATGTTATCATGGCGGTTTATCACCTCACTAGAGATGCTGATCAATGGTGGTCATTGATACAAAACACAAAGGAAGATGATGAAGTATCAAATATGGAATGGAGGTATTTCAAATATCTTTTCTTAGAAAAATACATTCCTCGTGACCATCGAGCAGATATGGAAAGGTAATTTCTAAGTCTGAGGAAAAAGGAGGACAATAATGTTAGAAATTATGAGTCTAACTTTACAAAGTTAGCGAGGCATGCTTCAGATTATACATGTATCCCAAGAAGTAATATTGATTGTTTCATTTATGGGTTAATACCATTTCTCTGTCGAGAATTAGTATCACAATCCTTCTCATCATACGAAGATATTGTCTCATATGCTATCAAGACAGAAAAGGAATTCTCTAAGTCTTATGACAACAATGTAAAGCAAGAGAAGAAGAGAATGGTGGAGCAAAATACAGATAAAGGGAAAAGGGGAAAGAAGGATTTTCTATTACATGATAATTGTGGCAAGAAACACCTCGGTACTTGCCTAAAAGGAATGTAAGTTTGTTACAAATGTGGAGAAAAAGGTCACCAGACTCATGATTGCAAGGGAAAGAAAGAGGATGTCAATGTTGAATGCTACAATTGTAGGGAAATGGGGCATTATGCAAATGAATGCCCTAAGCTCTAAGAAAACTTACCTCATAAAAGGCCAAGTGAGCAAGGCCAATCATATATTGTTACTACAGATGAAGTTGAATAATTATTGTATTTGTATTTTTGGACTCAAGAACTATATTATGGTTATAAGAATATTGTGATATATATATAAGGATTGTACTGTAGTACTTGTTTTTTTCATTAAGGTTTTAATATGATAAAGGTAATCAAAGTTTTAGTATGTGACAATAAGAGAAGCATTACTTTGTTTGGGGAATCTGATGTTATAATTGATTTTGGAATTTTGAGACATTTTTGAGAGAGTCTGAACAGAGGTATTTTGGATAACTATAAAGGTTGGAATGGATTATGTTGAACTTTGGATAGTATTGTTTAAGGTTAAAAAATTCTGAAGATTATTTTTGGAATGTTATAATACTATAGTTTTAGGAAAAGGACAACCTGTAGGTCCGGGGATAACCCGCCGCGTCAGACAAAGCTGTAAGAATCGAACCCACAACCATAGTGCGACATGCCTTTATTACCTACCACTAGCCTACAGGAAGTCCCTGGTTATTAAAAAATAGTATTTCTAATCTAAATGGTATGTGTTAATATTTGGAACCTTTCATGATTAGGATAAATATAATATTTTTGAGTTCTATTATCTTTTTGAGTGAAATATGAGTTTGTGGTAGAAATTAGTTAAAGGTTGAAACTCTACTTGTCACGTATATATATATATATATACCTCTCTATTATTCTATGAATAAATTAATTCTTAAACTTTAGGAAAGGTATATAGAAAAATGTGTTATCCTAATAACTTATGTTTTGTTAAACTGATGATATTTTAAATCACCATAGATTGAAGGCTTTGAGGCCCTCAATTTTACACTTGTTTGTGATTGATAAACTCAATCACTCACTACAAATATTTACTTTTTTCCACTAATTATGTGTCTCTAATTTCCACCAATGTTCTCCTAATCGTGATCATAATTTGGTTTTGACTTTTTCATTTCCCTTTCCCTCTTATTAAGGCTAAATTTTATGAACCTTATTTCTGATGTGGGTTTTCCACAAAGGTATTTTCTACTTTCAACCTTTTATTTTCGAAGAACAATTTCAAATTGCGAGGATGCAATTTATTGGAGGAGGGTAGAATGTAACACCTCAAGCTTCCATGGTACGCTTCTCTTTGAATAATACAGTAGCGTGTGGTGTAGGCAACTTCGAGTTCTAACACACACCACAACCAATCAAACTAACTGTTATGAATAGTAATACCCTCTTTTCAAAATTTTATAAATTTTATCATTCAAAATGGAATTCATATTTGGATTCAGAATATCAAAATTATCCTATCGGGAAATTTTGGTATTTTTCTGAAAACTTTCAATTTTTGATGAATAGTGAAACACACTAAGTTATAGTTTAAAACCGAATTTTTATTTAAATAATTGTTTATTATATTTAAATTTATTTTAGGTCAAAATAGATACATAATACCTATATAGGTTCAATGTAATTCATTAGAGTCAGTTTAGAATAATTTTAGATATATAAAATGTTTATTGAACTTTTCACCGTCTTTTACCCACCTCCTAGAAGAATTTGCAAATTCACCTAAAACTTAATTTTACTGCTTCTATGAGTGAAATTTCAGAAATTTGAGAGACACTATTAATATCAAGGAGTAAAATGTGGTTCAATGAGATGAAAATATTTTTTGGTGAATAGTAACGTTTTACTTTTATTTACCACGGTTAAAAGTAAATATGGTAATTAAGGGTAAAAATGATATCAATATTACACTAACACATGTCCTAATTCTTTTGTACAGGTGTATCTCGACCAAAAACAACTTTATGAATAAAATAATATCATTTAGGTCCACTTGGATTAGATTATGACATTAATTATTATTTAATTCAAAGAAGAGTTAAAAGCGTTAAAATCAAAGTTTAATTACTAGAACATTTTTAATATAGGGTTATACATAAGATAAATTCGGTTGTATATATTAATTAGAAAGATAAGAATATTTCCTACATAATTGTAGTTTATTTATAATTTTTATACATTAAATAATTTAATTTATTTATGACACAATGGTTATGTAGTAATTACCTAATTAATGAAATATTAATATAATTAATATTATAAATATCCAAATAAATGTAATTAGAGTCTTTTTATGAATTCTACTAATTTTAGAGGTTACTATGACATGTTAGTATTTATTTAATTATGTTTATTTGAAGTAATCATGCTTTTATGATTTTCACAAAAATCAAATACCAAATTGTGTCAAAATTGACATAAAAGAGTTTTTAAAACAAATACTATATTATCAATTGATATTCTATTCCTAAAAATCTATGGTTCGGAAACAGGACTTATATCATGATAGGTTAATCTTTAATGGACCACTTGGGGGGTCTCTTGTATGTATATAGTATGTTTATTAATTATATAATATAAAAATACAAAGTGACATGGTAAATGACAAACTAATTAACTAAGAGTTAAAACTAAAAGATAAGGTTAATATAATAACCCAAACCTGTCTAAAATATATTGGATGAAAGGAAATAGACCCATACCCACCTTAGAATTTGAATAATCCACTTTTGTGCCTTTAGAAACCGAATATGAATTTATTATAAAATGATACTTTAAGTTTTCCCAAAGAGCACCTCCTCCCCCTTATAAAAGGACACCACTTCTAACCAATTATTCATACCTTCAAATACTTTTGGATCGACCAAACCCTGCCCAAATACTCTCTAAACTTCCTTAAATTCAAACTATAGTCCTTATTTTGATCATAAATCCAACCTAAGGAACCCTTTTGATCAAATCGAAAGGATGAACCCGAAAAAGACGTAATGTTTTCACCACCCTCTTTCAAGTTCCTTTCTTCTTCAACTTCTTATTTCTTTGTTATTTCCATTAAAAAATAATAACTCTAGAATATTATATATATTTTCATGTTATTATAAATATGGTAAAACCATATTCAGTATTCTATCTATCCTTTGAATGACATGTCACCGTACATGGGTACGTACGGCCTACCGTCTCCACGTCCGGGTGTAATTGTTATTCAATACATTAGTATTTGGATGGGTATAATAATGATGTATAATTCATGTAAATAATAAATATAACATTATAATTATTCCTTATATATTATATACCATCAAATTTTATATTATTTTAATATCAAAAAAATGATATTGTCGCTCGTGCGTACGTACGGACTACCATCTCCACGAACGCGATGAGATTCATTCCCCATCATATCCATTCAAGTATAATTCTCATTTGATGATTAAAAATAATGTTTAAATACTTTATATCGTTATGGATATGAAAAAGATACAACCTATCCATAAAAATCATGGCTTATGTAACAAAACATATAAAATAAAATGAGTAATTTAACACCCGAAACGACGATAATACTAAGATATTATTAACAAAGCAATGTTAAAATGTCATATATGATATCATATTAATGTATATGATTCCTGAATAATTTAATAACAATTATTTTACCATTATACAGGAGGTTAAACTACCCCCATCCAAGGAAAAGTACAAGGTAAGGGTTTATTTCACAATCTCTTCATTATCCGAGGTTGTTTATACGTAATTATCTACTAGGACCTCTTTATCATCCACATCCATGTTTCTTAAAAATGTATTTAAAATCATTCTTATTATTTTAATGACTATGGGATAAAGTCATGTATACCCTTTTTTACTTTTTATAAGATGTTTATAAAGTAATATTTTCGTCGTTTTCCAAACAAGGCCCTTTTTAACCTTTTCGACAAAATTAATGTAAGAATTTATTTTTTATCTTTTACGGCGGGTGCGGCCATTTTCTTCCGTTATAAACTCGTCAAAGCTTCCCTTACAGGCTTAGAAGAATTTTTTTAAAGTAAATCTTTTGTTTTATAATTATGTGACTTTTAAATGATTTCAAAAAAAGAGATATTTCCCTTAAATAGTTTTGATTTCATCTATGTCAACATCCTTTGAAGGATTTTAAATTTATTTGAAGTTGAGTTATTATGATACAAATCATCCATATTGTAATTAAGTTTTTGTGATATGTTTGACTATGGATGAGTTATTTTTATGCCATTAATGGTTTATGATTAATGTTTTGGCATTCCGTATTATAGTTTTAATATGAATTTTTATGTTATATTTCATCCTCTTCTTAATATGAATATGTTGGACTAGTATGTTCCGGGTTGGGGTCCGGTTATAGGAGACCCTCTGGGTTTGTGTCCAGTTATTAGAGGCACTTTGGGTTGGTGTCCGGTTATTAGAGTCACTCGAGTTTGGTGTCCTGTTATTATAGGCACTCTGGGTTGGAGTCCGGTTACAGAGGCTCTCCGGGATGGATTCCGGTTACGGAGGCTCTCCGGGTTGGGTTCTGGTTACAGTTATCCCTTAGGTCTTGGCACGAGGCCTTGACATAGAAATTAAGGTTTGGCATTATGCATTCCATCATTATGAAAGTGGTAATTGATATTACATGTGATTATTCGACTAGTAGAATATCCATGTGAATGAGTAAATAGAATTATTTCATTTTATTTTTGTCATAATATGCTGAAGTTCAAGTTTAAAAGTCTTTTGTATTATTTATACATTTCCTTAAATGTTTATTATTATTTATGAAAGCTTCCGCTATACTGTTATCCTTACTGAGCATCTTAGCTCACCCCTTTCTATGTTTTATTATTTCCAGGATGTGAAGAAATATTTTATGACTGACCTGCAGGGATAGTCTGAAGGGGATATGAGCATGGACTATGGAGACAATATTATTGTATTTTTTCACTTTAGGATTTAATGTAAACCTTGTGAATGTATCTAGTGATTCCAAGGCTACTAAACCAATCAGTCTTTCGAGACCTGATCATTTGTGATCATGCCAATGTTATGTAATAATGCACCGGCTCTGGGTAATTGTGTTCGGGGCATTACACTATAAATATAATGGATAATATATATTTTTGTATAATATTAACATTTTAATGACATGCGTAATATTTTCCAAAAAAGTATTTTTTTTATATTAACTAAATATTATCTTGGTACAATTTAGTTTTTCTTTTATTTGAATGAAAATGAAAATTTATTTAATTTATAATAAATTTATTTTTTATTAAAATATATAATGATAATTTTATTCTACGAATAAATTTTAAGCCTAGAACACACTTTTTATACGAACATGTTTTCCAAGTTATGTACACAAAAATTAAAATTAATTTTTCAAACCCTTAGAATTTTTTTTATAAATTTTTTTTTTATAAATGAAATAAAAATTTAAATATTAGATAATGTTTTCAATTTCAATTTTGGTTGTTAAACTTAATATCTAAGGTTATAAATGAGTTATCATGGAAAAATTTAATTTGTTTCAAAATTAAAAATTAAAGAGAAATGAATAAAATCCAACAAAATTTATCTCAATATCGAATTTTTTAGAGTATTATTGAACTTATGATGTCCCAAATTCCATTATTTTCCATTTTGGATCCCTTTAACTTGGAATGGTGACGTCCATTATTAATAAATAAGGATAATTTAGAAAATTGTCATTTTTCAGTAATAAAAGGAGCTCCCCTCTACCCTTTCAATGCTACAATTCTAATTATAAATAATCTTTAATATCTAACCATTTGACCTCTCATGTTTACCCCTTTCATTTCTATAATCTGTTGGTCATTATAGGTTGGAATGATCCCTTAATTTCCAATGAGACTTTCCGGATAAAGGTTAGGCTCACTGCGTGAGTGTTACCTACTCCTTAACATTTAATTCATAATATCAATATTCCAAACCTATTCAATGAATATGTATATAATGAAATAAATATAAATAATATAATTAAATTTTATTATATTTATTTTATAACCACTATCTATTCAACTCCCATTCATTCAAGGGGAAAAAATGAAAATGTTGTTCATGCGTACAAGTAGTCTACCACCTCCATGAATGACACGTTTCATTTTTCATCATCATATTTCACTGTTGGTTCATTAAATTGTTTTAGTGAATAGATATTTTATATATCTAATTATTATTTTTTAAAATATAAAATAATCACTCTATATTCAATATTATCAATAAATGATCACTGTAAAATTATTCACCAAAAAAACATCCTATGAAGAAAAGTAGTTTATTTTAACAAATTATTATTTGTTTATCTTGTTTTTATAACCCCTCACAATTATGATCCATCAAATTAAAATAATATAGATAATTTCATTATACCTCTATGATAAAGATATTTTGAAAAAAGAACCACTACCATAATCATACACAAACATAGATTATAGTTTGTTCTTGTTTGGGTCGGTTTAACCACCAATATAAAAAATGTTTTCAATTTATATCATCGATGGACATGTAAAATTATATATTTATTTTATTATACATTAATGAGATAATAATTATTATTTTTTGGTTCTAAAAATTTTATATTAATATTTAACATATTATTAATGCCCTGCCATTTTGTTCGTAAAACATATCTCAAACAACTCTCTCCCTGACATGATCATAATTAATCAAGATTAATCATAATTAAAAATCCACTCGAGTAAAAAAAATATAACATCTAAATCATTAATTAACACTTATTATAGTACCTTTAATAAATTTTCAATGATTAACTTGGTACAAATAATGAATACTGACACTATTATTACAAAACTATAATAAAATGATCGAAACTACTAACATATGATTTTGAATGTAGATAATAATTAACTATTATACATATCGAAAATGGCAATAAATGAAGAGTATAAAGATAATATTTATTAATGAGGAACTTATATAAGTGATTATGATAGTTTTTTTTCATACATGAGGTTAAATATCATTCGATTAAACGATATTAACGATAATGGTTTCTTGGTCGCAATTATGACTCATTGAGACATGTTTTATTTTTCACTTTGTTTCATTATATATGGTTTTAATATGTTTAAATCCAATGAAATAAATTCGATAAGTATTTCATGTAATTTACTTTGTATAAAAATCTAAATCTAGTTATTTCTTGATTCATCTTTTGATTCAAGAGTTACCCAATCCATAAGGATTTTTGTTAACTCAATTTTCATTAATTGAGTTATGATTGTTCTTTTTGAAAATCATTATTATTATTTGGGTATGTTCTACCCTATAATTTTTTTATAATGTATTTCCAATTTTTTATGGATTTAATTTTTTTTATAAAATCCATTTACAATGATTATTCCTTCAAAATATGATTTTTTGTAAGTTTTTTTTCATAACATAGTTTCTTTTTTATTTTTGATTTATAGTGACTATTAGTGAAACATATTCTTCTAAATAGAATTATTTTACCCTATTATTATATTAAATATTATTTCCAGTTCCATTTTTATTTATCTATATTTCAACCTCATGGTCTCATTATTTTAATGGATCATTTAATATTGATATATTTACACCATGAAAGTACTCATCACTATTATGTTCTTATTATTCCTTTAATAAGGGTACATTCAATTATATTTTTAATATTACTAATTCTTATATTCACCTAGTTAGACACATTATTCCATTCAATGGGGAAATATTTATAGTTCATATATTTACTATTTCTATATGAAAAACTATTGACTACTTATCCATGATTATGTATGGGGTTTTTTAGGGAATTGTAAGATATATGTTGTTCAACCATCCAACTTATTTATCGAGATGGGTTATTATCATGTAATTTTGGTTATTGATTCTATAAATTATTTACTTAACCATATACCCATTACTCTATATGTTGTTTTTTTGAGAGATGCTTACGTAAAATATTATTCCATTTATTGATTTAGGATATATTAATAATTTGT
Source organism: Viscum album (assembly GCA_963277665.1). NCBI lineage: Eukaryota > Viridiplantae > Streptophyta > Magnoliopsida > Santalales > Viscaceae > Viscum > Viscum album. The sequence goes on from CAUJRU010000078.1 coordinate 521,582, forward strand.
ATACTTGTTATTTCTATATGAATATTATTTTATTACTATAGGAAAAGGGTTATGTATTGTATATTTTTATTCATTGCTTCATATGTTGAATGTATTGGGATTAATTAGTGGAAAGTGGGTCCTGGTATAGATATACCCTGAATACATTAGAAGGTATCAAGAGACAAATTATCATGTGTATTTGGTGTATTATTTTCCATTAATTTCATTTAATTGGTTGCAGTCTTGAAAAATATTAATTATCATGGTACAAGGCCATTATTTTATCAAATATATTGCTACAGATCCCTGGTAAGTCCGAAATTATAAATTCCACCATCATAAATTCAATTAGTTTTTATCTATGTGATCTATTTTTTTATTATTATCCATGGATATGTTAGGGTCCCAGTTTCATTTTATTATGGAATTATTCTAATTATTTTTTGGTCATATTATTCATACCTCTTTTATTCTATGATATCTTCTGGTATATTCTTTAACTTACTATGTGTTTGATCTAACCCTTCTTATGTTTGAATTTACCCATGTTATGAAGAAATGTATTATACATGATATATATGGAAGAATAACATGTTTGGAGAATTTATAGGAGATATTTTAGTCTTATTATGGATGATGTTGTTTCTTATATAGTGGGAAAATATTCCATTAGTTGAGAAAGAAATAGAATTTATTAGTTATTGTTTTTTCCTAAATCAATAAATATCTGAACCAAAAATTTCATGGGAATTTATGTATTTAAATATTTTCTATAAATCATATGATTATGGTATAGTTTAGCCAAGAAATGACATAAATAACCTCTATTTCAGGGAGACATGGGTATTTACACTTCATATTGTTCCATCCTTTAAAAATACTATAAATCATATCATATTGATATCATGATCCCTAGTATAACTCCTAAACTGAAAATTCTCATATCTGATTTTGACCATTAGAATGCCTCCTACATCATGATCTCAATACATGTCAACATTTGGGCATAACTAATCATTATGCCTCTACAAGAATGCCACAAGTATCTGATTCCTGCTATCCCTCTTCAAAGAAACTCTTCATAACCAAGTCCCTCTCAAGAACATAGGAAAATATGGGGATAGATTGAGGATAGATGTTATCATAGATGTTGTTATATATTCCACGCTTAATATTCTATACTCAAAATAATCCATCATGAGTCATGTCAAGAGAGTACCAAATTAGATTAAGGAATCTCAATGCATACTGAAAAATAGTTATGTCACCCCGTTATAATGCTGATAGATCTTCTATACGTATATACTTCAACATAATTAGGTATTACTCCTTCTATAAAATATCTTGAACTCTTTCTAAGGAAGCATCAACTCATCATGGGTTTGGATGATCAAGCCCCACCAATAGTTCACTATTCCATGGAAAATATTGGATTCAAGCACTACAATTTGAATGGTAGTTGTTCAAAAATGTATAAATACTCAAACCACTATCTAAATCATGTCCTCCACCACATGAGGGTTAAGATCACCTTAGTACATAGGAAATATATTTCACTAGAACTCATGAAATGTACTCATCAAATGTGTATCTTCATCCTATATTTATAGAAAAATAAACACCTCAATAGGTATAGGAATGTCCACCTATAATCCAAGATGTGGGTCTACTTTCTATAAAATGTGTGATTTTCTAGCTCCTCCCATTGTTTATGTAAACACCTCAAGATATAGTCCCTATATGGAATCCTCATCATGGATAGGCGATAAGAGGCTTAATCACTGGAAAAATATTTTCACCACTCTTTCTCAGGACCCTAAACGGATATCTATATGGAAGAATCCTATAATTAAATAAGATATACTATGAGTAAAAAAAGAATATTTTTCAATCTAACTCAAGAAGGAAATGGAAATTTATGACTCATTCCTACAAGAATCATTCATCTTTTATTTGTTCCCCATAAGTAATGCCTCGGTGCACTTTGTTGAGAAGTAGGTTATCAGAGTCCTAGTAAGTGGATATGTCGGTCATTACACCAAAATGGGGTTCCCTAATCAAAAATACAATCTCATGACCCTTTAATACCTTTTCCTTAAATTCCCAAGACAATCATCACTCGAAATCTTACTCCAAAATACATACCTAAGATAAAATCACTCTACCATCACTATCCCATGATCTTACCCACTAGTACCCCTCAAAGGGGGTGATAATCCAAGTGTACCACCCCAATAATAGCTTCAATAGTACAAGGTCTAGTGAATTAGCACCATGTAAGAATATAGAACATAATTTTAGGCCTTATACTAAGGAACATTTACACAAAACACATCTTTATAAATCACACAACAAAGAAAAATGGATAAACATAACTCACTATAATGTGTATAACGGATGTGAAAAAACATTGAGATCTATAAAAGAGTAAAAATTATAAAGACCATAATTAAAATGAGGAATGATATAAAACCAACAATAAAAAGGATAAAACACAAACCTAAATAGACAAGATGAGGTGGTACTCATAATAAACTGACTTTAAAAATGATAGTTGTTCAATAATATCACTTCTAGATTCCACTATGTTCCTTTAGGATCGTATCTCTTAAGGTCACCAACAGACATGCTATCATTAGAATATATCATGACATATGTAGTTAAAGTCACTCATATAGGGGTGAGTATATACATACCTAGTATGATACCCCAAAAACCATATAGTAATATTAAGAAAACTACATAGCTCAAAAATACAAGGCCAAAATGAAAGAATAATGCATCAAATGAAGAAACTAATATATGATTTTATATGAGAGGATCTATGATATATTTGAGTGTACCTTTATTCATATCCTACAAATAAAACCAATATAAACCATCCCCATGAATTTGATCTACCCAAAATAAGTATCTTTTTTCACTTCTTTGAAACTGTAATGGGCCAATTATGCCACCCCAATAACAAGTATCAGTAAATTGAGTAATTGACCCAGATAAAGGACCAACTGAACAAAATTTCTCTTAGATGGGGAATTACTGACTAGGATGATAGAGGACCTATTCTCCAAGTATGTTGGGGTGAAAAAAACCCCATCTAAGGTTTAGGTGACCTGCATACTGAAATAAACATGTTGTCATTGGAATGATAATTTTGAGAATGATTTGACTTCCATGCGTGATCTTTGTTGTTATCTATATAGAGATAAATCATAAAATAGACCATATTTCTTTGAAAACTTCCCAAAATGATAAAAAGCCTTATACATCTCAATATAGGGGGGAAATCATTCAAGAAATTCTATTTGTTTTACCAAATCCAACATATGATGACGTGATCATGAAAAATTCTATGTATGTGAAAATTTTGGCCACTTAGTGGCCTCTAAGAATACCACATGGACCACTAAAAGTTGGGGTGTGAACCCCTAATGCATGAATGGATTTCATGGAAATTATGGTTTGCAATAAAATTCTATCCGCACACACGAAATATCACTACTTAGGTCGGGATGGGTGGACACGACTTAGGATGCCTGCCTGGCCCGCTAGTCGGGTCTGCACAACACCATGGTTTGACACCTAGGAATACAAGTATTGATCTACTAATATAACTCGGTCTAGTTCACTATGACATATTGAGAGTCTATTACCTTGCGTTTACCATTCAATAAGTCCAGTATGGCTCAACCCACACAGATAGAGTAAACCCGCTAGTCAGGTCGACCTACAACAACCAACTGGCTATTGCTTCCCCCTTGGGTTATGATTATGTTTTAGGGACAGTTACACCTCCTATGGTCATTTTTATGTGTAATATTCATTATCTACGACCACAATACACACAAAATTGACTAACCCCACTATTTTTAACATCTCCATGACTACTATTCACCAACAACGCAACGACTTCCAGCCACAATAGCCTTCTCCACAGCATTGTCAGCTTCAATCATGGCTAGCCACCTTTGTTTTTCTAAGCATCCTATATCACCCTCCTTCTATTCATATAACCATATCTTCCCCTCCCTTTTGGTATACCTTTCACTGATGACATTCTACATTTTAGTGGAGGAATCTTTGGAATGTGATTCTTAGATGCATAATTTGACACAAGGGGTTAGAAGAAGTGCTTGGAAACATGAGTCACAAATGCATACTAAGTATTCTGAGTTATTTTATGATTTACTTTTTAGGGATTATAAATGTGATAATGAGTTGACTTATGATATTATTTATGTTGTTGTGTGATTTCACCCCCTTTCCTTAAGTTTACATGGTTTATATTTTATTATAGAGATATCACTATTGGATAGGTATATCTCAATGTATTTTATTTATGATGACCCCCATTCATATTTATTTCCCAATGTTTTTTTATTCTTTTGGTTGAGAATTTTTTATTTGGTATCATATCTAAGAAACCATATTTTCCTAAATTGTTAAATTATCATTTCTCAGGTTTTGTGGGTGTTTAGGGATGTTTAACTATAATCTTATAGGGAAGAGATAAATGTTCATTATATTTCCTAGAAATCACATCGTGTGGGTTGTGTTTCAGCATGATGGTTATGTTAAAGCATGGTGTAATTGTCTTTGGTTGAGGGTGTAATATGTGGGAGGTATGTACTTCACTGTTTGAGTAGGGTTTTGATAGTTTTGGTATAGATGGGTTGGTCATGGAATGATAGTTTCATACATATGTATTTTATCATTTCTTAAAAATTACCGTACCTTATATATGGATTTTAATTTTCTGTATGGTCATGACATAAGATATCTTCATTAGAGAAAGAATATAACATTCCAATATTTAAATAATTGGAAGGTATGGTTTATATTTTCATGTGATTATGTTATTCGTTATATTGATTGCCTCATAAGTTTTTCAGGATGGTTTGATATTATATTGTTGTGATTTTCTATGTATACCTTTCATATTTGGAATACCTAAAATAATTAAACACAAATATAGTAAGATAGGGGTATTAATGAATGATACATGCATTGAAGTTATTATTATTTCAAAGAAATGTTTAACACGATAAATCATTACTTTGATCATGTTATTTAAAGAAATAAAACTACTATAGTTTCTGTTATTTTGGATGTTTTTTCCAAAATATTCTCTTAATGAATTAATTAAAAAATATCCTAAATAGTATTAACTTTTAGTGGAATTAATAACTAATGGATGAATATGTTTGGACCATGTTTATTATTAACTTTCATGCATTGATTGAAGTAGTTTTGGTTTCTTATTGATATTTATGATAGTTTGAATTAAGATTTGTTCCCACTTTTAAGTAATTATAATATTATAACCCTTTTTGTGATTTCAATATAACCTATAATAGTTAGATTATCTGGTGAGGGTAGAGTAGTGGTATTGATATTGTGGTGGTGGATTGGTATGGATGGTGGTGGGATAGTATGGATGGTTTCTTAAGGTAATGATATTGATGTTGTGATTATTTTCATGTGATGGAATTGTGATCTAGATAATTGTTTCTTTTGTGTGATAAGACTAAGAGGTTTTGAGGTGTTTTTTATTAATAAGAAGATGGATGTGAAGATTGAATGATTTATTAAGTGTTTTATTTTATTTTAATACACAGATCACAGTATGATATTGAGATTTTCTGATGATGTTTTAGACATAGATGTTTTATGTGTAATGGATTAAGGTGAATGGACCAAGTAAAAATGATGGATTCCAATATACTAAAGTGATTGGATAGTGTTTTGGACTAAAATTTTAATTAATTAAATTCATAATACTATTTCATATAGATATTTGATAAATAAAAATCAGGTTATGTGTGTTGACCTTCAAAGTAATCCAACATCATATTTATAGAAATGTATTCATGATTCTATCTTACGTTGTGTTAGAATAAGAGATGTACCATTTAAACTGGTTACACACGTGAAAATATCAAGATGAAAAGAGCTACGGATGTTGTGATAATTTTTTTATCATCAGAGAGGAGTATAAATCCTTATGAATGAATTTTTCAAGTCCATTAGACATATAAACTCAAGGTCTTAAATTATATGGTTTTATATCATTGTATAGAATCTTCTAGATTGATATTTGTTTGATCAAACAGAGGTTTCTATGTGAAATCATTGAATATAGTTTCCTAAGATAAATTAATCATATAGAAGAATGTTTCCAAAAAATACCATAGTCATTTTGGAACGATACATCAGAAAAAGGGTATTGGATGAATGGATACTGGACAAAGAAGAATTTTATGATGTTTCTGGATAGAATATTACATAACAAATAAATCACAAAAAAATTTAACCTAACAACATATTTTAAATATTTAAAATGTGTTTGTAAATTCTCTAATCATGACGATTCTAAGATAGATGTTCAAAATTTTGATGATCATGAAGGAAATTTGTGATTCATGTTGAGATTTTAGAAGGTTTGAAGTGTTTTTCAAAGAAAAAAGTTAAGGTATGTTCATATATTTTAGAAAGTTCGATGGTTTTCAAATGATGAAATTTTTTATAGGGATATTCCAAATTACAGTGGTAAATATGAATTTTATGTTTTCATTTCAAAAATATTTTTCAGAACAACAGTACCTATATAAAGGTGTGAAAATAATTCTTTTGTATGTAACTATGTGTTGCTGTTGCTGGGAGATGTGTTACAAATTTGAGGTACTGATGGAAGTGTATGCGATAGTGCTTATGTCATTGAATTGGCCGCAGTAGTATCAGATGGATTTATATTAGACATAGTCTTAGAATTAATTTGTATCAAATGAATAGGTTGAAGATATGATCATGTGAACTATGTGAAGAGATGATAAGATGAAAATGGAATCACTTGGTTTCATTTGAATGAGGTATATGACATAGAGTATCAGACTGAGGAAAATGGACTATGGATATCGAACAAAGAGTATTATATGGAAATGTCCATTCAAATAAGTTGACACTGAAGTTCTCACTTGCTATAGTGTAAGAAACCAAAGGATAAGAAGATGTGGTAGCTAGTAAAGTGTAAAGAAAGTTCAAGGAGCATAGTGAAAACACGTAAACATATTGGTGAAGGTCCCTTTATTGTTACAAAAAATTAAATCATATTGTCTATGTGAGGTGCACGTGAATCGTAAAATGACTATAGCACTATGAAAGTGATAGATATTCCATGCTTTTTATAACCAATAAAAATATTATTTTTGAGTGGTTTTCTACTATTCGATTACTTCTAAACCATTCCAAGGACTATAAACTTTTATTGAGTTGTGAACATTGTAAATATCTGGGTTATTATAGGTATGATTATTTTTTATTTTCAAATAGATTCAATTCTCTCTAACTAGAGGGAAAAGTAATTTCTTATGTAAGAAAATGTTGGAATAAAATATCATGGATTCAACCCTTCCCCTTTAAATGATCACATATATCCTAATTAGCCATTTAAATTGGAATCATAGGGAAGGATTCTTTCATCGACACATTTTTGTATGAATTTTAAAAAAAAATGAAAGTTTCCATGGATGTTCATAACTGACTGAATAGTAAGGGGATCCTATCTTTTATGGGAAGAACTATCATATCTAGAAGTATAGAATACTATCCTATATTATATCCATTGTCTTTGAAGTTATTAAAGATAATATAGAAGGTTACCCACATCCTACTAAGGGTTATACCTTAACATCTACTGATACAAAGAATTTGGATAATGATGGTAAAGAGAGAAATATTAAAATTTTCATTCCCTCTGCAAGTGAATTTTTGAGGGTTAAATGTATTAGGACAACAAAGGACATTTGGGACAAGTGGAAGAAAATTCAAAATGGAAATAATAATGTGAATAATGAAAATTTATAGTTTTTAATACTTAAAAATAACAAACATAAAATGGGTGATGTTGAATATTTTTAGTGACTTATTTACAAGGGTTAATGACATTATAAGCACCATAAGATTTTTTAGTGAGATTTTGAAGATATTTTTATTGTTGAAAAGATTATAAGAATTATTCTAGATAAATATTATTCCAATTTTTCATATTTTTAAGATATATATCTTAATAATATCTCTAGGTGATCTACATAGCCTTCTCATCAAATACAAAATGAGAATAGAAAATATTTTCATGATCAAATAATGGACTGATCGATAAATTGCATTCAAAGATTATATGAAAGGAAAATCTAAGAAAATTCCTTAGGAAGAAGTTGATAAACCTAACACTAATGATATGGTATGAAACAAAATTAATGAATTTATGTCTTTGTTTTCTAAAAGGGTGAAAATATGAATAGTTTTTTGAAAAGGAAAGGTACCACTAAAGTTATTTGGATGTGGAGCTATTGCATATTTTCCGATAAATTTTCCATGTCCGAAGGAAGATAAAGATAGTGATCAAGAAGATAGAAAGTTGAGAATAACATTGATTAATAAAAAATTAAATAAAATTTATTTTTAAATGGAACGGATAATAATTTCATTAAATATAAAAAGAATCTTTTTGTCCAATTGTGACGAGGATGATGATGGTGAAGTGGAAGCTAAAAACACTAGTGATACTGCTACTGAAAAATTGCTTATTGAAAAAGTGAATGATTAGAAGATTACCAGTGATAAAAGTAGAAACTCTAAAGAGGAAGAGGAGGAGGAGGAGTCTAAAATGGATTTTATGATTAAAATAGAGTTGGGTGAATTTCTCTAAAATATTGTTAAACCTGAATGAGAGGAATATAAGTTTACGAAAGAAGATATTTTAGAAATCAATCAAGAATCAATTCATACAGAAACAATCTATTTTTATAAATGCGATTTATGATCTAAATAAGTTACTTGATAAAGATAAAAACCTAATAATCATTTATAATGAAAATATAAAGGTGAAGGATAATAAATTTTGTATTTTCACAAAAAACATGTTGAAGCTGGTCAAGAAATAATAAACCTCCAAAACTTAGTTTCTGAAGTTAGTGAAAGTTCTAAGAAATGTAAAAATTTTAAGGATAATAAAAAATCATCCTCAAAGGTTAATATCAAGGTTGAAGATGTTTAGAAGAAGAATACAGTCAAGAAGACCATGTTTGTAGCTAAAATAAGTAGAGCCAAAAAATTTGAAATTTATACAGAATCAAATTCTGAAGTGAAAACTGCTACAAATAGAGACTCTGTTAAGGATGAGAATAAACCAAAGAAAAAAATGAATATTTCATGAGGCTACCCAAATTATCATTCAAAACAAGTATCCAAGGTTGATGGTAATAAAGATGATGGAAAGAAGGTATATGGTTCTTTATAGTAAGTATGTTACGATAGAAATTATGATTTCTATGGATACTACGGGTACTGAGGAGGATTGATGAATAATTTCAAAATTTCTTGGTTTAATCATAAATATTACAATGATTTCTGAAATAAATAGGGGCATATTTTGATGGGGGGTCAACCCTCTCAAATAAGGAAACATTAAAAATATGTTTTGAAAACTAAAAATAGATTTCAACCATTGGAAACAATATATAAAGGATGTGATCAATCATTACATCTTTCTAAAGGATGCCTTATCACGTTACCAACTCAAAAAATCTTATATAAAATATCCCACAAGCCTCATGTGATCAAAGAAAAATTCAATGAAAATTTCTTGTTTGTTGAAATTACTCTTACTTCTACTAAAGGATAATGGCCCTAGATATTGTATAGTGGATTTTATTCACATATAATAACATATTTTAATTTTTTAAATAATTGGAATGATTAAAAATAATGGACTATGAAATTTATAAATTATGAGTCCCTCATAATCAAAGGCATTGGATATTATAACATTGGAAAAGAAATATTGAGATTCATAAGTTCCTTATTTATTGATTTTCTAAAACATATACTATTCAGTGTTTTACAGCATTGTCATGAAGGTAACTGTAATATCCTAACTTTTTCTAGAGATGACACAACATCATTTATAGGTAGTTTTTACTCTATTTTTATTATACCTTGGGTGGGTTTTTTGGGTTTTTTTTCGGATGAATTTCAATTATTTTGGAGGCATAATGGGTACTGCACAATTGGAAGATAGTTTAGGAAAACTGTGTTCTCACCCCTAGAAAACCGTTTTTGATGCTCCTTTTCCTCACAGAGTCTAAACGAATGGAAAGGGAAATTCCTTAGCATAAAGTGATTCACCCTTTGAAGAAAACATCAAAAATCGACAAAGGCATGAACAAGGAGTCATTTACACTTGGGTCGCACAAGTTCCACCAAGGTCATGCAATTATACTTGAGCGACGCCCAATGGTCGCGTAGGTGACTTGCGCGCCCTCTTTGAAATTTCACCCAGGGTCTCTCTAGCCTATAAATACCTTCGGTGGGCCCCCCATTTTGAGGAAGAAAAATTCCAGAAACTCAGATTCGAGCTCCTGATGCCCTAGTCTCTTCTCAAAGCTTTCGAACACTTCTAAGGTAATTTTTTACCTAGAAACGAAGATCTAAAGAGGGGGAGGAAGGCCTAAGTGTTGAAACTCATCAACACTTGCACGCTTGGGTGGCCAGCCCTTAATGGAAATGGCCATACATGTGCGCCGCCTTACCCCTTCCACATAACTTGTACGCCTCTATTTTGGAAGTATCTAGGTGTAGTAATGAGGGATTCAGCCAAGCCTCGCCCATGTTCTGCCCTAAGGATTGGTTGTCGTGCAAGTACCCATGTGTCGCGCAGGTACACCTGCGCAACCAGGACTTGCGCGCCCACGCAATACTTGTGCGCCCACTTAGTACTTGCGCGCCCCTCTCTTTTTGGGCGCCCTTCCTGCCCATTTTACCCCTCTTACACCTATCCACCTCTCCTCTTCAGTATTAAGCCTTCAGAAATCTCTTCAAAGCCATTCATGGCATGATTTCTTTGTTGGATTCATTATCTGAAAGGAATTCTGTGGAACATCTCTTAAAACCTAGTGATTTACATATCCTCATGTCACTAAGGTTAGAGATTTCATTCATTCAACCAGATACTTGAAGATGAGATAATCCTTAACCTGGGCCTCCTTTTCAGGAGTAAGCCCCAGTCCAAATTCTAATTAATTTAGGCACCCTCTTTAGGAGTAATCCCCAAGTCCTCATTAATTTGGGCCACCTTTTCAGGAGTAAGCCCCAAGTCCCCTAATCTGGGCATCCTCCTTAGGAGTAAGCCCCAATCATAATTATCTTAACTTGGGCTTCCTTTTCAGGAGTAATCCCCAGGCTCCAAGTTCCTAAATATGGGCATCCTCCTCAGGAGTAAGCCCCAACCATGGTTCTCTTAACCTAGGCTTCCTCTTCAGGAATAAGCCCCAGTCTCAAAGTCTGCAAATATGGGCATCCTCCTTAGGAGTAATCCCAATGTCCCTTAACTTGTGCCTCCTTCTCATGAGTAAGCCCCAGTCTTAATTTCTCTTAACCAGTATTAATTTACTTTTGATCTGGGATTCCTTCTCAGGAGTAAAACCCAATCATAAGTCAACTCCAAAATTGGGCATCTTCTATAGGAGTAAGCCCAAAAATTAGAGTATCCAAATCTCCATAAAGCACATACACCTTTACGGACCTTGTTCTTGGGTTTATTCCCTGAAGTAAAACCCAATACTCATCTATTTATGGTATTCATACATACATAAGCCCCAAATCATTGCATCTTTCGTGGAACAATTGTCTAGTTTCACCAATACCTCTTGTTTCTCACACCAATCATGACTCAGGCGAGCTTAGAGTGTAAAAGTAATCATGAAATATTTCATTGAGCCATCAATCATGCATAAATATCATACTCCCTCACTCAAAATACGTGGATTCTGATTCCTTTTCTAAATAAAGGATGCGTAGGTATCCCATATACGGGTACGATCCCAACTCTGAATTAATTCATGTCCTTCAGAATGAAAAATAAACTTCAAGTGCCACACTAAGTGGCTTTAAAACCAGTATGGTCATCATAATGACCAAGAGACTTTTATGTATTGAAGGATACCATTGTCTAAGAATCTCTAAAAAATACAAATGATTATCTATCGATGAAGAACCTCGAATACATATAAAAGATTCTTTAAATTTCCTACATATCAATTGTTTATTGTGAGATCTAAAGGAAATCTGATTTTATACTTGGTAATGTAATAAGGATTCACAAACATAACTTAAATCTATAAAGAGAGTATCGGAGTAGACAATAATTCCCCTCAAAAGGTGTGATGAGTTTGACCTCCCATCCTCTTGACCAATGCAAATTCCTAAGCCTCATCAGTCCACAACTAATGAGCACCTACCTTTGGAATGTAGGTCCAAATGGATATGGAATCATTGGATGTTTCCGGTTCTACAAACAAACCCATTAGAAACTGATTGGAGTGTTTGAACCTTCAATAAATGAGGTCATCCCAAATTTCATAGGAAACAAAAAATGGTGAACCCAATGTGAATCCTTAACTAAGTTAAATTGATGTTTTACATATTTTTTAGGCCCCTATTTAAACTAAATGGGAGGGCCAACAAAGTAATCAATAACATGTGTGCTCATCCAAAAGATGTAGTAGCCAAACTTATCTTGATTATGTTTCATATATCAAACAGGCACTCTTTTCCAAGATCTTATGCATTACAAGAATGGCTTCTCTTAAATTCACACCTGTGAATACCTCTGCTGTGAAAACCTCTACTGTAAATGCATCTTATGCTACTCCTGATGGATCATCATCCACTCTGAGGGTGACATCACCTACTCAGCGTCTTCAACACAGGGTATCAAATGTGCTGGTTAAGGAGTACCATCAATACGGTACCATTCCAACTCTGGAGGCTGCTCAACAAGCCCTCCAAGTGAACAACTCACCCTACTCGTCCGGACAGCGACGCCCAATGATCAGGAAGCAGGCGGTGCTAACTACCATCTCCAACCATTTTGGGTCATTAGCCAAGGAATGCAATCACCATTCCCTCCCGTATTCTGGGGAAGTGAATGAGCAGGTCCCTCAGGGCCTTAACTCAAAGAGACTGGAGTCCTTCCCGAGGGCTCCTGTAAACAATCTCCGCCAGAATCGTGCGGCAGTGCGCCCTCAACATGATGAGGGTGTCGTCTCTAGGAGTTTGGCTCAGGATCCTCGAACCCAAGCAGGCAAGACGAACCACCAGAGGTGAAAACCTGTTAACAGTGAGAAGATCCTTATCTATGCCATTTCTGTAGAATTCCACCAACCTAACTTGGTGGCAAGCAATGAGTGGGCACACACACCCGTCCGTTTTAATCCCATTGTACAGCAGACTCGTCTGGCAGTAGCACACTAATCCCACCAGGAAATTCTGTCAGAGTACTATAGAAAGGAACATACACCTATTTATAAATCATTAGCTAGTTAGAAGGCTCGTCTGACTACATATGATGAAGTCCGCCAACCCAATGTATTGACAACTGGTAAATAGGCACATACACCTGCTTACACTCATCAATCCTGCCAGCAGCCTCGTCTGTCAGTATTGAAGGAAGCTCGTCAACCACTTTTGGTGGAGTGCAATCAGAAGGCACATACACCTGCTAGTATTGATCAAGCCTACCAACAGTGTCGTTTGGTAGCATTCAGAGAAGTCAGTCAGAAAGCTCCGGTGACAAACAGGAGGCAGACTCAACTCTCTGCCCCCACACATGAGTACTATCAGAATTCACTGATAGGAAACCGAGGACTAGAGCAGGAAAATACACCTACTCCAGGAATGGAATGTACGTATATCACCATTCTGGCTGCTGAAGTCACCAAGCACATTCTGTCAATGGTGAAAGAGAAGAAACAAATCCCTGCTCAAATTCTGGATGCCTGCCAGGATATTATAACAGCTTCAACAGTATCTCTGGGAAAGACACATAAATATATCCCTACCAGTGGAGTGAAACATCAACAATTCACTCTAGAACATAAACACACATCTGTTCCAGTCTAAGAAGGTTGTGGGACGTACTCCCCCATATCATACGGACAGCCAAGTCAGTCACATACACCTGATTTGAGTGGAGATAATCAGCCTAACCTGATCATTTCTCTTGAGCAGGAACATACACCTTCCCATAATGACCACTTTCGTCAACAAGTCATTCCTAAAGTGAGTAAGAAGGCATCTAAAAAGAAGACTCGCCCAGCACAGTCTAGAAATCAAGAGCCAATCTGTAACAGGGCCTTTCTCGATGTTGGAGTTCTTGATGCACTCATACAATTATCTGTTGCAACTCAAGATTCTATTCTCTCAGTTTCCAATAGTGGGAACTTTAATTCAGAAGGTCTGCATCAGATACTTCCTCATGAAGTCTTGCTTCATTACAATTTGTTCAATCTCGAAGTTTCATCTTCAGATGACAGCCACAAGAACCCTCTGTGTGGCCAAAAGATCAAGGAGCAAAATGTTTCATCTTTTGTTGTAACCCACCATGGTGGTCCTCCCCATGATGATGAATTTAGCTATGAAAGTCCTCCCCGCAGTAGTGATTCACATTGCTTGGAAAATTCTCCAACATACAATGTAGTGACGAGAAATCCCTCTTATCTTGAGGCACTTGAAAATGTGAAGTCAGTCATGTCTGATGCTTTACCATTAGGAGGTGAAATAATTTCTGAACTAGAAGATAGCCCAAGGTGTAGGTCAATCTCCGAACCACCCCTAAGTCATGAATCTTCTAGTTTGATCAGTGATTTCTCTACCAATCTTGTTGAATCCGATGAAGCAAAAAGGAAGCACCGACTCTGGTCTAATCAGGTATAAGAATCTTTATTGAATGATAAAGAGGAAGTACTAAATATGAGAAAACAACTGGCAAAAGGTGAAGTGCCAGTTATGTTTTGGCCTTTGGCTGATTCTCAGTATGACATTCCATAGATGTTGATGGAAGATGGAGTTAATGATATTTGTCTCAACATATGGAAAATGCTTTGTCAGTTGAAAAAAAATTATCTTATGATTAATATGAAAATCATGTTAAGATAATAGAAGGGTTACAATGCCAAATTGATTTGGCATCTCTCTCAGTTTCTCAATATCTGAAGGCTAAAAAGCAGCAGAGATCCCTTCAGAGTTCATTCCTTGGCACACAAAGAAGATTGCACCAGTTAATTTCCAATTCCTCATATGGTATTCATATCAGGGGATGGGGTGTTCATGGAGCGCTTCATTCCACTGTACTCTCCAGTCAAAAATGCCCGCAGAAAATGGTCTCATGCAATGTTATTGCCCATAACTGGCCACAGTCAATTGGTTTTGTTTGTAATCAAAGGCTTTCCAAAGAACATGCCTCAACTAGTTCCTCCAAAAATCAAGCATACAGAAAAGAAGTTGTTGAATTACTCATGCATCAAGCAAATTAGAATATTGAACAGGCCTCTTTCTTGGAGCAAGCACATCATCAAGTGACATAAGTGTCAGAAATAATCCAATGGTCTTTTGAGCCAGGTGATAAAAGTGGATGCAGGTTGATGCATTCAGCCAATTTCCTGACTAAAGTCTGTAAGATCAGGAGAGCTTTCAAAAAGGTCTCAGATATAGCATGTTAAGAACCACCCTAGCTTTCCAGAATGGGGACTCTTTTAACCCAACCCTCAGAATCAAAAAATAGGATTCAAGGAGTTGAGCAGGAACAACCCCATTCCACAGGACTGGGGACTTTTTCAAATCCTCAATCTCTCCCTCAGAGAAAGTTAGTCTTCTCTCAATTAGGGAAAAATCCTCAAGAGGAACGAAGAATCAAATTATCAGGAAATTCCCACCAAATTATGGTTCGTCAAGAAGTTCCTGAGGGATCGAATCAACAAAAGGCAATGTCTCATCAAGTACATGGAAAAAAGGAATTATCGCAGAAATGCCAATAAGAGAGATGAAATTTGTTATGCATCAATTAATTTCATTAATTTTGTTGTTTTTGATCCAACAGATGAGGTTCACTCAGAGGGACCAGATGAAGAGGTTCTTGCTCAAGAAGTTGTATGTACAGACACAAATGAAGAAGGTGTGCGTACATGAAATCAGAGGATTATCCAGAATTTGGGTAATCCTTAAAGTAACCCGCGTCCCCCTCTCTGAAAGGGATCCAACAAGGGGAAAGGAAAGAATCAAGTTACATACCCTTCCTCTGGATAAGGCCAATTACTCTCGCTAGAGCAATGATTCTCACAAAAAGAGGAAGAGATGAAGGAATTGAGGAGGTTGAATGCAGAACTACTTCAATGTACTCTTCCTCCTAAACGTGATGGAGTCAGTCAGCCAATAGAATTTGTTGTGGCTACTGAGATGGATCAAGAATATCCTCCTCTACCAGTACACCGTCACATGACTAATCCTATGGGTCAAGTGCAACAACAATTGGTGGTGATAACATCAGTTACAGCACCAGCCACCACATCTTTCCAAACTCCAATCACTGCACCTGTTTAGGTCCAAGCCCATCCGGATGTTTCTAAAAAGTTAATAACTACTATTGAGTCATTAACAGCTCGGTTGGAAGATATGGAGGGAAAGCGAGCTCAAATTCAACCAGAAAAGAGAGCTTAACCTGAATGGGTTGATGCAATTACTCCCCCATCAAATTTTTCAAGTACCACTTTCCCAAACATTAATGGTTTGGGAGACCCAAAGAAACACTTAACACATTTTGTTTCTCGTTGCGATCCTATGATGGGAACCCCTCAGCAACAAGAAGCAGTTAAGCTTAGGTGTTTTGTACAATCATTACAAGGGTATGCTTTTTTCTAGTACACAATCTTGCATTCTCGGTCAATTACTGGATGGGAGGATCTCCGCCAACGATTCCTTCTTCAATTCAACTCAACATTTCCAAAGAAAACAGTTTTTGATCTTACAAACTGTAATAAAATGGAGAATGAAAGGGTTTCAGATTTCATTGATCACTGGAAGGGATTAACATATTCCCTAAGCTTAGCACTCCCTCAAGAGGAATTGTTTCCAATCTGTGTGGTGAATTTACGCGATGAGTTGCGCACACCGATGATCCCTGTGAAATACATAGGAGGGTTTCGAGACCTTACTTCAATCGCTCAACAGATTGAGGACTCTCTTATAAAGACTAAGTATAAAGATCATGTAATTCCATCAACTCAAGGAAGGAGAATGGGTAAAGCAGAGACTGCTACAGTTATGCTTAAACAAGCACCTATACCTGCTTCTACTTCAAGGCCTTCATCTTCTCGAAGGGCTTCGCTTCCTAAGCGTCAACAACAGAGGCTGTTTCGTCAAGATGATCAAAGAGATCAAAGACGGAACCAATTTGAGGATCTAAAGAGCAAAGTTTACTCTTTCCTAAATGAACAAGTATGGGCACCGCCCCACCAAATGGCACAGCCTAAACAGACTAATCAGACAGAGTCTTAATTGGATGAAGAGTTGATCTTCGGTTCTATTAATATGATTCAATTAACAGATCCATATGCTAGTCACAGTTTTGATTTTCATGAGCCCTAATTCCCTGTATAAAGCAGAGGAATCAGAGGAAGTTCCAGAGGCTCAGGATACATGGGAAGACGTGGATCTTTCAGATGCCACTATTCCAATTCTACCCCTTCTAAAACCGTGTACGCGGCAGAAACTCATGGCAGGACCCTTTAACAAGCTCAAAAAGAACAAGAAATTTCTTCCACACAAGGAAGACTCAGACCTAGCACAATTATTCTAGAAGATCGGTTGAAGGTTCCATCTTATTCCTCTCAGTAAGTAAATAGACCTAATCGGTCTAATATTCCAAATCCAGGAGTGTTACCAACTCCTATCCCGGTACAAAATGCATCAACTTTCAAAGCATAAACTTCCAAGACACCTGCTAAACCACATGTTCCTGTTTGGAAACACAGGCCTTTGGATAAAAAGTATGATGTATTGAAACACTTGGCAAAAATACCGGACAAGTTATCAATTTTGGATTCTTTGAATTTATCAAAGGATCTTCGGGATGCACTCATCGAGGTTTTGTCAAGTCCTCGGGAGTTTGAAATTAAAATTGTTGCAGCTGAAGTCTACCATGTAGAGAATAATCCTGCAGAATGCCATGCAGTGATATCTTTCACAGATGAAGATGAAGATGATGTTGTGAATGGACATATTAGACCTTTGTACTTATCTGGAAACGTCAATGGTGTAGATGTTTGAAGAGTCTTCATTGATAATGGTTCAGAAGTCAACCTCATCCCCATTCGTACACTTCGTCGATTGGGCCTCACAAAATCTGATGTATCTCCTTCTACTTTGATTTTACAAAGATATGATAAAAATGAACAAGAACCATTGGGTGAGATTACTCTCAGAACTCAGTTTGGAGATCTTGTATACAATTCAGATTTCATGGTTGTTGATCAAGACCAAGCCTTCAACATCTTGCTTGGTAGACCCTGGCTACATCGACATGCGGCTATCCCTTCATCATACCATCAATGTCTCAAATATTGTTTTGATGGTAAAATTGGGACATTATATGGTCATAAGTACCCATTCAAGACATGTGAATATCAATACATTGAGGCGGAATTCTATCACATGAAGGGAAAATAGAAAACCACAACAAGGGAGATTACCAAAGTTAATGATCCCTATGGTTTGTAAAAGATTCCAGTAATCCCATTTACGCATGTGAGTACAGATTCTGTATTGCCTATCAGTTAGATTGACAGGATAGACTCAAATAAAAATACTATTATGGAAACTTCAATTTTTTTAATTATGGCAATCAAGCCAGATAACATGGGAGAAATTGATGATTCACCAAGCAATGATGAAATCTCAAATGGTGATGTCTTCATTTCATATTCTGAAATTAAGCAAGTCTGTACTTCACCAATTAGGTTAGAGCAAGTTATAGCAATGTCAGAGGTAAAAGATGATGTCGATTCTCAATCCATCATCTCCTCTTTATTACCCAAAGAAGACCCTTCATCGTCAATTGGGTCGAAAATGGAAGGTTCTTCTTCAAGATGTTCAAATTTTATCATCTCTTATGATCATGAAAATTATACATCATCATCTACTATGCAAGTAGAAATAGAAGAAATAACACATGTTGAAGAAGAAGAAGAAGATCTCAGGGATGATCCTCCAGCATTTGAAGAGGGTATCTCTACCACCATGGATGAACTCATAGAAATAAATCTGGGTAAAAAAGAAGATCCACACCTCACTTTAATTAGTGCGGACTTGACTCTGGAAGAGCAAGAGATATACATTTCCATTCTAAATCAAAATTGGGATATATTTGCTTGGAACTATACAGAGATGCCAAGGCTTGATCCTGATGTTGCCACTCATCGTTTGAGTTTTCCAGAAGAACATAAAGGATTCAAACAAGCCGCTAGAAGAACACACCCAACCTATGCTTCCAAAATTTAAGCTTAAGTGGATAAACTCATCAAATCTAACTTCGTTATAGAAGTTCAATATCTCAAGTGGTTGGCTAATATTGTCCCAGTGAAAAAGAAGAATGGGAAAATTAAAGTTTGCATTGATTTTAGAGATCTTAATCGGCATTGTCCTAAGGATGATTTTCCAGTACCAATTACAGAACTCTTAATTGATGCAACAGCTGGCTATGAAGCACTTTCCTTCATGGATGGATATTCTGGATATAATCAAATATGAATGGATTCTAAAGATTAGGAATGTACAGCTTTCAGAGCCCCTCAAGGTGTGTTTTTCTATCGGTTAATGCCCTCTGGCCTAAAGAATGTAGGCGCAACATATCAGCGTGCCATGAATCATATCTTCAAACCATTTTTAAGGAATGTTTTTCAATGTTATGTGGAATATTTGGTGGTTAAATCCAAACAATGTTCTAATCACTTGGCTGATTTGGAAATATTATTCCAAAAACTGCAGTAACAAAATTTGAAGATGAACCCCTTAAAATGTGCTTTTGGGGTAACCTCAGGAAAATTTATCAGCTTTGTTGTACGCCATCGTTCTAATCAAAGTCGATCCTGAGAAGACAAAGTCAATCCTTGGTATGTCACCTCCTCGAAATTTAAAGGAATTGAGAGGAATTCAGGGACACTTAGCCTATATTCGTCATTTCATCACCAATTTGTTAGGAAAAGGTTTACACTTCACCAAATTTATGAAGAATGGAGTCACTTACAAGTGGAATGAAGAATGTCAAGAAGCATTCGATATTATCAAGAACTATCTCTTAAGTCAACCTGTGTTAATTCCACCTGTTGAAGGAAGACCGCTTATCCTCTATGTGACAGCACTAGAGCGATCATTGGGTGCCTTTCTTGCTCAAAACAATGATGTTGGGAATGAAAACAGCCTATATTATCTCAGTCAGACTATGCTTGAAGCAGAAACCTGATACTCAAATATTGAGAAGTGCTGATTAGCCTTAGTCTTTACAGTTAAGAAGTTGAGACACTACCTGCAACATCACGAGGTCCAATTGGTATCTCGCAATAACCTGCTCAAATTTATACTTATTCATCCAGTGCATACAGGATGACTGGAAAGGTGGGCAGTTATTTTGCAGCAATTTGACATTCAGTATGTGTCTCAGAAGGTAATAATGGGCCAAGCTCTAGCTGATTTCCTTACTGAACACCCTTCAGTGGAAGACACAACTTTAGATATTGAACTCCCTGATGAGGAAGTCTTCTCTATTCAAGAAAGTCTTCAAAAATGGGAAATGTACTTCGATGGTGCTTCCAGAAGTCTAAGAGGGAGGAAAATGGAAAATCCTAAATCCAACAAAGTTGGGTTAGGAGTTGTGCTCATTTCTCCAGAAAAGGCGGTGTTACCCTATTCCTTTTCATTATTGGGAGGTGGTACAAGTAATGAAGCAGAATACCAAGCTCTTATCGCAGGCTTGGTGTTGGCACTTCAAGCACAAGTGAATCACTTAAAGGTGAAAGGTGATTCAGACCTAGTAATAAAACAAGTCAATGGGGATTACACAATTATAAAAAAAATAATTAATCCCTTTGTATGATTACGTCAGAGTGTTAATGGCGGAGTTTCCTTCAAAACTGACATTTTCTTATGTCCCAAGATCACAAAATGCCCAAGATGATGCACTGGCTAATATAGCCACAGCTCAGGTAGATCCAAATCAGGTTGAGACAACCATCGGTATTTCCCATCGTCGTACAATTCCACCTTATGTTCAAGCCAGAAGAGAGGAAATCAATGAAATTAGTCCCATATCTGAACCATATGGTCATACTATAGGATGGATGACACCTATCAGAGAATACCTTCAAAATGGAACACTTCAACCTGATAGAGCTGAGAAAGAACAAGTATGGATACGTGTGGTCAATTTCACTCTTTCTGATAGCCCAGATCACTTTGAGAAAGTTCTCTACGAAAGGGGTATTGATGGAGTTCTCTTTAGATGCATTGATGGTGAAGAGACAATGGTTGTCATGAAAGAAGTGCATGCAGGAGTTTGTGGTTCCCATTTGTCTAGACACAGACTATCTGGTCAAATTCGAAGGCTTGGATACTTTTGGCCTTCAATGATACAAGATTGTGTTGATTTCACAAAGAAGTGTCATTAATGCCAAGTACATGGAAACTTCATTTATCAACCCCCAGAGTTGATTCATACAACTAAATACTCATGGCCATTTCCCACATGGAGAATAGATGTAGTAGGACCTTATCCTTTGGCTACATCTTAGTAGTTTAAGTACATTCTTACTACTACTGACTTATTTTCCAAATTGGCAGAGGCAATACCCCTCAAAGAAGTCAGTTCTAAATGCATTGCTAGCTTCATCAAGTCTAACATCATTACTAGATTTGGTGTCCCACATACCATATTGACGGACAATGTCACCAACTTCTGTTCATCCGAGGTGAGGATGTTTTATCAAGAATACAACATCAAATCCAATCATTCATCTTGGTATCATGCATCGGCCAATGGACAGATAGAATCTTTCAATAAGACTCTGTCAAATATACTGCAAAATATGGTGGATAATGATAAAAAGTCATGGCCTGATAAACTCTTTCATGCTTTATGGGCTTATCGGACCACCACCTGCACTACAACGCGGTCAACTCTATATTCATTGGTATATGGAATAGAAGCAGTCTTTCCAATTGAGGTTCAACTACCCTCACTCAATGTAGCCATTTGTGATCAGTCATCTATAGATGAACAATCTCAAAAGCGATTGGATGAATTGGAACGGTTAGATGATAAAAGATTGTGCACCCTGCACCACATGGAAGTCTATCAGAATCGAATATCATGAGCTTTCAATAAAAAAGTTTGTCTTCATTCATTCGTTCAAGGGGAATTGGTATTAGTTCTCAAAAATCCAATGATACCAGGAAAGAAACCTCCCAATCTTGAGCCAAAATAGGAAGGGACTTATTCAATACAGATGGTCTACTCCAATGGAGCTTATTCTTTAATCTCAATGGATGGATAACTAATCACTACTCCAACCAATGCCAGATTTTTTAAGAAATATTTTGTATGAACACAAAATACACAAAGGGTCCATGCATACAACTTTAAACTATAGTAACTTAGGTGAAACATGATATTAAACTGTGACGTCCTAACTACATGACGTTAAACTGTACATAAGTCCCTTACTTCCAGCAAGATGTTAAATTTCATAACCTATGGTCCATGCATACGACCTTAAACTATTGGCATTTCTCAAGTCCAGCAAGACGTTATACTACATCATCATCTTTGGTCCATGCATATGACCTTAAACTATTCACATTTTCATCCAACATGACGTTAAACTATGTCCCTTTCATCGTCTTATACGACGTTAAACTATACAGTTATGGTCCATACATATGACCTTAAACAATTCGCACCATCGTCCAACATGACACTAAACTGTATCATCCCTTTTTTCATCCAACATGACGTTAAACGGTGAAAAAGTCCCTAATACGTCCAACATGACGTTAAAATGTGTCCTCTTTTTTTCTTTACTGCATGACATTAAACTGCACAGTCCCCCTTTCTTCCAACATGATTTTAAACTGTATTGTTCACATCGTCTTTGCTACAAGACGCTAAACTGTGCAGCACCAATAGTCATAATTGCAAGACTTTAAACTACATAGTCCCTTCATATGTCCTACATGAAATTAATCTGTGCATCATTAAAGTTGTTGCCACCTCTTATTTCTCACACCAAGTATGAATCACGTGAGCTTAGAGGAAACTTCAACCATAACACCCTCTCAGGGTCGCTAACCACGCATAAGTCCCAACACCATTTTTTAGGTCGTTGTCCCCAAGAACAACTTGATCACTAATTCATTCTTTAATTGAACTACACAGACTTTTATCCTTGCCTTCCAGGATGGGTATGTAGGAAACCTCCAAGGTTCAATCCCAAAACCAATCTCTTCACATTGGTTCACCTTTGTCCTTGCTACATGACGTTAAACTGTACATCACCTTTTGTCCTGTATGACAGTAAACTACAATATTCTTTGATGTCCTCACCTGAGGGTAAATCATTATTTACATTGATATCCAATCATGTAATATTTCAAAGACTATGTGCATACAAGGTAATGCCTGAACCTTTTATCTTGGGACAAACCATCATTGCGCTAAAGTCCCTTTTTTCACCCTTCACTTGTACGAACTAAATCTGTACAGAGGGTATTTCAAGAACAACGTGCATCTTAATTCCCATCCTTATGGGATACGTAGGAACATTCGAGCATCCCTTGAATCTAGCCCCAAGCCTTTGGGCCTAACCCCAAATTCCACTTGCAGTCCCCTGGCTTAAAAGTCCTTGTGAAAACACACACTGTGTATTCATTATAATGGTTCGAGTTCTATGACCCTAAACTAAGATCTCTTACAATTTCATCCCACACGATATTTAACTGTATTCAAGAACTACGTACGGCTTGATTCCCATCCTTATAGGATATGTATAGAAGTCGAACATTTCAATTCAGGATCCAACCACTACATGATTATGGTTAGTATTGATCTATGTATCTCTACATACATTGGACAATACCCATTTTTTATGTGTCATAATCCTAACCTTAAATACTTCCAGATATTCATAACCATTTTCTTGACTTCTGGTCAAAAAATGTCCATATTCTGAGAGTTCTTTTTCCTGACTATGCAGCACGTGCCCTTTGGCGGCCTTGCATAAACAGTCTACATAACAGACTTGTCAGCCAAAAGATACTATTATTTGACTATGAATCCAATGCCCTTAGGTGGCCCTGCATAATTCAAACCCCTAATGGGTTTGTTAAATAATGGTAACTTCATTCTTGGAAAGAAAACCTATTTTTTCCTTTGTTGTCTTCATGACAATATGTAAGGATCCACAGAAAATAGCCATCCTTAACATATTCACCCCATGTTCTTTTTCATGATCTGAATGTATTCAAGTCTATGGTTTATATTTATCTTCCCTATGTTTGGGTCAGACCTTCATAGGAGTGACATTCATCTAGTTCTTTGAAGATCTTGATTTTAAATATCCTCTCCATATTCAAGTACCTCTCTCCATACAACAAACTCTATGCTTTGGAAAATTTGAATCTCCATAAACTTCCACTGGCTTTTAGCAGTTGAAAAGTAAATTTCTGAGAGTTCTTTTTGCCTGACTATATAGCATGTGCCCTTAGGCGGCCTTGCATAAACATTCTACATAACAGACTTGTCAGCCAAAAGATACTATTAATTGACTATATAACCAATGCCCTTAGGCGGCCCTACATAATTCAACCCCCTAACGGGTTTGTTAAATAATGGTAACTTCATTCTTGGGAACTACTTCTTCTAATGACTTTTATCCCTTTTTCGTATCATTCCTCATATTAAAAATTTCTTAAGCCATGGTTTACATGTTTTCTTTCATAATTGAGTGTGGTAAAAAAATTTCAGATAAGTTGTCAAGGAATTGAATCAATTTTAACCCATTCGGTCAAAGCTATTTCGACCTTAAACATTAGCATTTTTATATCCGACGTGCATGACATTAAACTACCCACAAAATACATGGGAACTCTGAATAAAATTCAAGTTCCTTCTCACTAAAACATACATTTTCATATGATTTTGGTAATATAGAGTAATTAATAGATTCAATGTTTTTAGGGTTATTTATAATAATCCTAGTAAAAATCAAACTATGCTTACTAAGACCATTGTCTTAGATAAAAATATGAACCAGGTAGCGAGAAAATGCGTGCACAGATGATTGAAAATGAAAGTGTTTTTCCATTTGATGCACAAGAATTAGAAGGAAATCCACAGACTGGATTCTCTTCTCTTTTCCAAGAATTAAAAGTGGTTATCAACATAAGTTTTCACTTGATGTACAACATCCCGAGCTTCATCAGTAGCCACTTGAATCTCATGAACTCGACCAACTTCACTATTTTCTACCTGATGGAGTGCTTTCTTGGTATCCGCAATGGCTTTAATTCCATTTTCCTGAGCTCCTTCCAGTGAATTGTTGAGTTGGTCAAGTTCCCCAGTAACAACATATAACTGTTGTTGAAGATGCATATACTAGATGACTTTATCTTTGATTTTATGCTTCAGCTCCTTCATCTTCACAGCATAGTCAGCCTTATCTCGGGATACCGCAGCCTCAAATTCACGAATATTGGATGACAGCTTCACCCTAGTCAGATCTTCACAGCACTTTTGCTCTCCCTCCCTTCTTAAGATAACTTTCTTCACCGCGGCATGGATCTTTTGATATCCAAAACCGCCAAGTCCCAGCATAAAAAACAGGGATGATAGTCATGATATCTTTGATGATAGCTCTTCAAAATGCACTTTAGATATGATTTTCCATATGTTTTTCCATGCCTTGAGTCATGCAAATTGGATCGCCTTTTGTACTTCTGGATCCGACTCAGCATCACTGTCGCAGGGGGGAATATAATATGGGATTAATGAACTTAGGGAAGTGCCTTGTTCTGCTCCTTCCCCCCTGACTAGTGTTTCTTTACTATCAATTCCCGTTGCGGTTGAGGCTAAGGCTTCACCTCAATATCTAGCCACTGAAATTGATGGCCCTGCATAATCAATTGAAATCTTTGGTTAGTTTTAAAGGATAACAAAAGTTAATTGGCTATCTTGAAAATAAAGTATAGTCGCAAATATTGTTATACCATACCCAATGGTAGATCAGTAACTTGAGAAGGCTCCTCCCCATCTTTCCTAGCCTCAACCAGATTTTCAGGGTGAGTTTGAGGAAGATCTACGTGGTTCAACTCTACTTGCGCTAATGTCTCTACAATAGTAGGGTTTTCTATACCCCCTTCAGGCATTGGTAGTTCAACATCCTACTCAGATAGAGCTGCATATTTGAACCGATCATGATTAGACATGTAATAAGAAGTTATTTTGAATAGGATTGAGGATTATACTCATGTCCATAATCTTCTAAATTACATGGTAATTTAACATGATTTATAAAATCTTCTAAAGATGCGCCGAGTTCCATAATTTCATCTAATGTCATCTCAGAATCATGGTTAATATCACAAATGGGAGCATTTGATGTGTCTTCTTGGCATCCTTCATCCTACGGTCCTTGACCCTGGATAGCATCTTCAGATAAAATCGTGGCATCAGTTGCAATAGCTGTCAAAAGCTCTAATGCAGGGGTTGAACCTAAAGTATCATAGAATAGACGTTATTCGATGTTTCATTCAATATTTTATGAAGCATTGTTAACTTACCAGAAGTAGGTTCTTCTCTTATTGCAATAGTATCAGGATGGATACTGGGAACAGATGTTGGCTCTTCTCCAGAAGTAGCCAACTCAGCCTGAATTTGCGATTGTTTCACAGTTCCCTCTGCGGTCCTCAAAAGAGGGTCAGTCCTCTCCCTCAGAGGGGAAATTGAAGAATCCCCTGCAATCCATAGAAATATGAGCAACCTTTTCATGGGTATAGACTCATGATTATCTGAAGTACTTACCACTACTAATGAAGCGTTTAGCTGCGGACTTCCTCATTCGTTGCATTTGCTTCTTTGGTTTTTTGGGAGTATCGGCAGTCTCCCTTATATGAACTTAAACTGGAGAATGGAAGGCCATGTACAACTCCTCATTCATGGCCTGCTATCCTGGAGATATCTCACCCGACTCGTGAGAAGATTCAGCAGCATCCCCGATGGCAGTACCACCAGGGCTATATTGTGGCGTAGGAACCTCATTAGTTCCTTTCTTTGCCAACTGTAGGATGAAGAAAATAATTTCCTTGAGTAATAAAGCTTTGACAAATCATGCTGCAAAGCAAATAAGGAAAGAAAACTTACATCTTTAGGAGCTACGTAATTGTGACACTCTTCATCTCCAGAACCACCAGTCCCCTTAGTGGCACCACGATCAATCATTTCCTTCACCCGCTTAGTGACAGGAATGGAATCGTCAGTGGAATATATGAGCATTTCCATCTCTCTGATATAAGCCCGCACTTCATCGGGGTTATCCTTGTAATGGATATCTATAGAAGCCACAAGATTCCCTATTCCAGGGAGGTGTAGCCCCTCGCAAAAATCCAACCAGGTAGTCTCAGTACCACAATATAGACTCTGCCATGTCTGGACAACCTCTGGTTGTAGATATTCCGTATGTGTACTAGAAGGCTGTGAGGAAGGTCCTACAATCTTTGACTTTAGCTTCTTCCCAGATCTTGCAACTACTGATAGAAAATATGAAAATAAGACTTTTTTCTCTATAAAGTAATGGTGATTAAATTCCCAAAATGAAGTAACTTACCAAAAGATGATGGAGTGGGTCTTTTTATTCTGACTGAAGGATTATATTGGGCACGAGGCCACTTTGCCGCTTGTTGTGCCTCATCATCCCCATCTTGGGAATCCGGTGAGTCCGCCCTAGATGCAGTATCTGGAAAATTAGCTTCAGGTGGGGAAGTATCACCTTCATGAGGAAGGGTTTCTTTCTCTATAGTCCGCTTCCTTTTCCCCACCTGATAAACCGGGTCATTCAGCACCCCTTTAGGGTATGATGCTATCCAGTGCTCGACATACCATGTATTCAAGCTATATGCCGCTTTTTCAACTGGTAGGTCAAACACTACCATGGTCTTCTCCCTAGATGTCAGCAACCATAGTTGTCAGGAAACCATCAGATGTTTCTCTAACCTGACATGCATGGGGGGAGATACAACAGTTTTTTGTAAACACTTTAATTGATGTGAAAATCTATATGGATCATAGGCCTCACATATAATCTCTCTATCAATTCTAGTGAGCGGCACAACATCTCTACAGGCCAGCACGTATGCCCTCAAATCTAGGTTGGTTGTTCCATCATCAACAAACTGCCCGGTTGGCGGATTTCTATAAGGAAAGAAATTAAATTCCTTATACATGCTCAGCCTCACCTTCATGTCATAAGAATTGAGGGCTAGTGGAGCAATTCCAGCGAATTCCTGCACTGATGGCCTGAAAGAAATTTTGGGAATTTGTACTCCATTCTGTACATTATACGTCCTGAAGTGAGTGGTGATCCATCCCCATAAAACTTGGAATGGTCCAACTATTCTTAATGGAGACTTACCCATGAAGACATGGAGTAAGCTCTTGTGAATCTTTGCTAAAATGGGGGTAGCCAACCCAACCATTTTCCCCTCTGCCAACTTGGTTGTGATAATGAAGGTCCCTGGCCTAACGCCTCCCATCGAGTCCCTGACTGGTAGAAGACAAACACTGAGCCACAAGTCCAAAAAGCCCGCCAGACAAGTCTTCTTTAGGATTCTCTGATTCACCTCATATCCCCACTTTTCAAATTCCCCTACTTCTAGGGTTGGCCAGAATGTTCCAGGAGCACCCCTTTTCTCTATTTTGGGGCAAGTGGTAGGACGAGTGGGCCTCTTCTCCTTAGTCCCCTTCTTCTTGGATCCCTTCTCCTTCGATCCCTTTTCCTTTGTCTCCTTCTCCTGCTTATTGATAAGAAATATATTCATCCATTCCTCTGAATGAATATCCGTTATAGAATGAGTCAAGGAGGTCTCTGAACTCTTGAGCTGGTGGAATATTTTCAATAATTCCTGATCCAAAGCTGGGGTCTTCTCTGAATCATTCCAAGTCACCTTAGGATGGATGAATTTATCATTCATATCACCCATAATTGGAGCCCCTGAGATCTTTTGGACATCCCACAGACTGATGCCTACTTCTACATGATTTAGATGGAATGAATTGGTTTCTGGGCTCCAATGGCTGAGTATATCCGGCACAAAGTTATCAAGTCTGTAAACATATGTTTGCCTAGCCCAGATGGCTTCATATCTCAAAAACCCTTTCAAATCCTCGACAAACTTTGCACAGATTTGTCACACATAGTATTTCCACATCCAGGTTGGATTTACACCCCCTCCAGGACGGATGTCCCAGCTCTTCTTCCAGCCTTTGGATTGATCCATCTGATAATTTTAGAAGATTGAGGGATAACAATGTGGTTGTAGCTCAGGCTTATGAGGTTTTATATCTAGTGTTCAAGGTCTATGATGCATAATATGGGCCTTCTCCATTGTTCCAGCATTTATAAATACTCCTCCACATGATATATTCGCTGCAGCAAAATTGGTGTAGTTCTAAAACCAATAAATTGGAAGATAGTAATTTGCTTCTGGAATGGTAACTTCTTGCAGATGACCATAGACATACAAAGGCAGATAAATTCTCTGGGGGAAGTCAGGATAATACTTATTCAAATACATATCCAAATATGGGAGAGTACTGTCACAGATGGTATAGTAATCATGGTC
The DNA here is from genome assembly GCA_963277665.1 of Viscum album. Classification (NCBI taxonomy): domain Eukaryota; kingdom Viridiplantae; phylum Streptophyta; class Magnoliopsida; order Santalales; family Viscaceae; genus Viscum; species Viscum album. The sequence continues at coordinate 551,339 of CAUJRU010000078.1, forward strand.
ATTGATGCTCATCATATCATCAAGTCGCTTGCTTTCCAGTTCATCAATCGTTCCAATTCTCTTGGGAGCCATTGAATCTGCACAAAAGTTGAATGAATTAACTCTTAATTGGTATATTTTTCATAAAATTTTTGATGAAATTCGAAAAAAATGGAAAAGGAATTAAGGCGTGCAAGTATAATTCTTGCGTGCAAGTATGGATGTGCCGCGCAAGTATTATGTGTCGTGCATGTTTTTGGCATGAAAGTATCACCGCGCAAGTCCAAATACCTTGACAGCAGCGTGACATCGAAGAAACAGTGGAAACTAAGTAACTAGCATGGCGAAGACAACTTGCGGGTGAGAGCTTGAAATTATGAAATCGGTTGCTTTGCGTGAGGAATGACTGCGTATATATAGGCGTGGCCACACCCTTGCGTGCCGACGCCTGCGCGGCTCACCACCTGTGTGCCGCAATTTTCGCACTCAACACAACTTGAGAACCACATGATCTTTGGTTTTCTTCTTTCTCTCAGAGTCACATCCTCATTTATTTCGGATCCATCTCTGAGGGGGACGTTTTTTGACGATCCTTATCGTCACAGAGTCTAAACGAATGGAAAGGGAAATTCCTTATCATAAAGTGATTCTTCCTTTGAAGAAAACATAAAAAATCGACAAAGGGATGAAGAAGGAGTCATTTACACCTGGGTCGTTCAAGTTCCACCAAGGTCGCGCAAGTATATGTGCGCGACGCCCAATGGCCGCACAGGTGACTTGTGCGCCCTCTTTGAAATTTTTCCCAGGGTCTCTCTAGCCTATAAATACCCCCGGTGGCCCCCCATTTTGAAGACAAAAAATTCAAAAAACTAATATTTGAGTTCCTGTCGCCCTAGTCTCTTCTAAAATCTTTCCAACACTTCTATGTTAATTTCATAACTAAAATGGAAGATCTAATGCGGGGGAGAAAGACCTATGTGTTGAAACTCATCAACACTTGTGCGCCTAGGGGGCCAGCCCTTAAGGGAAATGGACACACTTGTGTGCCGCCTTACCCCTTCCACATAACTTACACGCCTCTCTTCTGGAATTCTCTAGGGGTACTATTAAGGTCTTCAGCCAATCCTCACCCAAGTTCTACCCTAAGGATTGGCTATCGCGCAAGTACCCATGTGTCACGCAGGTACACCTGCGTGACCAGGACTTGCGCGCCCACGCAACACTTGCGCGCTCACTCAGTACTTATTCTCTCATTTGGTTATTCCTAGGTTTAGGAAATCAGATTAAAGAAGTGTCATTTGGAAGAGATGTAATTTTTTTGTTAAAAGTCTGGAATATGGGAATCTTTTAATGAGATGACAAAAAACTATGTAATTTTTTTTCCAAATTATAAATTCATGGGGTTCATGTTTTCTAAACAAGATGAAAGAAAATTTGTTATGTAATAAGGGATGTTTTCATATGTGATATAAACATATGTGTTGGGTAATAATGAGAGAAATTATTCATTATATTCCTAACATGATAAGAATAATATTTTTTTTAATATTCTAGAAAGGGAATATTACAAACATAGTATATACGAATGTTGAGATAAATTCAACTAATACCTTAGAGCTTATACATTCTATTATATATGGGCTCTTGAGAAAGTAACCAATATATGGATATAAGTAACTTATTTCCTTTATATATGATTTTACTCACATTACATCAATTATTATTCTTAAATATAAATTAGGGGATGTAAAAATGTTAAAATATTTTGGGAGATGTACTGAAAAGTAATGTGAAAAATTCATAAAGTGGATTTTAACTAATATTGGTACATAATCCACAAATGATAAGGTTAAAGACTATATTTGAAAGAACAGAATTCAACATGATTTTACTACTCTATGTACACAATAATAGAATGGTGTTACAGAATGAATTAATAGATGTTTTGTAAAGATGGGTAAAACTAGGTTGATTGATCATGATACTCCTCGATTATTTTAGAGACAAGATATTATAGAAGTATTCCACATTATGAATTATTGTTTCTATAAGAAAAAATATATCTTGACTCTTTGTGAGACATATTTCAAGGAAACCACAAGTCTAAAATATCTAAGGCTTTATGGAAGTCCCTATATTTTGAAAGTCAATGGAAATAATCATGGGAAGTTTAATCAAATAGGTGTTGATGGTATATTTCATTTCTACACTTTTTGTGATAGAGGGAAAAAGTTTTATAATAAATAAATAGAAAATATTGTTGACTCTATAGATGTGAATGTTCTATAAAAATTATGATAAATAAGTTTCACAGTCAATTATAGAAATGAGAGGAATTGAAGATGAAGTGGTTCCTATTAAACAACATGAAAAAGTTCTTAACTGAAGTGATGATATAAAAATTATACATGATGAAGATTTGGATTTTCTATTTCAAGTGATGAATGAAAATTATGTTCATCTAAAACTAGCTTGAGGAAGTAAGTGGCAGTCCAAAATATAATTAGAGATCAAGTGAAATGGTTTCAAACTAGATGAACATCAATGTTAGTTATCCATACTTCTATATATTCATAGGTTGACCCACGATATGTTAAAGATGATTTATAAAATTAAGACCAGATTGATTCCCTTAATGAAGGGTTGGATCAGATTGTGAAGAATGAGACATGAGATATTTTGACCAAACCAAAAAATAATAATGTGATTGGTATAAAATGGTTTTTTGAAACAATTTAAATAAAAGGTGAATTGATAACAAACAAGGCACTAATAAGGCATTTACAAAGGATACTCACAAGTTTAAGGCATCGATATGGATGAGACCTTTTATCTAGTGGAAAGGATTGAATACATTTTAATCTTTCTTGGTATCGATATATAATGAATATATAATGTATTCTAGATACATTTTAATATATATTTTCTTAATGGAGAGCTCGATCAATAAATTTATATTGATTTATTTTGTTGATTCATGCTTGTACAAGATGAAATCTATGAATCCAAGTTGAAAATGGCCTTGTACGGGTTGAATCAAGATTCAAGAGAATTTAAAATTGGATACTTTCTTAATGAAGATAATTTTTTGGAAAGGAAGAGTTAATATCAACCACTGCATAAAATAAAATCAGGGGGACTACAACAATATGATTGTTTATGTAGATGATTTAATATTCATATGGAATGATGAATATATGTGTGAAAATTTTATTAACAAAATGAATAAGTTATTCTAAATATCCATAATAGTAGAAATGAAATTCTTTATTGTTTTACGTGTCTATGAAAAGAATAAATGCATCTTCCTATATCAAGATATGTATACTAAGGAAGTCCTGATGAAATTTTTCATGGAATATTCAATGTTCGTTTCCAGATCCACTTCAGTGGGTATGATGTTGTAAAAATATGTGAAAAGAAAGGAGGTTAATCATAAATAATTTATGAAGTCGATTAGAATCCAGTTATATCTAACATCTTCAAAATCAGATATAGTGTCTATTGATACACTTTGTTCCAAATATCAAAGTGGCCAAAATAAATATTATATTATGGTCAGAAAATAATTCTCAAATATATTAAAGGCATCATTGATTTTAGAATAAAATTTTAATGCATAGGAAATATTGATCGATTTGTTTGAAATGATGTAGATTAGGAAAGTTTTTTCAGTTATAGGATATTTACATCCAGTGAAGTTTTCATTTTGGGAGAAGGATGTTTGATTTTGCATAGAAATAGGAAACATTTAGTGAATCATAGAATGATTGAAGCTGAGTATGTTAATTTCATTCATGCTAAAATATAGTTAATGTGGATGAAGACACATCAAAAATATTTTTTGGTTGATGTGAAGCTTCCCTTTATCTTAGGTTGTGATAATAAATGTGATATAAATTTCATTATGAATCAAATGAATCATTCTCTATATAAGCACATATGCTTTAAATACAACTTCATTATAGCACATGTGGAATGAAATAAACTAAATCTTGAGTTTGTGTCTACAACAGAGTGTATTTTTGATATCTTCACTAATCCATTAGTGAAGAGAACATTTCAAAAGATAATTTTGATTATGGATGTACAACCTCAATCTCTTAATGGGAATGATATTTGATTTTCATCCCCTCTATCATCATATAATGGGATAGTATTGTAAAAGTTTGAAAAATTATGTAACATAAATCTAGCCCATGGTATGTGCTTTAAATATTAAAAGAAATAATGTATTTAGTGGGAGTATTAAAAAGGGGTAATGTTTGATTTCAACATGTGTGAATATTTTTAATCATCTCTTAAAATGGATGCTAGAATTTACTCTATACTGGTTGAAGATTATTTTGAAAATTATGTTTTTTGTAAAGGAAGAAGTTTGAATGCTTTCTTAATAAATGATTTATGGATAACATGGTATTTTTATTAAATGATTTTTATTTGCAACATCAATTTTTTAATATATGATTATAATTGTTGGATAAGTGATCCATTATATGTCCCTTGGATGATAGAAAAATACAAAGGGGGTTGTCGATACCAAGAGGTTTTGTGGTGCTTTTTTTGTTAATAAGAAGCTAGTTATGATGAAATAAGTATTTCTTATGTGTATTTTGGGTTTATTCATAAATCCCTTCAAAATATTGATATGGACATACTGTTCTATGTCCAATGGGTTGAGTTAAGAAGACCAAGTACAACAGATGTAGTCTAACGAACAAAAGTGATCAGATAGAGTGTGTTACTAAAACTTTATCTAGTTACATTCCTATTTATATCATATATAAGTTTTAAATAAAAAATTAGGCAATGATTTTATATATAAAGGTATTGATGATTCTAGAATAATTTGTATTGGGTGTAGAAACTTACGACGTCTACTAGAAAACATAGACAAAGATCAATATGAAAAGTGTTCTGGAAGTTGTTTTCAATGTTTTGATTGAAAAAGAGGAGTATTAAGTCTACCAAAAAATGTTATAAGTTTACCGTATGGTGAAACTCAAGGTATTCAGTTAGAGTTATTTGGATCATTGGATTGAATCTATTTTATAGAGAGTTACATTTTATTTAACAAAGTATTTTGAGTGCATTTATCAAATAGAAGTTCCCAAGTGAAGTTCATCATATAGAAGAATGTTTTTGAAGACATCAAACACTGGTTTCTGAATCATGCATCAGATAGAGATTTTTTAGAAGAACTATCAGACATATATTTCCATGTTGATCCATCAGATAAAGGGTATCAGATAAAGATTTATTGGATAAAGAAGAAACATAAGAGGTTATGAGAAAAAAATTATCTAATGAATAAATTACTATGAAGGATAATTAGACTTTCTTATTTTAATCTTTACAAATTTATTGTAAATATGCTAATTATGATGATGTTAAGATGGGAGTTCAATATTTTGATGATCATTAAGTAAGGTCATGATTCATGTTGAGATGTTATATGGTTTTAAGAATTCATTGATTCCAAATGTTAAGGTAATTTCCTATATTTTATGAATTTTAAAGATGAAAAACCGATGAATGTTTTCAGAGGGATGTTAAAATTTGAGTGGGAAGTTTGAATTTTAATTTTCTGCTTCAACCTTATTTTTCAAAGGAACACTTGAAATATAAAGGGGTTATGATGAATTGTGTGGATGTTTGTGTGTGTCATTTCTGCTGAGAGAAGTGATAATGATTTGAGGTGTTGATGTAAGATCTTGAGAGAGATCATGTGCTGTTCGATCAGACATAGTAGAACCAGTTAGAGTCATACTAGATAGAGACATCATATTATTTGGTATTAGACGAATATGATGAAGGGATTTTTAAATAAACAATGTGATGAGATGACAGAATGAATAGATGATCAGTTGGTTTTAGTCGAATGAGGTATCAAACAAATGGTATAAAACCAAGGACAAAAAATAAATGATATTTTCTAGAGAGTATCAGATGGATAGGATTGATCTAATAAGAATATATTGAAGTTATTACTCACTATTATAAAATAAAATGAAGAGGAAAAATAAAAACTATAGATACAAAAGTCTGAAGATAGTTCAAGCTACACAAGAAAAACGCAGAATCCTATTGGTGAAGCTTCCTTTATTGTTTCAAAAAATTGTTATATAATATTATCCATTCAAGGACCACATGAACTTTTGAAAGACTATAGTGATATGAAATTTATTGATAATACCTATATTCTATAACCAATAAAAGGATTATTTTCAATTTTTGTGATCTTAGATTACTTCTAAACCATGCTAAGGACAAGATACTCTTATTGAGTAGTGAACCTTGTAAATACCAGTGTTCATATGGGTGTGCTTGTTTTTTTTCTAGAATAATTAATTATAACTAGATAGAGGTGAAGTTTTTTTCTTTATTATGAAAACATAATAATATAATATCATTGATTAACCCTATACCCTACTTAGTGGTCAAATAAGTCATAACTTATCCATTAAATGTGATATTTGTTGTTTACATAGTTTGATATTGATTTTTTCTGACTAGATTTTGGGTATATTCTTCTTTAATATAGGTCTAGTTGAGTCTGAGAACACCCATTAATATTGAATGATAATGAATTATAAATGAATTATTAGGAATGGGTAATAATGATATCAATGATATATATTAATTATCTGAATCCATGGATTGGGTAAATTAGTAAAAGAGTTAATATTTAGAAATCGGAATTATGATCTTGAATAAATAGGCCATGGTATTAGGTAAATAACGATAGTGGTGAACCAAAGATGATAATGGGGTATTATAAATGGATTATCATTTGTTAATAATAAATTATTTGAGTTTATGTTTGTAATATCTTGAATTTTACAAAGATAATAAAAATCATATTTTTTATAAATTATAAATGATTTATGTGAAAAAAAATATTTACTATTGAAAATTAATTAATTTTTTTTTACATTCTTTAAATAATTGTAAATTCCTAGTTAACACATTGCAACATTTAATCGAGTATTTTTAGAGTCGGATGTCATGTTGGTTTAATATTCTAAGGCACAAAAAGCCTCAACAAAAATGAAATAAAAGTATTAAAAATATTATATCACCTACACACAGTTTATTCAAAATAATTAAATAACTCTAAAACGGTTTGTCATACGAGAAATCTAATACCATCGTTAGGTTTGGAATGGGCGTTTTCCCCTAGGCGGTGTACAAAATTTATTCACATCACTTGTTTGGGAACATTGCTCCTATTAAAACCATTTTTATAATTAATTTTTTAATTTTTTAATTTTTTTCTAAAAAATATATAATATCTCGCAAATGGTGCATTATATGAGAGATATGAGTTCACTATTAGATCTGTAATGGGGGGGATTCCAATAGGTGGAGTATTACTTTTATGTATGCCACGTGTCTCGGAATAACGCATGCAATGAAAGAATTTTTAAATTAATTATTTTTTTCATTTGTAATAAATAAATAATTAATATCATTCAAATTGTGCTTTTAATGAGAAATAAGAGACCATCATTGGGTATATAATGTTGCGTTTACCTAGTCTGGGCATAACTTTTATGTGCAATAGTTGTTTGGTATCATTTAATTTTTTTTGTTAAATAATTAAATTTATTAATTTAAGAAACACATATTAAATACTATATGATATGTCGTGATATCATGTTTGACAAATAAAGTCTTTAAAAACCCTCGGCTTGTTCACTGTTTTAATTTGTTTCAGTTAAAAAGCTATAATGGGACGAATCTAATCGCACTTTCATTAAGATTTTGATGAAAGAGAAGAATAATTTGAAAAGTTAATGGTGAAAATGTTATGAAATATTTAATAATAATAATAATTTTTGTTGTGGTTACTATTAATATTATTAAATTATGAAATTTGGTATTTGAATATTTTTTGGATAGATAAAAAAATAATTATAATAAATTGATTATTATTATTATTATTTTTCAATGAAAAATAATAGAAAGTTAAATGTGTAATTAAATATTCCTTTCAATTAAATGATGAATGAAGTTTCACCATGAGTGAATTATTGGGAGGATAGATAATAATATTGATATTATTTCCAGTCCAATATAAATTTAATTTTGTGATTAATATAAATTTATTAATTATCGGTATTTAATGATGACTTTTAGTGAAACATTTATGATTATAATGATTAATAATATTTAATAATCATTGTCATTATTATTCTTAATATTATTACTATTAAATTTTAAAAAAAATTGTTTTCTATAACAAAATTTAAATATGTGTTTATATATATATATGTGGGTAAAAAATATATATGTATATTTATTTTAGTGAAAATTTAAATATATATATATTATGTGTTTGTATATGTATGGGTTATATATATGGGTTAAATATGTATTTTTATATACATGTGTGTGTGTGTGTGTGTATATATATACAGATTTTTTTATATAAATAATGTGCTTTTATATAATCTGTACAAATAAATAAATAAATGTATACATATATATTCATTTATTGTGATTGAATTTTAAATATAATTAATGGGTTATTTTATGTATTTAAATGGAGAATTGAAAAACCAGTACATTTGAGGTTTATATTAAGGGGTTGGTGCATTGATTGAGTATGAGAGAGAAAAGAGAAAAAAAATTATTAATTGTAATAATTTAATATGTTTCTTGTAATTATGAGGATAGAAGAAATTAATTGAGGTTTTAAATTAATAAAAATAGGTATATGTAATGGGGATATGGGGAGTTGATTTGGGCAGCTGATATAATGAAGTTATCCTCCACTTGAATGTATCTCACCCTCTCTTCACTCCCTCTCTCTTCTATTCCATTTTTTATTTTATTCTCTAAAACTTCTAAAATCAAAATCTTTGGTGTTATTGATCGGAATTATGATTTTTTTGTGTCGTTTTACTCGTCATGAAAAGCATAATTTTATTCCTTATCTTGTTTTTTAAGGAAGTAATGAAATTTTTTCAGTTTTAATTTAATATTTTTAATTAACAAATATTGTCCTAATTCAGAATAATTTCAAAACACTGATTGTTTAATGAGTCATTTTCAAGTAATCGTGTTCCATTTGTGTGGGATAGTGTTTTGGTCGATGAAATACTTTGTAAACCTCGACATAGACTTAGATAATCGTGATGTAAGAGGTTTCATTCAATTTTGGTCCATGTATATATAAAATTTTATCATGATGTGATGTTTATGTTGGACTAACCCATTTGTGTGATGGATTTCATGTGGGTGTGTGAGTATTCGTGGGTGTACTTTCTTATGTGTGATTATCCTCACATTGATATTTGTGTGGTTTATCATTCCTTACAATGAGACATATTGTCTGTTTGTTTCATAGCCTATGGAATTGTGATGTATGTACCATAATACCTAGGTAAAGCTTTGATGTTGGGGGTTATGCGGATCAGTTGCTGGTTACCCAACCTGAATTTGTCCTAATGTCCTAAAAGGGGGGTGTGGATACCACTATAGTGGGGAAATCATAGTGACTAGATTGAAGGTGGTGAGATACCCAGGTGGAGCCTTGAGGTTGGTTGTATGAGGTTACCCAACCTAATGTAGTCCTAAAATCCTTAATGGTGGGTGTGGCTACCCATGTAGAGAGAAAGGCATAGTGGTTGGACGGTGGAACCTAAGATATATAGGTGGTACCTTGAGGTTTTGAGTTATGTGGACAAATAGCCGGTTCCCCAACCTGAAATAGTCTTGACATCCATAAAGGTTGGTGTGTCTACCTTAACAGATAGGAAACATAGTAGATAGCTAGTAAATTACTATTAAGGACTTCATATGGACTTGGATTGTAAGTTATTAAAAAGGTTAATAGGGATTAGGATCGTCTTGATGGAATATGTTGTGTTCCTTTTACAAACACCTGCGGGGTGTCTAAGCTTTGTTTCCTTGGTGGAGGTATGTAACTTCATGACATTCTTACAAATAAGGAGTCTGATCAGGTGGGGCTGGGGTTTGTCTTGGCTTGGTTAGTGCATGATAAATCAGAACATGTATCTTTCCTAATAATTTACTTATATTATGATATAAATTGTTGTATATATTTTTCTCTTTTGTTAAAGATGCATTGGTTATGTCTTAATGAGTCTTTCACTCACACCATAATCAGGAATATCTGTGAACTAGTAGATTTCATGACCGGATATCCGGTGAAGGGAAAGGTCCCTATGGTGGACAGTTGAGTGGTGGAGTATGGAACATGAGTAGACTGAGACATACACTAGTGTATCCCCACAGATGTTTTTTAGTTTCATTTTTTTTATATACCTACTACTTATACATTGGTTTTTCATGGAACTTGGGGAACCATTGTATTTTATGAAATATATACCATCATTACATTTCTGCATATTTACGATGATTATTTATATTATTGTTGTTGATTAACAATCCTATATTATGATACTGAGGATATAGTCTCCTCGTGGTTCCACTTGAAACCCTTACTGCTAGTAGTAAACCTATTACATATGGGGAGGCATAGATGAGGTCACGTAACATTCTTGCTCAGACTCGGTGGTTCAGGTTGGGTTATTACAACACTATATCATAGGATCAGGATTGGTTGACAAGTTCTTCTCTTTTCCTTAGGATGGTAAACGTTTGACAAGAGATGGGATAGTTGGAACTCATACAGGGGAACTATGATAGTATTTTTCAAGCACTTTATAGTGGAAATCTATGTTTCTATAAAGTGGGGACTTTATATTTTACTGTTAGTATTGTTTAAATTCCCCTCGGGTGATGCACATGATGTTTACATGTGATTTGTGATATTTTTGATGCATTCACGCATCAAGTTTTGGCACGTACTTTCACATTCCATATATATACAAGTTATTGTTCTCCATCTTAGTTATTTAATTAAATACCTTAATTTGTAAAATCTATTAATGATAGTTTTTCATCTATGATATATCAATATTTATTGTTGTTGTGATATTTCATTGTTGATATTAATTATTTGAAATGATCATGTTGTTGTGTTAGAATATATTTGATGAATAAAATTCAAGGATGGAAACATTGGTTTCTGCTAGGAGGGGTGTGCCTTGGTTTGACGGTAGACACAATGGGGAACCTTATGTGATCCCATTGACTGGAAAATGTCTATTTATTTTCATAATATTATCTTTGTTAGAGAGATTTCATCTCAGAGACATAGGAGTGAGAGTCTTTTTGTTTGAACATAGTGGCATGTGTTGTTCGAACATGACCCCTAGATATACTTCTCAGGGATTATATGTTGATATATAGGGAGAATTATAACATCCTCAATTTTTATAAGATAATAAAAAAAAATTGTTGATAAATTATAAATGTTTTTTATGTGAAAAATATATATTTATCGATGAAAATAACTTAATAAATGTGTTAATAGATTGTTAAAACCATAAAACCACCACTAACACTTTGTAACATTCAATCGAACATTTTTAGAGTCAGATGATAAGTTGGTTTTATATTCAGAGGCCTATAATGCCTTAGTGAAGATGAAATAAAAATATCAAATATATTATATTACCTGCATGTAATTTTTTAAAAATAATTGAATAACTCCAAAATGGGTTATCATGTGACTAATCTGAGTCTACTGTTACTTTCAGAATGCGGGGGCTTACCCAATGCGAGGTATAACTTTTATATCATGTCATGTGTTTATAAAAATGACAAATGATAGACCTGTTTCTATATTTAATTATTTATTTATTTTGTTTTCTTATAAATAAATAATTATTATCTTCTAAATGGTGCATCGTATGAGAACTATGATACCACTGTTAGGTCCAGAATGGATGATTTTCATTAGTTGGGTTAACAATGTTCTGCACATCTCATGTTTTGAAATATCACACGTGATAAAACCAATTTTTAATTAAGTATTTATTTCATTATTTAATCAATAGATAATTTTTTCTTTCAAACGGTGCATCGTATGAGAAATTTGATACCACTGTTGGGTCTGAAACACGAGTTTTTCCCTAGATAGGGCATAACTGTTATGCACAATGGACGTTTGGTGTTATTTAATATCTGGGTTAAATAACAAAATTTAATAATTTAAAATATATATATATATATTTCTAGATATGCCACACCACTATGGTTGACAAGGCATGGTTTCCAAAATAAACAACTATTTCATAACCTTATTAATAATTTTTGGTGGAAAATCTATAATGGGATGAATCTAATCACTATTTTATTAAGATTTGGAGGAAATGAAAGATTAATTTGAAACGAATGGTGACAATATTGGGTCATATTTAGTAATAATAATAATTTTTGCTACTATTAATATTATTAAATTAGGAAATTTGGTATTTGAATATATGTTGGGAATATCAAAAATAATTATTAATAAAAATGAATTATTAATATTATTATTCAAAGAAAAATAAAATAAAATTACATGTGTAATTAAATATTCTTTTTCACTTAATTGATGAAAGACGTTTTTCCATGACTGAATTAATGGAAGGATAACAAATAATATTAATATTATGACATGTCCTACATAAATGGAATGATGTTATTAATAATTTTATTAATTGCCAACATTTTATAAATGTTATTGGGGAAATGTTCATGGTGATAATGATGATAGATATTTAATAATAATCCTCGTTATTGTTATTAATATTATTAATATTAAAATTAATAAAATGTGTTGTTTGTATTGAAATTTAAATATTTTTACATATATATATATGGGCCAAAAGTATATATTTATATTTAATTTATTGAAATTGTATATATATTATGTGTGTGTATATATATATGGGTTATATATGTATGTATATATACATGTATGTGTGCGTATATATGAATTTTTTTTATATAAATATTGTGTTTATTAATATTCCGTAGAAATAAATAAACGAATATATATATATATACATATATAATTACTTATTAGGATAACATTTTTATTATAATTTATGGTTTATTTTATGTATTTAATGGGATAATTGAAAAATCAATACATATAAAGTGTATTTGAAGGGGATAGTGCGTGGGTGGAGTATAAGAGAGAATAGAGAAAATTTTATTATTAATTGTTATAATTTAATAAACTACATGGAATTATGAGCTGAGAAGAAATTAATTGAGGGTTAGAATTGAATGTTTTTTAAATATATAATGGTGATATGGGGAGGATTTTTGGGAATCAGATATGTTGAAATTATCCTCCTATCACATTTATCTCCAACTCTCTTCTATTCCTTTTTTGATTTTATTCTTTCAAACTTCTAAAATCCACAAATTTTGAAATTTTGATCAGAATTAAGCATTGTCAGTGTCATTGGACTCATCTAGAAAAGTAGAATTCTCTTACTAATCATTTTCTAAGGTAGTGAGGTAATTTTTTCTTCTTTAATTTAATCTTTTTAAGAATCAAGGTTTGCAATAATTCTGAACAATGGAAAAATAGGGATGGTTCAAGGAGTCATTGTCATGTGATTATCTTCTAATTGGGTGAGAACATTGTTCGGGTGACGATAGACTTTGTAAACTTTGATATCGAATTTTATAACCGCGAGGTAGGCGGTTCCTTTCCATTTTGGGCCATCTATATTTTGACGTCTTGGACTTAGATTTCACTTAATAGGCTCCCCTAGATCGGTGGGCCAGATGGCCACAAGCGCATCTCCGCAAATGCTAGAGGCTGCCGACAAGAAGCAAGGTCCTAGATTGTGTCTGTGGGGATATTATGCCCTCATTACCAAAGTGTAGTGAAAATGATAAATATAAACAATGGTAAATAGTAGAGTCAATACATGTAAATAGAAGACACAATAGAAAATAGCGACAATAGTAAAAAACCGAAATAACTTGAATAACATAAAAACATACAACAACTGATTATGATATTTCATTTCATTAGAAAACTAGAAAACATGGTTAGAAGACAGATGGCATAACATTTTCCACCAATGAATAATACAAATAAAAAGACTATCCCATGCATCCTGAGCTCTAGCTATGTCATCTTCTAGGAAGCTCCATCCTAAATTGTAAGCAATCATGTCTTTGAAGCTGTATGCTTCCCTTAATCAACAACTACATTCATGTAATCTACTCTGAGTATTAAATGATTCTTGGAGAGGATATGAGATAAATCTCAGTGGGGAACCACCAATGGTGTCTATATCATCCATCCAGTTTAATGGAAATTTCGGAGTTTGAAAGAATTCATATATAAAGTAAATTAAAGAAATGTAACTAAATACCCAAGTACATTGATTAGTCATAAGTTGGAATCTGAATGTAACCATTCAATTAATCGATTATTATTAGTTTATAAATAATTCATATGTCACCAATAGTTAGGATTCCATGTTATGACAAGGAAACCTACAATAAAATTTAATAACAAAGTTCCATGGAAATAAAAAAAGGTAACGTAAACCTCAAGGGTCACCAATTTAGTAATAATTATAGCCTGGCTAAGGGTAAAAGTGTAAAACAAGGAACATAATCCAACGAATTCCACTATAATATGCCTACTGAATCCAAGGTGATTGTCTAAGGTTGGGTGGGGATAAGAAGAGAGAGGGCCACATGGGATGTAACCATAGAACCTACATGTAAATGATAGATCCAAGAAGTGTATCCATGGAATCCTTTTGAACTATGTGAGGGATCCTACGCTGTCTTTCTAGGCATACAAGAATAGACAAGGACTGGGATCTATGTGGGTATCAACCTATGTAAGGTGTATTAATGAATCAGAATGGGGTTCCTAAGTACTCAAGGTATTCCCTGATAGCATTATAAGGAGATATCCGGATAGTCCACTCTGGTTTAATTATGAAGTCATGTAATATTTTATTTGGTTCAAACCTTTCCATTAATTAGTATAATCAGGTCAAGTAGTACGAAAACTTTTCATAGTGTCATAATAAATCAATACGTCCATTTCGGACATATTCAATAATTAAGGTTCATTCTGCTACCTTCTATTAATGTGGTTAGGGGTGTTGCAGACATGAAACCTATTAATCATTTACATTTAATTCGGTCAAGTCATATACATAGTATAATTTCCGATTTACCATTCAAATTTAATTATAATTTAAATTACTTACCTTAGTCAGGTCAAGTGGACATGACATGGTACTTTCCATTCACTATTACATGATACAACAATAATTTATGATGTGGAGGTCTACCATTAGTGTGGTCAATCTCTAGACCACCTGAATGATGGCTCAAATGTTTCAAAGCACTAAAAACGCAACTATAGAACATCATCCTACATGGGATGTTGGTCCTTGGGAGAGTAACCACTAAACACTAATCACATATATGGAAAGAGAACAATCATACAGTTATAATATTTATAATCTTGATATATAAATTCAATAAATGGAACCCGATGAAATATGTGGGCCCAACATGAAAATTCTAAAATCAATAAACTTGAGGGTTGAGTTATAGACCACTCACCTTAGGGTTGTATGATCCTTCTACTCTGATATCAGCCTCTAATTTTTCTTAGAACAGAGTAGATCTGAGAAAAAAAGGAAAAACACTCACACCTAGATAACTAGGTCGAGGGAAATAGAGTATAAGAATGGCTAAAAAGGACTCGGTTACTTACTGTTAAACATTCATCATGAAGAAAAGAAGCTCGATCAGATCCTATACAAAGGAGATCTTTCAATCCCTACCTCAGTCCTTCAAATATCTCCAAAAGGGATGAAAAAATAGGACAGTCCCACATAAAATTGAATTAGGATGAAGGAGGAGGTTTAATTAGATCATTAAGGGAAAATGGTCATTTAACTCACAAATCATGTGCATGGTTTGGCTGTACAGTTTACCAAATAGTGTGTTAACCATGCATAGGTACTTGGGAAATAAATGGGAGTTGTATGGTTTGGTTACAGTGTTATGGAAACTATGCACCAACTATGTGGTAAGGCTCTATCAAAAAAATCACTATCCATACAAGTTTTCCTTTCTGTACAGTTTTCTCTAAACCATGTGGCATGCCTGTTTTCCCAAAAAACTAGGTTCTGGGCTCTGAACAAGCCCCAAACACCCTCAGGACCTTCACTAACTCATTATTCATCCATATAAGGCTAAAAAAATAAGTATACTGATATTTGATGGATCCATGCCTGATTGAATAATGGGGTTCTTATAGTCTACCCCCTTAAAAGAACCCATCCCCTAGTTCACCTTATAATAGTGTAGAAACACTATATGAGAACAATTCTAGCCACTTAGCATGCATGTTGGACTCCTACTCACATGTATGGTCTTTCACATGGACATGCGGTAATAGCACCTATACTAGAGGGACAGATCGGCCTTGGAGTACCTTCATGCTCTGGTTGACAATGTGAACTGGATAATCCTCAAAGGAAACATCAACATCTTAGTCAAATTCCTTGGGATAAAAGGTATTAGATGTCTCAACATGATACTGAAGAAGTTATGAAACATGGAAGACATCATGCACGGAATGGAACTACTGAGGTTGTAGCAACTGATTGGCTGTCGACCTGACTCTTTCTAGGATCTCAAATAGATCTATGTAACAAGGTGACATCTTCACTTTCTTCTATAACCATTAGTTACCTATCCTGGTTGATACCTGAAGGAAACAATTGATCCCCATCCTCGAAATCTATAGGTCTTCAATATCAATAAGAAAAAGATTTTTTTTAGACTAGGAATTTGTCCTACACTATCTGTGTAGCTGAACCTTATATAAATCCTATTGGACGAGATGACAACCTAGTAGGACTAACTCACCTATCTCTAGCTAACACGTAGGTGAACGGAATGGACTACCATATAATTCATCAAAAGGAGTCATCTGAATCATTTCCGGGAAGATATTATTATAGGAGAACTCAACAAGATGGATATTATTTTTCCAATAACCACCAAAATCAAGGACACAAGTTCTGATCATGTCCTCTAGAACCTATACCATTCCTTCCAATTTACCATCAGTCTGAGGGTGAAAATATATTCTTCGAATCACCTATTTTCCCATTGTATTCTACAACCCTAGCAAAATTATGATGTAAAAAATAATCCCTATCTAAAACTATAGTATGAGGGACCTCGTGGAGTCATATGATTTCACGGATATATAGTTTTCCCAGCTCATCAACCCATAATGTATCCCAAATATGAATGAATTAGGATAAATTCATAATTATATCAATGAAAATACATACATCATCTCTACCTCAAGAAGACCTAGTAAACTGACTAAAAATTCTATAAAAACATCTTCACTTTTCCATTCTGAGACTAGATGCGACTGTAACAAGCATGAAGGTCTCTGGTGCTCTGCCTTCACCTACTAACAGTTCGAACACCTAGTGATAAATCCCACTATCTAACATCAGTATCATAGAGGAACATCTACACTTACTGGTGAAAAGAAATCCAAGATATGGAGGAGATCTTCATACAGTGGAAAAATCTTTGAAGAAGCAGAAGACTATGTATTATAGAAAAAATATCCACTTTTGTGACTCAAGAGTGCGAAGGCCATTGTGGACTCTGGTGACACTGTTTGAAGCAGTATAAAGGTCCTCCTACATGGAATTAGGAGTTATGATATAGTGTTACATTTTATTAGTTATTGTAATTGATTTTTATAGTGTAGAATCAGTGTTACGTGAGTAATCAACATGATAAGGAGTATACTCAAATTGAGACTAAACCTTGTAAATCACTATGTTTAAAGATTTAATTTACTACAAAAGTCAATGCATGGAATAGAGAATCTATAATAATTATTTTAGTTTTAAATAGTCAAATAGTTTGAGTTTAAAAGGAACAATTTATAAAAATAAAATGGATCACTGACTCACCCCCTCCCCTTACCAGTGATCTTACACTGATCCAAACTCTACAATTAGTGTCAGAGAAATGGTCTCCACCGAAGGATCCAATAGTCTTTTCAAAATGGAGAACATAAGTTCAATATACATTAAGGGGGTTTCTATATTTAATGTAACGAATTACCATGGTTATAATAACAGAATGTTTCCATATCAACTATCACTTGGTGTAGAAGTAAGAGATGTAGTAATTGTGGGATTTCCACTCGATGAAGAGAATGCTCATATGACTTTTATAGATAATAGGAATCTAGAAATGGATATAAAAGTACATAATTATATATTGATATCACATATTGAGAATGTTTATAATAAATTCATGGAACTCCTAACTCTGAATGATATTTGAGATAAAATGAGGAGAAATTATAAGGGAAATATAAAATCTTAGGTGGCCAAACTACAAGTGCAGAGAATCAGATTTGAACATATTAAAATTATTTCTAATAATAGTATTTATGACTAATTTACAAGATTAAATGATATTTTTAGCATCATTAAATGTTTTGATGAGAAACTATATTACTTAGCCATTATGAAAAAACAAATGAGAAACATTCTAGACAGATTTTATCTAAAGGTTTCTACACTAGAAGATCAAGAAGGTCTATCACTGGAGGAACTTAACATTATTCTCAAAGCATATGAAATGAGAGAATCACCATACTTTAAGAAGAAATAAAATTATTATATAACTTTTTAGGCCTTAATAAATGGTAAAGTTGAAGATATAGAAAATTTATAGGAAAGTGGTTATGAAGATGAAGATGTTGACATGAACTACAATTGGATAATGTCTGTATTTAAAAAACTGTATACAAAATAAAAAAAATAGGAAAATGAAATTAGACCCTAATGTTATTAAACTATAATGGATTATGACATTTTTCATATGAATATCCAAATAAGAAAGATAATTTCACTTAGAATAATGAGTAAGGTGACTAATTCATGTTAAAATATACAAAAAATTGAAAAGGTGATTTTGATAAGAAAAATATTAATTTTTCAAGGAAACCTTGAAGAAATACAATGTGTAGGGAAGTGGATGTGGATTCATCATCAAGAAGTGTGAAAAAAATAATAATGATCTTCCTAAAATCATGTGTGTTTATTATAAAAATACATAATAGCAAAAGACACATTTAAAGGTGTATACGGTGAATATTGAACTGAACAAGACTAGATGATAAAATATAATCGAGAATTGAATCTTGAGAAGAACATGAAACTTAAAAATAAGAAAAGAAAATTGATGAAGTAGAATTAAGAGCATGTATAGAAACAAGAGTCACATATTAATGATATAAGGGAATATAATAATATAGTTTCAAGGCTCAAAAATAATAAAAAATATTATGAAGAAAAATCAACTAGTACAAAAGATCTGAACAAGAATTTAATTTCATTAATTTAAGAAAATAAACAAAGGTTAAAGATATATGAACATCAAAATATGGTGACTAATCATTAAGAAAGACATATTGAGATATATACCGATTTTTTTAAGACACAATTTATGTGTATTATTGCTCAAATCTATTTAAAGAATATGGAATAATACTTCACCAGACTAGTTAAGATTATGGGTGAATCTTATCAAGATGCTAAGAAGAAGGTCCTGTATAAAATGGATTATTCAATACCTAATGATTATCAATGTAAATATGTTATTTTCAACTGTGTAGGCTTGAAAGAAAACACTGGATATGGATGAATCAAAAGAAAAAATGAGAAATCCTCTTCCAAAGTGAAGGAAGATAATGATTATTCATGAAAAACTATTTCCCTAAAGAATAAACATTCACAATTAGTGAAGATACAGTGTCGGTAATATTTATAGAGAAACAAATATCACTCATAATGATTAAGGTTCAGAGGTTATTATTAGTGTTGTGGATCATTTAAGTATAAATATTATTCATGTTTGTATAATATGTCACTACCTCATAAGATTAATGAATCAAAATAGGAGTAGTGGAGATAAAATGAAATTGTATTATCATATATGGAAATCTATGACAAAACAATCATCTAAACATCCAATAGAAAACAAATCTGAATTCCGGGATGAAGTATTTAGGAGATGTTGGCAAAAGGGTCAAAATCCTAGAAGTGTCTGGTTTTATTACCAAATTATATTCCTCTTAAGGAGAATGGAAAGAAAAATTATAGGTTCAAGCATTTTGTAGTTTCAATTGAATTACATGAGAAGCTCAAGAAAGTTGAAAAATACAAAATTGAATTCTTAATAGTTTGGTTAGATCAAATAAAAGATTCAAAAAATTAAAGATATCTAAAGGAAATGAGGTGGTGGTTGAAGAAAATACTATGGTACTTAATAACTCATCATCAAGTGGAATCTTGAAAATTTAGGAAAATAAGTTTGAAAAGACTGGGAATTGTGTAAAACATTGTATGAAAATTATACCATCCCAAGTAGAGATAATGAATAGGATGTGTAAATAATATAGCAATTATTGAGGTATTGAAGATGAAAATACATCCACATGATAAGTGTTAACTAATGAGGAAAAATCAATCACACATTCTTAGTTAACTAATAAATAATGCTCATACAAAGATAAACCTAAGAAGAAGATGATAAAATGATGTTTGGGAGGAAACTCTTAGACTTAATATGTCCTCTATAACATTTGATTCCCCTCTATATTTAATTTTTATTCTTATATAAACTAATATGTAGATAATTAATGGACAAGAGTTTTTTATCATGGGGAAAACCTATTTCTATGATGATGAACGAAGTGTATCCCTTAAGGGGAGAAAAGGTGAAGATGAGTTAAGAATATCAAATTTTGGAACATTCCTTTATAATATAAAAAAATTTCTTAATGAGTGTGATGGATAATGAAAAATATGAGTTGAAGAGGGAGTGATATTTTTTTCACCTTGATTTACATGCTTTAACAGTCTCAGAAATGAATATGTTTCATGATATTGAGGACGATATCATAGATCTATATTCTTTAAGGAAAACATTGACGATTTTTTAACATCAATATTGTTTTCTACACCATGTTATCCCACATAAACATTTATTTTACTAAATAAAATCTAATTTCATTATGAGAGAGAATGTAGTTACATTCATTGAGTTCAGTTGAGAACCCTTAAATACATATTTGTATTTATATACAATAATGGGGGAAGAAATAGAGAAAAATGCACATATTGTCTTGGTGAATTGGTTAAGGGTATTGACAATAAATACAAAGGGAGTAATTTTGAACCCAATGGGTTTGAAATGTATTTTTTATAAATAAAATTTCAATATGTATTGGAGATTATAAGAAGAGGTGAAGTGATGAATCATGGGGAATGATTATTCTCCACATCAATTGTGAAATTTGTTGAACTTGTATTAAAGCTCTCAAAGATATGTTTCAATCATGTTGATGAATTTATACATTGTTTACAATGTTATAAGAATTCGATTGAATTGAAAATAATATGAATGATTATTAATGTTTTTTCATGATGATATTTTCATCACAAAGAAGAGCTTTGGAATTTATATAAATAAACTCCATGATTCAAAAAAAATGGAGTATTTGGGAATTATGGATTTCTATTTGAGTATTTCGTATTAATAATATTTTAAATAATTAATTTTTTTAACAAGAGATAATACAAAAAATAGGCTATCCTATGGCCAACCATGGACCTGCCTCAACCGCATATGGGACCATGGTCAACCACAGGGGTGGCAGGTCGACCTGGCTAGTCATGGGCAGCAAGTGTGAGAGTGGAAATGCATAGCACCCATAGGGATTGTATGGAGGGGGAGTGAATAGTGTGCGCAAAGGGAACATGGGTTCGAACTTGGGGGACCGTGTAATGGGTTGGCACAACCCATGTATGGAATGTGTGTAATGGTGTGTCTAGGTGTTGACCCAAGTTTCGACTTGAGTGGTTGATGGAAAATAATATTCTTATTAAGTGGATCATGGAGTAACTAAAGTTCGATGTTGGATAAGAAGGTGTGTTCACCCATTTTAATGATAAATTTAAAACACGGGTAATTCAAACTAGCTATTCTAGGTCATTTGATTATCTTTGCACCGTCATGAACCATCCTCAGGGCTCATTCCAAGACTACCCCAAGCCTGCATTCAATAGGCCAAGGGTTGGCAACTAGAACCAAAGGCATAAATCCCGATAAAAGGGAAGGCATTGCCTTTATATAAGTAAACAAACACAATAGAGTATGCAAGCTGAAGTAAACAGTAAGTAAACTTAGTACAAAAGTAAGTGCTAAAAAGAAAATGGGCCAGAATACAAACCCAACTGAAAGTACAGTACAACTGAAAAGAAAGTACAACAGTAGTGAAGTAAATCAGCAACCACTGAGTCGTCCTCCGGCTATCCCACCTGAAGGGTGGGTACAGATGGTCTCCATAGCTCCTCGGGTCCGGCCATCCGCTCTGTGTACGTCCCGCCTGATAGACCACCTCCGGATACCGTCCAGCTCCTCAAGCCTCAACCACGATCAGTGTTGTCCGTCGTCTGCAACCGACACAATGTAGTACGGTCATAGCCCATGCAGGGGTGTGTATACGATACTCAGTAAGGACCATGAGACCCCCGAAGGTCTCCCAGAATCCACAAAGGATAAACCACAAAGTAAATATACAAAAACGAAGTATCAACCAACTCTACTTAGGTATATTCTCATACATATACATAAGTCATCAATTCCAGTTCGGCTTCAACTCACGAGCCCAAGTACAACCCAGTCCACACAGGAAAGCACAAACCAATCCACACAGGAAAGAAAGTCAATCATATCGATGATATTGATTGTAAGTCAAGACTCATCTCACACAGGTATACTACTCACGAAGAGGGGTGGAGATGATAGATGTATCCTCTGAATCATCTCCCCTGCCGAACCCACGTAGGATCCAAGTACAGAATTCGTCGATGCCGAACCCACGTAGGATCCTAGTAGAGTAACCATCGTTGTCGAACCCACGTAGGATCCTAGTACAATAACCATCATTGCCGAACCCACGTAGGAACCTAGAAGAGTCTTCAACACTCTCGAACCCACGAAGGATCCAAGTACAGTCATCCTCACTGCCGAACCCACGTAGGATCCAAGTACAGTCGTCATCGTCATCACAGTCGCAACCAGCTCTAGGGTTCCCACACACAGCACGCTCGATTCTAGGAGGGTCCGCTCCTCGAGCCAAGGGGGGTTGATACATCAACTATCATGAATTCCAGAGTTGATGTATCCCAAAGTTCCGTCTTTTCAAAAGGAACTCAATGCAACAGACGGTGCGTCAATCGGACGCTCGGTCTGAGAGATATCGGCTTTTCCGTCCCAGGGGCCTGGTTAGAAATACGCTCATTTCTAACCCGAATGAAATCCAAATTAATCCGAAACTCACTTAGAGTATTGCAAAAGGACCGTCTCATCGAAAGAGTCTTATTGCCACATACGGCGCATCGATCGGACGCGCGGTCCTTAAGTTATTCACATTTAAGTTAATTACGGGCCCGACCCATTTAGCCCAGTGGGTCGATGGGTCGGGTTGACTCAGTTTGACCAGTCCAACCCAGCAGGGGTGTTGGACCGGTCCGAAGAGATACATAACTCGGCCCGAAGGGACGCTACCTGGACCGAAGTGGCGTAGCCCGGCCCAAAGTGGCGCGGCGCGGCCCAGCTCGGCCGGGCCCGGCGCGGCCCGACCTGGCGCTGCCCAGCAGGCATAGCCGGCCGGCCGAGCGGCTCGGCCGAAGCCAGAGTGCTCCAGGAGGGGGCCCGGTCTTCTGTACTAGCGGCACCTCCCTTCCCCTAACCGACCGGCTAGACCGTCCGGTCTTTTGCACACGTGGCCCACATGGGCGGGCCACCGTTCACTAGCGCGGCGCCCTCCTGGTGCCGCGGTCCTGCTCCGCTGGGCCGGATGACGGGTCGACCGGTTCCTCCGCCGAAGTGGCCCGTGTAGCGGGCCACGGTTCTTTCCACACAACCGGCACAATGACAACGATTCCCTTTTCCACGTTCCCGACATGGCTTAAAGGCGTCGTGCTTCCTCCACCTTCAATTTCCAAATCTTAATTACTAAATTAGAATAAGGGAGGGTTGTTAGGCCGTGTTCATTCGGCCCGCACCCTCCGCATAAAATGATAGAAATAGGCCACGGTAAATGAGATGCTCAATGAAAAACCAAAGCACAACTTTAATCCATTAAAATTGAACTTAACCCCTACCCTAACAAACGATGACGAATACCGACATCGCGGTTGACGGCATCACGTGGTGATGTTTCGTAGATGTCGACGGAGAACGTCCGAGGAGGAAGCGGCGTCTCCTCTTTTTATCACATAGAGAAGAAAATAAAGCGTGACGTCGTTGATGAGTTCTCGCGTTGGTGTTTCCTTCCTTGCCATAGAGGAGTAAAAGGAAGAAGAAACTGGGGTCGCCGAGTCGATTTTCTTCGTTGAGGATGAAGTTATTCAAATAAAACTAGAGCTCTCCCCAAAAGTCTCCACACAACAAGCCAACCAACAAAATAAAATAATGCTCCTCCTTATTTTATTAATTCATTCCATGCATTCAATGTTACAAAATTCAAAAACCAATTCACTTAATTAATTAAACCATGAGTTGTCTAATTAATTATGTGATAGGTTGGAAAGCTTTAATGAGGGTGAGAGGGGAGAGGAATAGTTACTCAAATAAAGGGGGGGGGGAGTTATCAAAATAAATAATGGGGGTTTTAAGGGGTTATGGGAGATGAATAGTTTAGTTCACATGTGGGATTCACCCCACAAATATCCTCCATGGGAGGTTATGTGGGTGTGGGACCACCTTCAACTCCCCTTGGGAGGAACTAACAACCAACCGTAAAAATAAAATTGTGCCACTAATTTTATTTATTTTAAACTATTTTCCCACAAAATAAATTCTCAACCCGCTTAAAATGAAACTGCGGTAAAGGTCCCCTTAAGAAATTACCGATGCTGTGAGTTCCTCGGTGCCCTCGGATTTCAATTCCGAGCACCGGTTCAAAAGATAAAAAACATGCTCGTTCGTTCACCGAACGTACATGAGCTAAACTTCAAAAATTGATTCCGGGCACACTGGGCCTCGAAAACAGGTGCCGTCAGAAACTGCGTACTCATTAAATTCCAAATAATTTAAGAAAAAAAATTCCTTGAAATTTACGGGTCTTTAAATTAATCCCACCTCAGGGCTTTACGTCCCTATAAAGCTACAACAAAAACTAGGTAAACAAATGAGGGTATTGTGCACGCATTTGAGCCTCCTGCTCCCATGTGCTCTCCTGGAGGTTCCCATGCTGCCACCTGATGCGCACTATAGGAATCGGCCATCCACGTAGGACCCGCTCCTATCGATCCTCGATCTCCACCGGGACCACCACAAAAGTCACCCTGTCATCGATGTCCAGCTCCCCGTGGTCGATGATATGCGTCGGGTCATGCACGTATCTCCTCAGCTAAGATACGTGGAATACGTCGTACACCTGGTACAACTGAGGTGAAAGGGATAGGCGATAATCCACCTTTCCTATCCTACTGAGAACCTGAAATGGTCCTATGAAGCGTGGATATAACTTTCTTCCCCAGCTAAATCTCCATAATCCACGTCGAGGTGAGACCCGTAAGAAAACGTGGTTGCCATCCTCGACCTCTAGTGGTCTCTGCCTCCTATCAGTATAGAACTTCTGTCTGCTCTGTGCAGTCCTCATTTGCTCTTGGATGATTTTCACCTTCTCTTTCGTCGCCTGAACCATCTCTGGTTCTACTAGTGCTAACTCCCTAGGGCCAGTCCAGCATAGAGGTGATCTGCAAGGTCGGTCGTACAATGCCTCGTATGGTTCCATCCCAATGGTGGAGTGGTAGCTGTTGTTGTAGGCACACTCCACCAGGGGTAGGTGATCCTCCCTTCTGCGACCAAAGTCACGGACGCATACACGGAGCATGTCCTCGAGTGTCTGAATGGTCCTCTCTGTCAGGCCATCCGTATGAGGATGAAAGGCGGTGCTCAAGCATAGATGCATCCCAAACGCCTCCTTCAACCCCTTCCAAAGCTGGGAAGTAAAGAGAGCCTCTCGATCAAAGATGATAGATGATGGCACACCATGAAGCTGTACAATCTTGTGAATGTAGAGGCATCCCAAGATCTCCAATGAGCCCTGCTCTCTGATAGGTAGTAAGTGGGCCGAAATGGTGAGTCGGTCGACAATCACCCAGATAGAGTCATGTCCCCTGGAAGTACATGGATGTACCGTCATGAAATCCATGGATATCCCATCCCACTTCCACTCCGGGACCTCTAAGGGATACACCAACCCTGCCAGTTCCTGGTGCTCTGCCTTCACCTGCTGGCAGGTGAGGCATCGTGAAACGAACTCTGCCACAACCTTCTTCATACCCAGCCACCAGTGCTGCCATCTGAGATCCTGGTACATCTTCGCTACTCCTAGATGTACCACCAAAGTGGAAGGGTGAAACTCCCTCAGAACATCCTCCTGTAATGCAACTGGTACCATGGTACATCCCCTGAAGAAGATGACATGCTCTGCTTCTTTAGAAAATCCATCAGGCGCCTACCCTATGGAAATCTGAGCACTTCGCGTCTCACAGTCAACGTCCTCATGCTGTGCCTCTCTGACCCGATGAAGTAGTGGAGGAGTGACTGTGAGCGACTGTAGAGAGGCTAATCCATATCTATCCATGAAGGATATCTATAAAGCGGCTAGATGCTCTGTCGCCTCTCCAAGTAGCTGAATACCCATTCTCATGCTAAGAGAATCAGCTACTATGTTCCTCTTCCTAGGAGTATAGACTATCACAAAGTCATAGTCATGGTGGAACTCGAGCCATCGTCGCTGTCTATGGTTCAGGTCCTTATGTGAGACGATGTACTTGAGACTTTGGTGGTCAGAATAGACTATAAATCGCTCTCCCATCAGATAGTGCAGCCACATCTTCAAGGCGAAGACCACTGCTGCTAACTCCAGGTCATCGGTAGTGTAGTTCTAGTCGTGCTACCTCAACTGTCGTGAACCATAGGCGATCACTGCCCGCTCCTGCATCATGACACACCTGAGTCCGGTCCCGGATGCATCGCAGTAAACTACGTACCCTACGCCCCCCTCCGGTAGCCCCAAGATGGGTGTACTAGTCAATCTCTACCTCAGCTCCTGGAAGCTCTGTTGACATCTATCTGACCACATAAAGGGTTTCCCCTTCTTTTTCAAAGCAGAAAGTGGTGCTGCAACTCTGGAGAAGTCTGGAACAAATCTTCAATATTACCCAGCCAGACCTAGGAAACTCCGCACCTCTTTGAAACTCCTGGATGGCTCCCAAGAAATTACCGCCACAATCATTGCAGGATCCACCACAACTCCCGCCATAGAGATGACGTGCCCCAAGAAGTGGACCTCTCGAATCTAGAACTGAAACTTCGAGAGCATACCATAAATCTGGAGCTCTTAGAGTGTGTCCAATACAACCCGTAAGTGGTAGGCATGATCCTCCTCAGTAGTCGAGTAAATTAATATGTCATCGATGAAGACTACGACAAACCGATCGAGGTAAGGCTGGAAGATCTTGTTCATAAGACTCATGAACACTACTGGAGCATTGGTTATGCCGAAAGGCATAACCAAGAACTCATAGTGGCCATACCGACACCTGAAGGCTGTCTTCTGCACATCCTCATCCTCGAACTCTGAGCTGATGATAGCCTGACCTGAGGTCTATCTTAGAGAACCATTGTCCTTCCTTAAACTGATCAAAGAGGTCATCGATCATCAGAAGATGATACTTTTTCTTTATGGTCACCTGATTTAGGTGACGGTAGTCAACACATAGTCGTAATCTCCCATCCGCCTTCATGGTGAATAAAATTAGAGAAGCCCAGGGTCAGATTAATCCCTTTCCCTACAAGTCCTACAGCTGTATCTGCAGCTCACGAAGCTCAGCGGGAGCCATCCGATATGCTGGAGTAGATATCGGGGTTGTCCCGAGGTACAAGTCAATATATAAGTCTACCTCTCTGTGAGGAGGTAGTCCTGGAACGTCGTCAGGGAAAACATCCGCATACTGATCCACCACAATAGAAAAACTCGGACTCCACACGTCAACTGCTCCTAGGATATGACTAGCCAACTGATGGGTGATTGGTTGTCCTCTCCTCTGTGTGAGTCCATCCTGCACTGCAAAGGCTCCCTTCTCACCAGTGAAGGTGAACCGGCTCCCATATGTGCGAAAACACCGCACCTTGTGCCTAATATAGTCAATATGATCATGGACTGTAGATACCCAATCCATGCCCAAGATGACGTCTGAAGACCTCGACGCCGCTACAAGAAGATCCCAGCCGAAGATCTCACCTCCTCGAGTAATCTCACACTGCTGGCACCAGTGTGTAATTGTCGAGTCTGCTCCCATAGAAGTCTCTAGCCGTAAGGATCAAGTCAACGGATCTGTTGGAATCTCCGAGCTCCGAACAAGGGCAGCGGAAATGAAAGAATGACTCACTCCTATGTCTATAAGAACTGCAGCAAGGGTAGAGTAGACACATATGTTACCTCAAGTCATCTCAAGTGCGCCGTGGACGTAAGCCTCCACTGCCTAAAGCTAAGCCTGCCTCTGTCCTCCAGCTCCCTAGGGTCTGGGTGGACCTCCTAGTGGTGGTGGTGGTGGTGGTGGTGGTAGAGCCTCAAAGCGTCGCCCACCACCCACTGCTCGGCCATCTCATCTGCCTCATCCTCCAGCTCCATGTGGACCGCCACAGTCGAACCTCTACCTCTGCCTGGGTGGTCCTTCAACAGTCTACTTCTCCTCTGCATGGCGGGTCGGGTAGTCATGAGCCATGTGGCCCTTCCCGCCGCAAGCATAACATTGCCTGCCTCTCTTATGACTAGATCTATTGCATGTTCCCCGCACATCCGTACCAGTATCCTGAGGTCGCCCACCTGATGGCCTGGTCCGCTTGGACCTCTGCGTCATCTGTCTACTGCCGGCTGCAGAAGACTTGGCTAAGTGTCGCCCTGCGGTAGGCCTCGCTGCTAGCATAGTCTCAGCAAGGAAGCTTTCCTCAAGAAGGGCTTGCTCCAGTACTCCTGTCTGCGTCGGAATGCTGAGGGAGATCATTGAAGCCCTGATATCATGCCTCAGTCCCTACTCGAAGGTCCGGGACCGGAAGAATGGGTCTCATACCATGTCCGTGGAGTAGTGATAGAGGTCAGAAAAATCTCGCCGAGTACTATGCTACGGTCATGCTGCCCTGCCGCAGCTATAGTAACTCCTGAATGCGCACCGCAAGTAGGGTGGATGGAATAAACTCTGAGAGGAAGAGGCTCTCAAAGTACATACAAAGCAGTGATGCCTCGTCATGCAACTGGAGCATCTGTCTCCACCATTTACCTACTGTTGCATGCAGGAGACTCGCAGAAAGGATCACCATAAGATCTGCTGGTGTCCCTACCAATGTGAAGACTCGAACAACAGCCTCCATCCAATCCTAAACTGCCTAAGGGTCCGTCTCTTTGTTGAACATGTGCGGCCTCTGTCACTGAAACTCATGCAGCGCACTCTGGCGGTCTGCACTCTCTACTGCTGGGGCTGGTGGTATTAGTGGCCCAGCAGGTAGAGGTATCGTTGGTGCCTCCGCTGTAATGGGGCCCTGCACTGAGGCCTCATCGCTCAGTGGGCTACCATCTCGCACAAAGCTCGGAACCCTAGTTGGCTGCCATCATGTGGTCATCCTGAAAGAAAAAGGTGTGCCACGTTTAAAATAGTATACCTAGTGAGCAGACACAAAGTAATCACTAAGAAAACTTTTGAAACATACATGCAATCAATGTTTTTGTATACTGAGTCGGAAATCAGAAGTCATGGGCCTGGTGTATGGATACGTCGGTCGTTGCACCAACACTGGTCTCCCTAGACTGATAACCACACTCAATACCCTTAACACTCTTGCTTCACAGGAAGAAATTATCAGATTCCTAATTTCTACGGTTGAACCGACTCCTCAGTTACCAATTTTTCACGACCCGTCCTTAGGGCATGTGCCGTTACTACCCCAAGCTCGCCTTCCAAAGGCCAGGGGCTGGCGACTAGCACCAAAGGCGTAAATCCTGATAGAAGGGAATGCATTAACTTTATATAAGTAAACAAACACAATAGAGTACGCAAGCTAAAGTAAACAGTAAGTAAACTAAGTACAAAAGTAAGTGATGAAAAGTAAATGGGCTAGAATACAAACCCAACTGAAGGTACAGTACAAATGAAAAGAAAGTACAACAGTACTAAAGTAAATCAGCAACCACCGAGTCGTCCTCCGGATATCCCACTTGAAGGGTGGGTACAAGTGGTCTCCTTAGCTCCTCAGGTCCGGCCGTCCGCTCCGTGTAAGTACCGCCTGAAATTCCACCTCCGGATACTGTCACGCTCTTCAAGCCTCAACCACGGTCAGCGTTGTCCATCGTCTGTAACCAACACAACGTTGTGCGGGCATAGCCCGTGCAGGGGTGAGTATATGATACTCAGTAGGGACCCCGAGACCCCCGAAGGTCTCTCAGAATCCACAAAGGATAAACCACAAAGGAAAGATACAAACACGAAGTATCAACCAACTCTACTTAGGTATATTCCCATACATATACCTAAGTCATCAATTCCAGTTCGGCTCCAACTCACGAGCCCAAGTACAACCCAGTCCACACATGAAATCACAACCCAATCCACATAGGAAAACAAGTAAATCATATCGATGATATTGACTGTAAGTCAAGACTCAGCTCACACAGGGATACTACTCACGAAGAGGGGTGGAGATGATAGATGTATCCTCTGAATCATCTCCCCTACCGAACCCACGTAGGATCCAAGTACAGAAGTCATCGCTGCCGAACCCACGTAGGATCCTAGTATAGTAAACATCGCTTCCAAACCCACGTAGGATCCCAGTACAGTCGTCATCACTACCGAACCCACGGAGGATCCAAGTACGGTCGTCCTTGCTGCCGAACCCACGTAGGATCCAATTACAGTCGTCATCGTCATCATAGTCGCAACAAACTCTAGGGTTCCCGCACATAGCACGCTCGATTCCGGGATGGTCCGCTCCTCGAGCCAAGGGGGGACGATACTTCAACTGTCACAAAGTCTAGAGTTGATATATCCCAAAGTTCGGTCTCGTCAAAAGGAACTCAATGCAATAGATGGCACGTCAATCGGATGCCCAGTCTGAGATATATCATCTTTTCCGTCCCAGGGGCCCGGTTAGAAATATGCACGTTTCTAACCCCGCTGATATCCAAATTAATTCTAAACTCACTTAGAGTATCTCTAAAGGACCGTCTCATCGAAAGAGTCCCAGTGCTGCAGACGGTGCATCGATCGGATGCACGGTCCTTAAGTTATTCACGTTCAAGTGAATTATGGGCCTGACCCGTTTAGCCCCATGGGCCGACGGGTTGGGTTGGCCTAGTTTGATGGGTCTGACCCGGTAGGGGATTCAGATCAGTCCGAAGAGATACATAACTCTGCCTGAAGGGACGTGGGCCGGCCCGAAGTGGCGTAGCCCGACCCGAAGGGGCGCCGCCCGGCCCGACAGGGCGTGGCCCGGCTCGGCCTGGCGCGGCCTGGCTCGCCCCGGACTGGCGCGGCCCGGCTAGGTGCGCGGCCCAGCTGGCCGAGCGGTGCGGCCGAAGCCATCGGGCTCCAGGGGGGCAGTCTTATGCACCGGCAGCGCCAGGTGGCACCACCCTTCCCCGAACCGGCTGGCTAGACCGGACGATCTTCTGCGGACGCGGCCCGCATGGGCGGGCTACCATTCTCCAGCGTGGCGCCCTCCCATCGTCGTGGTCCAGCTTTGCCCGGCCGGCCGACGGGCGGCCCGGTTCCTCCGCCGAAGCGGCCCGTGTAGCGAGCCGCAGTTCTTTCCGTACAACTGGCGTGACGACACTGGTTCCCTTCGCCATGTTCCCGACATGGCGTGACATCGTCGTGCTTCCTCGGACATCAATTGCCAATTCTAAATTAATAAATGAGAATAATGGAGGGTTGTCGGGCCGTGTTCGTTCGGCCCGCACCCTCCGCATAAAACGATAGCAATCGGCCAAGGTAAACGAGATGATCAATGACAAACCAAAGCACAATTATAATCAATTAATATTGAACTTAACCCCTACCATAACAAATGATGATGAACGTTGGCGTCGCGGTTGACAGTGTCACGTGGTGTGGTTTCGTAGACGTCGATGGAGAATGTCCGAGGAGGAAGCGGTGTCTCCTCTTTTTATCACGGAGAGAAGAAAACAAAGTGTGACGTCATTGGGGAGTTCCCGCATCGGTGTTTCCTTCCTTGCCGCGGTGGAGGATAAGGAAGAAGAAACTGGGGTCGCTGAGTCGATGTTCTTCATCGGAGACTTGGCGTTCTTCGTTGAGGATGAAGTTCTTCAAATGAAACTAGAGCTCTCCCCCAAAGTCTCCACACAAAAAGACAACAAACGAAATAAAATAAGGATCATCCTTATTTTTTTAACTCATGCCATGCATTCAAAATTACAAAATTCAAAAACCAATTCACTTAATTAATTATACCATGAATTGTCTAATTAATTATGTGATAGGTTGGCAAGCATTATTGAGGGAGAGGGGATAGGAAGAGTTACTCAAATAAGGGGGGGGAGTTAACAAAATAAAGAAGGGGGGTTTTATGGGGTTATGGGAGATGAATAGTTTAGGTCACATGTGGGCTCCACCCCACAAAAATCCTCCCACGGGATGTTATGTGGGTCTGGGCCCACCTTCAACTCCCCTTGGGAGGAATTAACAACCAATCGTAAAAAAAATGTGCCACCAATTTTATTTATTTTAAACTATTTCTCCAAAAAAATTAATTCTCAACCCGCTTAAAATGCAATTGCGGTAAAGGCCCCCTTAAGAAATTATCGGCACTGTGAGTTCATTGGCGCCCTTGGATTTCAATTCCGTGCACCGATTCAAAAGCTAGAAAAACCCGCACATTCGTTCACTGAACGTACCCGAGCTAAACTTCGGAAATTGATTCCGGGCACACCAGGCCACAGAATCAGGTGCCGTCAGAAACTGTGTACTCGTAAAATCCCAAAGAATTTAAGAAAAAATTTCCATGAAATTTACGAGTATTACATGAACCTTCATCTTCACCCTCGACTAGTTTTCCATAGCTTGACAGCTACACCACTACTTGAGATAAACAACATCCATCCATCACTAAAATCCATGATTCCATCCATCTTCTATGGTCATGCAGAAGGAATGAGGTATTTGTAATCAACCATAATCTATTCATACAACATTTATCTTTCGTACATGAATTAATTATAAGAGAATGCTATTGTATTGTATTGAACAAAAGAAAATAAGGATCTATCCTGTGTGAATTATTTTGTGATATAAGAATTTGATTTTATAATGGAAGAGATGCCATGATTTTGTCATCATGAATTTATAAAATAGAAACCTGTATTATAAAGATTTAATGAATCCCATGATCTTCTAGAGTATTACAAATCACCATGACTTAACTTATTTATCATAGTTGTGAGTCGAAGGAAGTCTATAATGAGAGGTGATGGAACTATCCTATAAAAGGATGTCATCCTATACCAAGAGAGGTGATGGAGATTGAGATTTTAGGAGCTCCCATTTTTTCAAAAAAACAAATAAAGTACCTTTGTTTCTTCACTTTCTTGAATGAATCATTCATGATCCCCCTCAGTTACGTAAAGAAATAGGAATACCCCGTGATCCATAATTATATTTCATAATTGATCTACGATTCCACGTACACACTTTGTTGTGTGAAGGTGTACTCTTGTATGTTCAAAGAATACTCAAGGGTTACAAGAAGAAAAAGGTTTACACTCTAGGGTTTCAAAAATACATTAATGTTTGTGTAAAGTAATGAGATAACACATACTATATTATAAGAAAATAAAGGAGTAGGATCACATGACATACTTTCATAAAGGAGGAGTTGTGACATCAATACCGATTCAGGTTATCACAAGGATGATAGTACATTCATGCATGCATGATGTATCTGGATACCTAAGCATAAGAGTTTCATGAAATTGGTTTTATTTTGGTATAACGGAACTATTTGAAGAAAAATGAAGATGATACTATATAAGTTCTCTCAATGAAGAAAAGTGGATGAGATAATAAATGCACGTGAAATAAAAATGATAATAAATTTTTATATTCTAGGGTTTATAAATTGAGAATGATTTCAGATTGTGAAAGATTTTTCTTGCATAAAATAACATTGAATAAATTTTTTGCATCACTTGCACACATTCAAGTGATTTTAGGAATTAATAAGAAGACACTACCACAAAACAAGGCATGGGATGCACCTCATTTTATCAGCATTAATCAAGAAGTTCTTATAAAGGGGGATCCTTTATCAGTGTTAGATAAAAGAGCTGATACATGTATCCATTATCCATGCTATGAAAAGTGCTGATAAAAGGTACACCATTATCAGCGCCTTTCATAGCTTTGATAATGGATTCATTAATTAGGTCTATATTTAGCACTGATAGAGGTTTATAATAATTTATTTTCAAAAACAATGTTTATTTGGATAAAATAACTAAAAACATGTT
This sequence comes from Viscum album, assembly GCA_963277665.1. Lineage (NCBI taxonomy): Eukaryota > Viridiplantae > Streptophyta > Magnoliopsida > Santalales > Viscaceae > Viscum > Viscum album. Next base: position 585,903 of record CAUJRU010000078.1, read on the forward strand.
TATAATTAAGGTATATTTTTTAATAATTCATAAATATACATATAATGGTTTAAAAAATATATTTCTAAGAATTTAATTGAATATATATATATATATATAATTATATATTTTTATAAGATTATAATACATTCAATTAAATAATAAATATATTTATTAGATTTATTAGATTTATTATAGATTTTAAGATTTATATTTATTAAATTTATTAAATTTATTAAATAGATTTTTTATATTTATTAGATTTATTATATTATTATATTTATTAGATTCATTATATTTTTTATATTTTTTATATTTAATATATTTATTTTATTTATAATTAATATATATAAATATGTTTTTAAATATATATATAATAATTATATAATATATATATGTGTTTCCAATAAATTTGGTCAATAAATATACTGATAATGCGTGCAGATGTTACATATCATAATGTTCATTTATACATTACACCCTTTCTTATTATTCATTTGGTCCATTGCTAACCCATTTTTTATTATGTATATTTACTAGGTATATGATTAATTCATGTTACCCATATAAAATATTATGTTATCAAAAATACATATAAAATTACATTAAATATATTTAAATAAAAAATATATTTTTTATATTTGTAATTATTAAATTTTAATAGTATATAAATACTTTCTAATTATATTTATTTGTAATTATATTTACAACTATATATATATTTAAACAATTATAAAATTACAATAAATACATGTATCATAATTATATATGGATGCAAATATTTATAATTATATACAAATGTTTATAAATATATTTATTTATATTTATAATTATAACAATAAATAACTATATATATGCAAATAATTATAAAATTATAATAAATATATTTATTATACCACTTATATAGTTATCATATAATTAAATATATATATATATATTTAAAAATATATAAAAATATTTATAAATAAATACAAATAGTTATAATTATAATTCCTAAATAAATATAGATATATTTATATAATTAAAAAATTATAATAAATATATCAATTATATATATTTATATATAAATATTTATAAATAAATACAAATTTTTATGAATATAATTCTAAAAAAATGTAGATATATTAAAATAATTAAAAAATTATAAATAATATATTTATATATATTTATAAAATTATAATTATATTTTTTATAATTTTATAATTATTTACATATATTAATAGTTACAACCATAAAAAAATATTTATTTATTATAATTTTTAAATAAATAAATATATATATATTTTAGTTATAAATAAAAATAATTATTTATTTATTTAAATAATTATTAATTAAAAAAATATTTTTATTATGTTTATATATAATGTTATATATAATTAAATAAATATATTTATTAATATATAGAAATATTGACAAATAAATACAAATATTTATATTTATAGTTATAAATAATGACACATATATTTAAATCATTATAAAATTATAATAAATATATTAAATATATAAATATATTAATAAAATTATAAAAATTAAAAATATTAATTTTTTATAATTATTTAATTATTTAAATAATGAAATCCATATTCATTTATTATTATAATTATAAATAAATATATATTCTTACAAATAATTATAAAATTATAAGAAATATAGTTTTATATATCTATAATCTTATAAATATATATAATTAATATATTTATTATATATATTTTTATAATTATAAATATAATAAGTATATTTCTTATAATTTTATAATTATTTAAATTATAATTTTATAAATATAAATATTTTTATATTTATTTATAGTAAAAATTATAAATAAATATATTTATTCTTATCATATATATCTAATTATATATATATATATTAATAGAAATAAATTATTAAAATGATGCGAGAAAGAATAGCCATCCTTGAAAAATATATGCAATTGCAGAGTGAGTTCCTGGAAAATATGATTGCTGGGGGCAAAGAGAAAAAACTACTCCAGAACAACCAGTACGTAAAGATCCTTCCCCACACCCCACTAGCTTTGAGGCGATTCATTCCCCTAAAAAAACTTGTCTTAGCGGAGGTAATCAATGTTCTAATAGTTGTTTCTATGAATTGTAAATCAGAATGACATTGATTCCTTTCCTGTACTGATATTGTACATGGTGAAAATGAATGTGATCTATATCTATCAACACCCACCCATCGCCTTATAGTGTCGCCTACGGTATTAAATAACTAAAATTTCATGCTACACAGTAGACCACTTCCAACAGGTCATGTCAATGTGATGATTACCGTAGCCCATGATCCGAGCATTGAGCTACCTTTTCCGATTGATGATGACAATATTCATAAGGTTGAACAAGCACTAGGAACAATAATTTCATGGCCATGACAGCATGTAAAAAAACATTTCGACAAGGATGTATTAATTTCCAATTTTTTTCAAGATAAACCTTTAACATTTGAATAAAAAAGTTCTGAACTGCTGAATTTTATTACAAACGGGCATAGGGAAGGGTGTCAAAAGAAAGAAAATCTCAAAACCACCTCAAGGATCAACCAACCAATCAAAATTATCAACATAAATCACATTAAACCCAGTCATTCTATATTTTAATTTATTATCATTGTAGACTCATGTGAATATGATGTTGATAGATGGTATGGTTCACACAATTCCTTTTGAAAAAAATATGTATAGCAAAGAGGATCCATATATCATTAGTGTGACAACGTAAGTGAAATCATGGTGTATCATTTGTTAGGAAGCTCTGTTTTAAATGTTTATATAATGTATGTTTTCATGTTTTAGTTATCCAAAAGATGATATACAATGATATTTATAACTAAATAAATTTCATATTTTTCGCAGATGTATATATGAAAGACAATTGAAAGGATTCCCCCATGAACGAAAATTTGGACTCATTAGTCCTCACGTAACCTCTATAGAACAAATAGATATTGAATCCAAGAAAGAGGGTGAAATAGTAGTAGGCCTGCTCAAATCGTTTAACATCAAAATTACATATGATAGACTCCTGTCAATACCAATGATGCAGGGGTAAAACAGTATAATTTAGTCATATCGAATTTATTTTAATTTCATTCATTACTTATTCCTTTTTGTGTTTCAATATAGAATTGGATGCTCATTACAGTCAATTTGGATACTCCAATGATTTATTTCCTGGATTCATTTCATGGATATCCTACAAACTGAACATAAATAATGGCGTTTGTAAATTTTTAATACAATAAAACCCTTATTTTAGAGGTAAACTTGTAGTTATATAATTTATATTGTCATTTAAAGAGGATTTTTTTATGATATGGTGGTGTGTGGATATCGTCTACATCATAGAATGAGGACAAGGGAAAATGATAAGAAACCTCACAAGTACTACGACTTGATAAAAATCAGGGTATATATAATAATATTTCACTATCCAAACACATATAAAAAAATTAATTATTTTTCTCAATGTTTCTGCAGTGCCCAAATCAAACAAAAGTTAAAGACTGATGTTCTTATGTTTTTAAATTTATGAAAGAGATAGTATTCCATGAATAAACTAGCATCCCTAAAGAGGTATTTTCAAAGGTAATTACTATTTCATTTAAAATTCTTATTAATCCTTTGTGTATATATATTTTTACAGTACTACTATGATTTTTGAGAAAGTTACTATTCACAAGATGAGATAGATTTTGTTTTGAAATTAATGGGAAGAATACCTAGTGGAAGAATGTACTGAAATGGCATTAATATGTGACCAGTATGACTTGAAGTGTCTATTTTTATTTAAAATTGTCAGTATTTTTTGTAAAAAGAAAAAGTTCCACACTGAAAACTGAGAAAACACATTAGGATTGTTTTTATGCTTTGGAACAATGATCCATAAGTCATTTCTGACATGTATAAATAAAACTCACCTAAATCTAATATATAATTTTACTGTTATGACTTTAAGTGTGTATTTTTATAATAAATTAAAAAGAATTTTAGAAAAAATAACAAGTGACATACTGAAAACCAAGAAAACACATTCTGATTATTTTGATTCTTTACAAAAATGATCCATCCGACATTTTTGATGCGTAAGAATCAATCGCACCTAGATTTGATGAACGGTGTGACTGATATGACTAAAAGTTTTCTTTACCAATTTAAAAAGGAAATTTTATCTCAAAATGCATCACTCACTTAAAACAAAGAAAAAGCACTCTGATTGTATTCATACTTTAGGATAATGATTAATAGGTTATTTGGGATGTGTATAAACTAGTCTCATGTAAAACTGAAGCACGATGAAACTGATATGACTCAAAATGCATGTTTCCAATATGAAATGATATTTTAGTAAAAAAACAAAAATTCCATACAGAAAACTAAGAAAATGCTTTGGGATTTTTTTTATACTTTAGTAAAATGATCAATAAGTAATGTTTGATGTGTAGGAATCAACTGCACCAAAATACAACACATGGTGTGACCGTTATGACTTTAAATATGTCTTTTTATAATAAATTAACAATAAATTTACCAAAAAAACAATTGCCATTATGAAAACTAAGAAAATGCATTCAGATTGTTTTGATACTTTAGTAAATTGATCCATAAGTAATTTTTGACATGAAGGAATGAACCACACCTCAATCCAATAAACAGTGGTACTGATATGACTAAAAGTATTCATTATTAGTTTAAAATTGACATTTTAGATCAAAACTTGTCACTCACTAAAAACCAAGAAACATCAATCATATTGTATTCATAATTTAGGACAATTGTTCATATATTATTTGTGATGTGTATGAAGTAGTCTCATATCAAACCGATACATGATGTCACCGGTATGACTAAAAATGTGTGTTTCCAATTTGAAATGATTTTTTAGTAAAAAAACACAACTTCCATAATAAAAAATGAGCAAACACATTTGGATTGTTTTAATGATTTATCAAAACAATATATAATTCATTCGTGACATGTAGAAATAAACCACACCAAAATACAACACATGGTGTGACTATTATGACTTTATGTGTGTATTTTTATTATAAATTAATAATAAATTTAGCAAAAATGACATGTGAAATTCTGAAAATAGAGAAAATTCATTTGGATTATTTTGATACATTATAAAAATTTTCCACCAGTCATTTTTGATGTGTATGAATCAATCAAATCTCAATCTAACAAATGGTGTGACTGATATGAATAAAAGTTTCCATTATCAGTTTAAAATTGACATTTTAGCTCAAAATGCATCACTCACTAAAAACCAGTAAAACTCGCTCGGATTGTATTCATAATTTATGGAAATGATTGATATTTTCTTTGTGATGGGTATGAAGTATTATCATGTCAAACTGATGCATGATGCGACTGGTATGACTCGAAATGAAGGTTTATAGTTAAAATGAAATTTTAGTATAAAAACACAACTTACAACTAAAAGATGAGCAAAAAAATGTGGATTTTTTTTAATACTTTATAAAAATTATCTAAAATTAATTTTTGAAATTTTGAAATAAACAACACCTCAATATGATACATAGTGATAACGGTCTGGCTGAAAGTGTCTCTTTTTATTTAAAATTGACAATAATTTTATTAAAAAACACAACAGGCATACTGAAAAACAAGAAAACATATTTGGATTATTTTGATAATTTAGGAAAATGATCCATGAGACATTTGAGAAATGAAAGAATCAACCCCACGTAAATACAATTCAAAATGTTATAGAGATAAATCTAAATGTTTTTTATTTAAAATTGACATTACTTTTAGTAAAAAGAATAAATGACATATTGATAACCAAGAAAACACATTCATATTGTTTTGATACATTAGGAAAACGAAACATGGGTCATTTGTGACTTGTAGGAATCAACCTCACCTTAATCTAACATAAGGTGTGAATGGTAAGACTAAACATTTCTGTTATCAATTTTAATTTTACATTTTAGCTCAAAATGCATCACTCACTAAAAACAAAAAAAATGCTTTCTGATTGTATTAATAATTTATGGATGTTATTCTTAAGTCATTTCTAACATGTATGAAGATGTCTTCTGTCAAATCGATGCACGATGTGACTGGTATGACTAAAATAGTATGTTTCTTTTTAGAAATGTTGTTCTAGTAAAAAACAAAACTGACATACTAAAAACCCAGAAAATGCATTTGGAATATTTTGATACCTTATAAAAACAATCCTTGAGTCATTTGTGATCTGTAAGAATCAACCACACCTCAATCCGACAAACGAAGTGGCTGGTATAAATAAAAATGTGTTCTAATTTAAAAATGGAATTAATTTAAGTAATAACAAAAAGTAACATATTAAAACAATGAAAACACATTTTTAGTGTTTTTATACATTAAGAAAATGATCCATGAGTCATTAGTGATGTATAGAAATCAACCTCACCTCAATCTGACGCATAGTGTGACCATTATAAATAAAAGTTCACATTATCAGTTTAAAATTGACATTTTAGTTAAAATTGTTTCACTCACATAAAATAAATAAAAATGCCTTTTATTGTATTCATAATTTAGGATAACGATTCGCAAGTCCATTGTGACATGTATGAAGCAGACTCACCAAAAACTGATGCATGATGTGACTTATATGAATCAAAATGGGTGTTTATAGTTCAAAATGATATTTCAGTAAAAATGCATGACTATCATATTGAAAACTGAGGAAAACCATTCATATTTTTTTTATACTTTAGAACAATGATCCATGAGTCATTTGTGACGTGTATGAATCAACCACACCTCAATCTGATAAACTATTTGACTGTTATAAATCAAATTATGTCACTTAAATTTGATATAAATTTTAGTAAAAAACAATGGAAATACTCAAAACCAAGAAATCCCATTCGAATTGTTCTAATATTTTAGGAAAAAGGTCCATAACACATTTTTGATGAGTAGGAATCAACTCCAACTCAATATGATTCACATTGTGACCTGTATAACTCCAAATGTGTATTTTTTTATTAAAAATTGATATTTTATTAATGTATTCTTTCATATAAATGTTTTATTTATATCTTTATAGTATTACTAACATAATTTTTATTTTCATATATAGGTGAACACTTTTTATTGACTTGGGATGATTTGTTCGGAATCTAATACCATGGGTAGGCATTTTTGAGTGGGGATCAAAGATTTAAAAGGATAAAACATTAATGTTTTTAACTTTTTGTTAGATAATTGTAAATGTAATTATATAAAACATTATTTGAAATGTATATGGTATTGTTTTCCAAACACTTGAGTGTGTTTCTTTGTTCTTGTGTGCGCTGTGTACGTGTTTTTTATGTAAGTGTTGTGTGCGCGTTGTGAAGGTTCTATTGGTGGATGTGCTATTATATTAACAACACATCACATGAAGCTAGGCCTTTATCACTACTATTTTGAGTGCTGATAAAAGCTCCATTTATCATCACTATCTTGAGCGCTGATAAAGGCACCATTTATCAGCGCTAATTAAAGTGTTGATAAAGTGGTATTTTTTTAGCACTAAAAATAGTACTGATAAAAATATATTTTTTCCGTGCTAAAATAGTGTGGATAAAGGGGGGAATTTATCAGTGCTTTTTTAGCACAGATAAAGGACACCATTTATCAGTTCTTTTTTAGCGATGTTAAAGGGGACCCCCTTTATCTTCGCTGATATTAACAAATCTTTTCTAGCATTGTTAAAAGAATTTTATGGCACTAATAAAAGCCATATCTATAGTAGTGAGATGAATAATTCAATCTTGACCATTTGATAAACTAAGAAAACTGATCATATATTGTGATCAAAAGTTATTTGAGAAAGACCAGTAACTCTATTCAAAGGGTGTAAATGATCTTGATGAACTTTACATGATAAAGTCATATCCCACAATTTCATGGAGGAATATCAATATCTATTGGTTTACAAGAAACCAATATGTGGATGATATCATCTTATAATGTATAAAACCTTGAAGAAGTAGATGATTGTGTGATGTAGTATAAAGATCTTCTTGCATGACTCAATAGTGTGAGGGCTAGTGTGGAATCTGGAAAGACTGTTTGAAGTAGTTTAATGATCCTCGTGTGTGAAATCCGAAGATAAGATACAACATGACTATGTATTGTTGATTATAATTGATCGATATAGTGGAGAATATGTGTTGGGAGGATTAACAAGCATGACAAGATGTTTTTTCACATTGACATTGAACCTCGTAAATCATTATGTTCAGAGTACTCATTCATTGCATCATTCAAGGTGAGACTGAGTGAAACTAGAAGAGTGGATTAATGCTTTAATCATAAATATATTTTGAGTTTAAAAGGAATAGTTTATTAAAATAGAAGGGATCATTTATTCACCCAATCCTCCTCTCAGTGATCTCACACTAATCTAGGATCTACAATAACATATCATAATAAATATGTAAATGTTAAACATATATGGTTAATTTGATTTAAATAAAAATAACATATGATATAATTAGTGTAATGAATGAAGTATTTTTTTATCAATTAGGGACTTTACTTAACCCCTGGTGTTTTTAGAGGGTGTTTATATAGGTAGGATCAAAAAAAGGGTGATAGAGTGAAAGAGAGTGTGTGTGTGTGTGAAATAAATGTGATTTATATCGATTAATTGGAAACTTAAATCACTCTATCCTTTTTTAACATAACATTGGGTTCTAATATAGGATGGATCAATGAGATAACCTTCTAAATATTTTTGATATTTTCAGGACTGGTGGATACCAATGGTGATAAGATCCATTTTTTATTTTTTTAGAGATCTTCAACAATAACATGTTGAAGAAGAATACTCACCTAAAAATGGAATGCTAATTATTATATATTAATATCCTTGAAACTATCATATAATTATCTTGTGTCAAAGTATATTTGTTTTTTATTTGGCTTCATTTTTTTATGGTTGAGGTCCATTAAAGCACAATGGTGGATAGACATGGAAACAAGGGTTATTCAAATGTTGTTTGAATATTTTCATCAAACATTTGTTGAAGAGAATACTCAAATAACAAAGGAATGTTATTTATTATGAATTATTATTATTAAACATATCATAGAAGACATTGTGATAAAAATGTTTTCTGTTATTCTACAATAACCCAATAGTGGAATAGAGTCACCCAATGATGTTTAGAAGAAATCATGAATTTTGTGAAAATTATGGAAATTTTTTAATAATAGACATATCATTGAATTAATATAGTGATATCATTAGTTCTAATGTGATTTTTGATGATGTGGATGAATATGATACATTGTTCAAATTATGTTGTACAATGATTTGAGATATTGAAATTTTCATTAGGTCTCATTGACACGCCCCAAACCGTGACTTCCAAATCTAGTGCAACACTTGCATACTTAAGATATATAAATTAAAAATTTACTACAAAAACAAATCCCAGAATCATAAATTTAGAGTCTTTAGGAACTAGTCTTATATTACATCATCAAACCATAATAGTGTATTTAGATCCTTCATAATGGTTCAAAAGGATCACTTGAAACATCCATGAATATCAATTATGAGTGTCAAACCAGATGTGCATTTAGGCCCACTTAATATGTACTAGGTAAAGATTTAATTAAATACCAAACTATCCTTTTTAGGGTTATTATCCTAGGAGAATATGTTCTAGAGACCACATAAACTTTCAATATCCAGACATGTATGCTATTTCTTAGAAACCACAAGCTTTTACTTTATCGAAAATTGTGGATGCTTTCATATATTCAGATTTTTTATTAGGGTTTCCACTAATGTATTATGGTCCTAATTTACAATAATAATTACTATTTTCATTGATACCAACTATATCCATGATCAATTTCATACATGATTATAATAACATTTTAAGATAAACACCACTATAATAATATAATTCAAAATAGAGAAGATTAGTGTCTTGGAAAATTAGGTTCTTACATCATGAGTACAAAATAAAATTTTAACATTATTTAAAATCGTATTCATAGACATCCTAAAATATTTATTCTTCAATATATTATATGTAATCATATCGGATATACGTTAAAGAAAGGGTGATATGAAAGCTCAGTAAGGGGAGGAATACAATGGGAAAGAATTTATACATGAATCAATATAGTGTAAGAGTGGGCATAATCATAATCATAATCATATCATAATCAAAGGATCATCATCATAAGAATGAGATCATAATTTTAAAGAGTCGTGAAATGTGTAATATTTATAAGAATATAACATTATATCATTTTTTGTCAAACCCTACACATAAGTTGTGAACAAACCCAGCATCTTGTTCTTGCATAGAATATGTGTAAAAATCGTCACTTCATAAAATGCAATCAAAGATAGCATCATTTTCTTGAATAATACACATAATCTCAAGAGATATAATACATTACATAGTACTTTATAGGGTTATATAATTTTGGTCACATGAATAATATCACAAAATGCTCAAAATATTGCATGCCACATAGGCGGAAAACATATAAGAATCAAAATTAAGAATAAACCCATTGGAAAGGAATGGATTTCATGAAGATTTCTCAAATATTGTTTCAATGGATATACTTAGAGGAAAACAAATAAATAAGAGAAGATACATTTTTTTGACACTAAATACTTTCATAAAACTAACATAGGTCATGGTGAGAATCGAAAACAACTCAAGAGGAATTAATTATATATTTTAAAAAATGAATTTTTTTCAAAAATCATTATTCGTAGTTTATAAATCACCTCAAAAAATAAGAACCATGAATATAACATGGATAAAAAAGTAAAAGTAAAGTGAAATGAATTTAGAATAAATTTTTTGGAGAATAAATGTTAATGTATATATTAAAAAAGATAAACCCAAAAGAACAGTTGGGTTATAGATTCCCTTACCTTATGTCCTGATTTTATTTCATCACCTTTTCATTTACTATATGAAAAACATCAGTTTATTAAAAAATTATTCCAAAATAAAATTATATTTTTTTATGTTACTCTCCATTCAATATAATGAGTGTATTTTATTTGATAATCTTCATTGTTAAATGTCATGTGTTTTGATGTCATGTTTTATTTAAATTATCTAATTTTGTTTCGATTACATTATTTTTATTAAATTGAATTTATATATTAGATTAATTAATTTCTTAATATTAAAATATATTTATATAATATAGTCTATACTAACCATATATGAATGTGGTGATATGTATTTTCTTGTAAATTTCCTCATAGGTGGTTAACGGACCATTAATAGGATGTTATCCTAAAAGGGGGGAGAGAAAAATGTAACATGTACATATATTGTAAATAAAATCATTATAGTAGGTTAATATCATTAATATAATATCAATATACAATTTAATTAATAATAGTTGGATTTTATAAGTGGGAATATAAGCATTGAAGAATATTATAGGGAATTGAAGGGGAAAGATAAAAGAATCTTACATTCTCCTTGATGTTGTTCCTTTGTAACGACCTTTAACACCATTATGGATTGGATTTATTTGACACCAAAATATACCTAAGGGAATTAAAATGATTTATAGAAGTTATTTGGGTAGAACACAGGCTTGGTGAAGTTGAAGGGAAGATGATTTTCCATGTAAGGGAGTGGGGGTATTCATACTTGAGGGGTTTTTTGGGGATAGAATATTAAAAAAATTATTATTTCTAAAGTAAAGTTTATGATAATGATATTTTTGAAATTATTTATTATATTTTAGTAAAATAGAATTATTTTTTGACTTCGAAAACATAAAACCTCCTAATTTATTATTTTATACAAAAGGAATAAAGAAAAATGATTTTTTAATGGAATGCTTTAAATATTTATACATTGGAAATTAATTTTTTGTTTTTAAATTAAATTTATTTTTCAAAATGGTTAATTTATCTTATTAAATATATTTTTTTATTTAATGACCATTTTAGAATAGATTAGGTCAATATTACATCATGAATGATTTAAAATAGTTTATGTAAAAACTGTATTTTTTCTATTCAATTAAAATTTGATGTTTTTCATAACATTACAAAAAAATCACCTTTATAAAATTTTGACATGATGATTCTAAATATTATATTCATTTTATAAAAATAATTTTCTAACATAGGTATTTGTAATTATTAGGATAAAATTTCTGGTTTTTATAAAAGTTGTGAAAATGTACAATATCAAAAAAATACACAAACACTTTCATTGAGTTTCTAATTTGAGTTATATATTTATATTATAATATTTCTATTTTTATAATTTTTTATTATACATACTATTAAATTTTTTTAAAATGTTTTTAGGTCAAGATGTAGTTTTGGTGATCAGGTGATTATTCATAATAATCAGGTTACTATTATTAGAGGTTATATTGCTATTCCAACAGTTGTATTGGTTTACTAATTCTTATAAATACCTATTATTTTATTAATTCATCATTTTTATAAATTCTTCTCTTGTTTATAAATTATTTATTTTCAAAATTTCAATTTCATTACTAAAATTTGGTATATTTATTACAGTTTTGTTCAAAACTATGATAAATCTTGGAGATTAAATTTTACCAAATATTCCTATTCTAGTTATTTTAATTTATTTTATATTGTTTGCTATCTAATTTTACTAATTTCATATTTACTAGGTATAATTATGCTCTAAAATTATAATTCTAAATTAATGAAATAAATTTATTTTTTTTGGAAATAAGGGAATCATTTTCACTAAGTACATTGTCCCCATTAGGATACTTGATCACATATGAGTTCTGGACTATCAACTAGAACATCCAAAAAACATGGATCAAGTGCATGACATGTTACCTGTATCTCTCTTGAAAAAGTACATAACTAATCTATCACATGTACTAAATGTGGAAGTGGTTCAGTTAGATAATGACTCTAATCATGAGGAGAAACTAATGAAGAACATAGAGTGTAATTACAATGGTCTACACAATAAGAAAAAATCACCTTATCAAGTAAATTATAGAAACTATATGTTTTAAGAAATAACATGGAAACCTGATGGAGTAATGAAATTAAAGTACCCTTGTCTTTTCCTAACAGAGGATATTAGTTGAAATTTCAAGGATAAAATTTCTACTCTCTTCTATGGTGATATTCAAAGGAACACTTTGTCTCTAACTTCAAACTCCAAGTTCCTTCGATGATTTTCAGTTAAATCTTCTATCAACTCTGATAAAATTTAATTTTATATTAAATAGATTGAATTTTATGAATCATATATTTTAAATATTTGGGTCCATGTAGCTTCTGTTCATCAACTTAATCACAACATTTAGGTGTTTTACATCTCTTACTAAATAAATATTTATATGGGGTCATTTGAATACTTGATTGGATGTTTTTTGTTTCATAATAACTCTACCAATAAAATATGTTGATCTCGGCCTCCTTTAAAGTTCTTTGTGTAAGATCTTAACATGTATTCAAGTGTCTATATGATTCATTTAGATTTTCCATCCATCTGTTGGTTATAGGTGCAATATCCCTTTCATTTTTGAGTAGTGAACTACAAAAGGAATATGAATTTATGGTTTTCGGAGCATGGGTTGTTTTGAAATTAATGTTTCAAATTTGAATATTTATACATGTATCATCTAAATAAAATAATTTTAGATATGCATTGAGGCATGGGAAGTGTCTCGAGTGCTCAAGTGTGTGTCAGGAACATTAGGTTAAATTTTTAGAATTTTAGAAGGGTTTACCTGGATGCATGGTTAGAGGAAACTCTGTGAGTGAACCCCATGATGCCACTTTTCCTAGATGTATGGTGCACAGTTTGAACATAGTTTTAGAGAAAAACCTCATCTTTATCAAAATAGTGAGGTACGTTCTTTATAATTTATGCATTCAGTTCAAAAAATTCACGATTTGATCAGGTGGTAATGGTTTTGGTGGTTGTTAACCAATAGAAAGTTTTCCCCCTACAAATTCCAAAAATGGTATCATAGAGACTGTAAGGACATTTGTATTCATGTTTAATTATGAATTTTATATAAATATTCAGAAGAAAATGGATGTTGATATATAGATATAGCTAAACATGTTAA